>PVLA01001760.1:0-323554 GCA_004027455.1 Hydrochoerus hydrochaeris | reverse complement strand
CTATATTCAATTATACTGCTATATTCAATTATGCCTGATGATATAGACAATTCTATTGAAGATAATAAGAAACAACACAGTAATCATTGTAGATCACCTTGTACTGTGGTTTTATATGACTTTTTGGTTTCATGTTTTTATAGGAATTTGTTTTGTTTTGTCTTGCTATGTTTTGTTTTTCCCTCTAATACAGAAAGGATAGAAATACATGTAGAGACTCATGCATGCATAGCTGTTTACAGTCTCACTATTTGAATATCTACTTTGTATGCTTTAATTTTGTAACTTGAACAACTATTTCTAAGAGGACAATATGTAATTTATCAACTAGTGATTTCTTATTGTTTATCTTTTTTTTAAAATTCTGTATTATCTCTACCCTTTATATGCTTTTGTTTCTCTTTAAGTAAAAAAATTTTTTTAAAAAGAATTGAGATAAATCATGTGCAGGTGCAATGTTCTTAGAATGAAAGTGAACATTTTGTATGTTTAAAATGTACCAATAGTGAGTTGGTGCCATGCGCAGGCAGCTGGGGGGAGAACCAGACACCAGCCCCTTCTGGTGGGCCGGGAGACAAGAAGAGCCAAGGTACCTATCTTAGTTACTTTTTACTCATTGTTGAGACAAAATACCTGATGCCCAAAGTTGGGAAAGGAAAGGTTAATTTCTTAACAGTTTTTGGAGGTTTCAGTCCACACTCAGTTGGCTCCAAGGCAGGGTGGCATGGCAGGACTGCAGTTCATAGTGGCTGCAAACAAAGCAGAAACCAGCAAGGGAGAGAGATACGCCTTCTTCCAGCCATTACATTGTATGCTGGCTCCACTCTTAGGCAGGTGTAGCACTGACACCATCAATCCTAGCACTAGACAATGAAGCAATCACAAATGCACAATGCAAATGCATGAGGCCTGGGGGCCACTGACATAAACCATGACAGTACCCCACCATACCCACCATACACACACACCATACACACACACTCCATAAATGACCAGCTGATCCAGAGAAACACAGGCTGCAATGATAGCTATTGAGGTAAAATACAACTTAACGATTGTAGTGTTTAGTGTTTCGCTGAGTTTGCAGGCCTAAAGTAGTCTGATCATCTATTCAGATGATAACAATACTCAATGTAGCATTGATGAGAGGTCTCCTTCTGAAGATTGATGGCCAATGTTAATTCCCTATTATCTTGTTTTTAAGTCCTGTATCATTTTCATTGTTTTGTTTGGTTGGGTCTTATTCTGTTTTGTCTTGCTTTATTTTATTATATCCAATGGCATGGGCAGCTATTTTAAAGATAACAGGATATATATCAAGGTAGCCATTTTGGATTTACTATTATCTTGTTTTGAAGTCCTTTATTGCATTCACTGTTTTGTTTTTATTGGTTCTATTCTGTTCTGTTCTGTTTGATTTTTACTCTGTCTGAAGTTATGGGCAGCTATGTTGAAGGCAACAAGAGGCATTGTGGCAACCACTGTTGACTTCCTCTTATCTTGTTTTGAAGTTCTGTGTCACATTGATTTGTTTTGATTGGCTTTTTCTGTTTTATTTTGCTTGGTTTTATTTTCTTTAAAATAAAAATTACAAAAAAATAAAATGTATCAATGAACTTAATAAAAATTAAATAAATATAACTTGTCAAATTAGATAAGAAAAAAACTTTTTTACAGTTTAAATATGCTCTGTATTTTTTAGTCATATTTTGCATAATGTGCAGACCATTGAGAAAGCTCTGTTCCCCAGAAATTTGTAGGCTTCATCAATTAACCTAGGTAATTGTAATATGGTATTTGGTGATCTGATCAGAGACTTGATAGGAGACTGGACAAATACAGCTACAGGTCATGATGGAGCCAAGAAAGTCTTCCTGAAGGAAGTAATCTCTGACTATTTTTGTATTGTTAAATTTAAAAAGCAGCAGAAGCAGATATATTACTTTTGTTTTCTTCCTCCTCCTCCTCCTCCTTATCACAAATATCAGGGAGTATTGGATGATAGGTGTCCAAGAGCAGAGTTGGCAGAGCTGTCGAGGGCATTAGAACAGCTCCTGGCCAAGCCCCATAGCTGCAGGACCACCCTTCCTGTAATGGATCCTTTATTGTGTGGTAACCCCAGCACGCCAGCCTGAAAGAATCATGATTGTCTTAAAATCAGAAAGGAAAGAAACCTTAGGACTAGAGAACAGGATGCACACGGTGTTTGGCCTGTGTACTTTTTTTCATCTTTGCCAGGACTTGAAGAGGGGTTTTTGGAGACTAGAAGAGGGGTTTTTGGAAATTAGACAATTAGTTAAATTTGGGAAATGGAGCCATGGGTATAGTTCAGCAGCACAGCGAGCGTCTGCCTGGCAAGCACAAGGTCCTGAGTTCAATTCTTAGCACCAACAAAAGATTTTGGGAAATGGAGAAAGGTCTCTGTATAGGCAAATGTCCACCTGAGCTATACCCAGAACAAAAACAAAATTAAAAAAACATAGCTCCTGTTATTTGGAGGTTAGATGCTATAGTCTGGGTGGACTTTGGGACTATCTCACCCTCTAGTCTTATTAGAAATAATGGTAACAAGACCTAACAGTAGTTAAGCTCTTATCGCATTGCTAGATTCCTCATCTGTGCAACCTCACAACATTTCATGCAGGAGGTACTATTATTACTCCCATTTTGTAGATAAACAAACTGATGTTTTACTGGAAGATGTACCTGAGGTCATTTTCCCCCTCCTTCTACTGGGAATGAGGAAGCTGATTTGTTGTGAAAATTAGATAGACCATGTACATTCTAGTACCTAACAGAGTAGACGATCTGTGTTTGCTGGTTCTTCTATCTGGGATTAATGCCACTGGGCCACTTCAGAAATGAGTCCTGTCCCTAATGATCCCCTTCAGTTACTTAAGTAACCAATATCCTTTGGCTAACATCCAATTTGGAAAAGCCCCATGGAACTCATGTGTTTAATAAGCTAAATTTTCTGGTTCTAGCTAATAGAAACCAAATGGTAGTATATAGATAACCAAATGGTAATTTATAAATTATACTAGACCAGCAGTAGAGGTATAGCTTTTCAAGAGCTCTTGGCTTGACATTTACTGAGGGTCTGGCACAGCCTCAACAGAGGAGTAAGGTTTGAGCTGGACATCTACCAAGGATCTCAAGGGATATAAACTCTAGCCCAGTGTCTCTGTTGGGGCAGTATCATAAGTTACCATGGCATCGACTGGCAAGGTAATCAGACTCTGGAGGAGAAAGAAAATAGTTCCAAACTTGGAGTCTCTAGATTCTCATCAACATTTTATTTTTAACTAGCAGAATAATGGCTCAAATCTAGCTTTCTGCCCTTGGTCTTTCATTGGTAATTTATTTGCTAATAATAATGGTACTAATAACTATGTTCATAATTGTGAATTTTAGAGTCCCTGGTGAGAGTCTTGGTCTCTCCTGTTTTGCAACATCTATCTTCTGGTATATTCTTTACTTCTGTGCTATAGGAAAAGATAAATGTTTACATCTAAGAGGAAATACAGCACGTGATCTATTCTACTCTAAGACACAGATGCTGGGAGAAATCTCACATATGGATTTTTGTCTAAGCTCCCTATTTGTACGTGGGGTGAACACGGATGGCAACTGCTCCATACTTCTCTGTCCCTCAGTGTCCTCTGGGATCTCAGCACCATCCACATTTCAGATCAGAACATCCTGTGCACTGTAGAACACCTAGCACCATCCCTGGCCTCCCCCGTGGATGCCAATGGAACCCTTTCCCATTTGGGAAACCTGAACATGTTTCTCTCATGGCCAGATGTTCCCTGGAGGAGTAACCCCTACCCCACATAGACAACCACTACTCTAAGGGGGGGTGGGGTTTCTAATATGACAGGGGACAATCTGACCTTCATGGGGACAGCCTAACTTCCATCGGACCACATCTCATTTGTGGAGTGATTACTGTGCTGAAGGGCTCTTAACCTGACCTCTTTTGCTTTTAGAGTCTCTTAACTTATTGAAGCTGAAAATATAACATTTAGAAGACACTGGATTTCCTCTAACTGGAATCTAATCCCAGCATTAGCACTTATTGGCTATGTAACCTCGACTAAATTCCTCACTTAGCTCTGAATTTGTAAAAGAGAATGATTATACTATTCCTCTGTCACAGCTCTAACAAGTCCCTTGCCCATTATTCAGATCTCCCTCCCATATTAAAACCCCCAATTTTCTTTGGGTGATAATGCACCAAAGTTAGAGCTGTCAGATTTAGCAAATAAAAATAGATTGTGCTCTATTAAATTTTGTATTAAATAACTGACAAGTTTTAAATAAAAGTAGGTCCCATTTACTAAAAATCTATTCTTTATCTAAACTCCAATTTATCAGGTATCTCCATCCCGATGTGGCCTTTGCAGCTGAAGAAAGACCCATGACCTAGGTATACCCAATGAGATGGAAAGAAGAACACAAATATCTTTCTGATACAGAAGGGACAGACTTTGGTGGAACTTGGCTTTTGCTCTGTGTCCTTCCTGTCCTGACTAGAGTCATTGTTAATACCTGTGGAGTGAAGACCTAGTGGGAGGCTAGTTACTTCCCTGTTGAGCACCTGAACTATTCTTTCCAGAAATCTCCTAAATGGGTAAGTCATTATTGTTGGGGTTTTCTGCCTCTGTAAACGCTAACAGCTTGTCCCTTCAGAGTCAGCTCTGTTTATGAACTGAAGCTAAGCCCCCTATTCCAGAGGAAGTTGTCTTTTATAGAACATATCGAAAGGCAAGTGTCCTGGGATTTCCAAAGAGTTTTTTGCTCATGGGTGACACTGGCAGAAAGTAGAAGAGAAGGAAATAAAGAGGGAAGTTGGAAAAAGTACTTTCCAGCGTGGTCCCATCCCTCGCAGCTGCGAGGCATACATTTCTCTACACCACAAGCTACACCTCTGCTGGAGTAACCTCTCTTGGAGTGTCAGCTCCTTCCCTGGGCCCCACAGTTCCCCTTTCTACTTCCCCTCAGATCTACAGAGTAGGAACCTTTCCAAACCCCACCCACTAGTCTCCTAGGCAGTTCCACTTCTCCCTGCCCTCACCTCGGCGGGGGAGGGTTCTGATGTGTTTGTTACCCATGCAATTTCTAGTTGATAAACTTCTTCAGAGGGATTTTGGGATTATCCAACAAGATGATGATATCAAGTTTTTAGCATGGTGGCTTCCACACAGGAAGGAAGCATTCAAGAAATGTCTATAATTTGTAAAGAGATATGATAAAATCATTAAGCTTATTTAGGGCTCTTTTTAAAATATCACCAGCTCAAATAGTTTTTTCCCTCATCCTTCTTCCTCTTCCTCTACTTCCTTTTCACTATTTCCTCCACCTCTTGCCCCCAGACAGGTCCCAAAATGCAGATTCTGTGAGAGGAAGTGGAAAGGAGCACTCCCATTTTTCAGTCTGGTCCAGACTGAACCAGGTCCAAGATTTTGGTGTGGAGTGTGGCTCTTTTACCTAGCAATAAACACACTTGCACTTTCCTTTTCTTTGTGGTCCATGCAAATATCTTCCCTGGACCAGAACCTTAAAAGAGAACATGAGTGAAACTGAAGGCTCTGAAATAGTCTCACATATTGGCTCTATCTTCAAAACAAGGAGAAAAATGATTGCTCCTTACTTCTGCTCGTCTCTGGCACTTTTTCACCTCTAATATACCTCAAAGAGTTCCAACAATATAGGGTATAAAACCTAATCTTTTGATGAATGGTTTTAATTGGGACTGAATATAGATTTCATCTGAGACCCCAGCTTGACTGAGAATAGCTGGTTAATGTGAGGCTCTGTGGAGGATTCTGAGGTTACTCCTGGGCTGACAGAGAGAGTGTCATCATCGGTTAGAAATGCCTCCGTAGACATGACATAGGGGAGTGGCACAACTAATGCCACTATTTGTCATCCCTGATCTGTAATATAAGCCTTAGCCACTGGTTGTAGTTGTCATTTTCTGCTAGGTCATGCCCTGACATGGCCTTAGCAGGTCGTTCAGACACTTTGGTAGTATTTGGGTAGTTTTGCTGTTTAGTTATCTTTTCTAATGTACAAGAACTCATTTTGTACTAATTAAAATTGAATTTAATTGCAATAACTGATTAATAGATTATATACATGTATTTAAGCTCTTAAGAGGAGTTTCAGCTTTATTCATATTCACCAATGCCCCCCAAAATGGAAAAAATTTATTAGAATCAATGCAAGAGATAGATTTACATTGCCTCAAAATATAATGATTATTTTTATTTTTTCTTGAAACTTTCAAATGCTGTTTCTCTTTATTCTTGAAACATATTTTGATAAAAGAAGATCATAATCAGGAATTATACATGCGATGATATGTAAAAGCCCCCAAAATATTTTAGTAAAATCTACAATAGAATGTGTCAACCCTCCTCCAAATTAGTACCTATGCTAACATTCAAATAACGTGTCTCAGCCTCGTCTCCTGTCCAGAGCCTCTTACATATATCTCTCTAGTTGCCAAGTGCTTGTTGTTATACAGGCACCATCTGACACTCGATAATCCCCGGATTGCATTTCAGTGGGTTGCAGTTGGACAGAGATAGATAAATTTTTTTTTTTCAATTTTAGAAGCCTCCATCATATCTACCGGTGTTTTTTAAAGTGATGATAGTTTGTGTTACTTAGAAACATTTTCCAAGCCAATTCAGGGACTGTCTGGCAACCAAAAACAATAAGCAGTGGTTAAAGCAATCATTTAATGATATCTTTTCAGGGCAAAAAAAAGAAACAAAAAACTGAAGCCAATGGGATGAAATTTGTTTTGAAGCACTTAGCATATAACACTTTCATTCATTTAAAAATAGAGCCCACAATTATGTGAAGTGCTTAAGGAATGACATTGGTCGCAGGATTAGGGAGACAGTGACAAAAAAAATTGAGGTGGTGGAGTGACCCAAATAAATCTCTAGTTCTAATTCTCCTAATAGTTTTTGTGGTTGTTTCTCATTTCTGGGTGGTTTAAATGTCCAAACCCCTGGGAAAAATATATGTATTTTCAAACATAAAATTCTGAAGATAGTAGAAACTGTTTTTGCTAAAATGTATTTGTGGGGCCAATGAAATACAGTTTACTGAGAAAAAAAATATGACTAAGTGAAACTGTAAAAGCTCTGAAATAATCTCACATAGTGGCTATACCTTCAAAACAAGAGAAAAACTTCCTACTTACATCTGCTCATCTCTGGCACTTTCTGACCTCCAATTCCACAATTTTATCTAGAATAACAAAAGTACACAAGGCAAATTAGGACTTTTGCAGCTTGAAGGCCGGCTACTGTACGTTTGGCTATTTTGGGACTATGATTGTTTATTTTGGGTTCAAGTTGTCTAAAAGATGTCACACAACCTCCAGGTGTCTTGCTGTGCAAGCTCATGGTCTGACTGTTCACCAAGTTGCACACAACCGCAAGGTGACAATATCCATGTCCAGGCAGGGTGGGAAGTGAGATTCCTCTGTGTGTGCTCCATTGCACTGTAGAGTCTGATGAGAAGGGACCGTTCCAAATTTCAGGACAGAAATGGACATCTAAGTTGTGGCTTTCTTGTTCTTTTTATTACAAATATATCAAACTATTTTTACTATATGCATCTTGTATTTCTCCTCAGCCACCCTACTGGCTCTTTCTTTCACTCAGTCAAAATATTTGACTACTTTTTGTATGTGCTGAACTATGAAACTGCATAAAGAACAGATCTAGCTAATGCCCTTATAAAGCTTTGTGAAACCTGAGACATTCACATATATTTGGTTTGGAGATTACAAAGAATAATCAAGTATACTTTAGATCATTTTACTCATGGTTAACTTTTATTTATTAGAACATCATTTCTCATAATCCCAGCATTCAGGAGGTTGAGGTAAGAGTATCTCTGAGTTCAAGTTCAGCCTGGGCTATACAGTGAGACCTCGCCTTAAAAACACAAAACACAAACCTTTCCTTTATACAGTGAAGAAAGTGGGAAAACATATTAAGTAAAGACACTGCTGTTCAAAAGTTAATTACTGGCACATGCAGCAGCATGTCCAGCCCTTAATAATCACTGCCATCAGGCCGCAGTAGGGAGGTAATTAGTACTTGCAATGGTTCATCCCAATGCCCACATGGAAGTCGTTAGATGACAAAACTGACATCATGAGAGAAGATAAAATTACCAAATAAAACTAACACCAGATGAAATAGTTAGTAAGAGAGGTCCTTGCATCCATGAAATAGTATTTAAATGGAAATTCTAATAGAGGATGTGGAAGGTCCAAATAGAAAATACCTAAGACACATAGAGGCAACATGGTAAGGATTTTTGGAGAGGGTGATATTTAAGGTTCTTTTCATACTTCAAATTGGAGTCACCTGGGAAAGCAGAAAACAGTATAGTCCATTCTGGATGTATGAACAAGGACAGGCAAGACTGAACATTTTAAAGAAAATATAAAAAGGTCAGGATTCCTAATCCTGAAATCACCTACATTAATAATCATACTCTGAATTTGGATAGTTCTTCACTGTTTTCTAAGTGCTTTTATGGACATGCTCACTTGGTAAGGTGAACACATTTGGTAACACATCATAGATAGGAAAACTCCATTTGGAGAAGGTAATTTGCCCAGGGGAACAAGTGTATCAGAGACTGCCTTTAGGCGCCAATGCTAAGTGAGTTTTATTCCTTTTTCCACTGTCTCTACTTGGCGTTAGACGACAAATAAAAAATGGTGCCTATTGTGTCAGCCGAGTGAGAAAAAACAGAGAGACTGAGATGGAGAAAGCAACTCCTGGGATGCTCTAAGGAAAACATGATGCCCTTGTCTAGCCTGGGGCCTCCACCTGAGTTCTGGAAACCTACAAAGTTCAGAGACTGTGGAAGGGACTTAACAGTAAACAATGTGGCACAAATCTTGTCAATCTGGACTTGATTAGAGAAGGCATTAAGGATTAATGTTAGTTTTGTGCACTGTTATTTTACTTGTGTATTGCTTTAATGCGTCATTAGCCAGTGTTAATGCGTTCAGTATTTTAACATGCCATGTTATTTTTTCTGCAAAGTAGCAGTGATGTGATTATAAGCTTAGTTCACATTAAAATACACCTGTTGCATTTTTGTTTCTGTTTTTACAGTGCTGGAGATAACCCCAAGGCCTCATGCATGCAAACAAACACTGTCACTAAGCTACAACCCAGCAAGGGCTTCTGGCTCATGAGCATTGAAGCCAATAATGTGGCACCAGGTTTGCAAAAAGATAAAGGTATTTTTGTGAGGTAAACCAACAGGGAGGCCAAGAGTTATAACTTCACACCTGCTTTCCCCGATGAGTTAATAGATGAGAAATTTATAGAGTGGAGACGCTGTGGGTGTGGATGAAATGGCAAGAAGAGGGAATTTCAGACCTCTTATGTGCAGGCATAGGTGGTCCTCATGCCTCTTTACAAGTCAGATGTTTATTTTCAGGGAGGGTTATTATGTTCTGCAGGGAGGATTTTGATATTGGAACAACCAAAGTCATTAAACGGAGAAGCTGGCTGTTTCTGTGCATGTCATTTGTTTTTTCCAGTACTGAAGGTTGAACACAAGGCCTACGCACTAAGCTACAGTCCTTATTTATTTTTTACTTTGAGACAGGGTTTCACTAATTTTCCCAGACTAGGCTTGAAGTTGTAATCCTCCTACTCAGTCTCCCAGAGTGTTGAGATTATAGGCATGTTCACTCTTGAAAAGCCAGTTCTAATCTTCCTTCAGTGGGTTCTGGAGATGACAGTTTAAACACTGGAACTCATGTGCAGGTGTGCCCAAGCCTTAGCTGGCTTTAGTTTTTTCTAATCTACCTTCCATTCCCTGTTCCCACTAGCAACCCCTCAGCAATTCCCAAGGTACCATCCTCTTGCCCACTAGATTGGAGCACTTGTGGAACATCCATCCTCCCCATACCTCCCAGCTAAGCAATCAGATGAGCATACACTGGACTTTGAATGTGAAACTGTGAAATGTGGAGACCGAGATGGCAGGAATTTGTTTCTATTAGGCACATGGGAGTCACTTCTCCTATCAGGCTTGCTAACTAGATTTTTACAATCCTGTCTGTTTTACACCAAGTTACATCCATTTTGCATCTTGAGTAAATTGACCCCTCTAGTCCAACAAGTATATTCTCTCCTCTAGGTTTCTGCAGTGGTTTCCTGCAGGTCCCTCTGCTTCCACTTTTGTTCCCATGAAATCCATTGTCTTCATGCGATCAGATAAATCTTTTAAAAACACAAGGCTTTTTTTCCTTGCAGTCCTCTTGCAATGGCTTCCAAATAAATCTAGAATAAGATATTAATCCTGTCCTATGTCCTACATGGTCATATATTATCTCAGCCCTTTCTAGGTCCCAAATCTGTCTCAAGCCACTCTTCTCACACACAACAGAAACACAGAGGGGTCATGGAAGGGAAAACAAGAAATAGTTATCCTGAGAAACTACATATTAGTTCAGCATGAATTGTCCTTCAATAAGTGAAAACTTATTACCACTCATTCAACACAGATGTTTTGAACCTTTCTGTATTCTTCAAGGCACTGGGGATAAGAAAGTAAATGAGGCAGCCACAATCTCTGAACTGATCTTGCAGTCTAGTGAAGAAGACTCTAGTTGAGAATGTTTAACAAAATTCACCATGGGCTAAAGGCAGTTCTCAAAGAAATATTGCAAGGATGCTTTGATGAACAGCTGCACACTTGCATAAGCACATATCTAAAAATGACCGAGGAGATCTAGCTCAAGCAGACTGGTATGTGCTGGTGCATGAAAAACCAAGGACTCTCCAACTACTGGCTACACCACTGAGGACAGCAATGGGGAAGATTTGTCTTTGCCCATCACTTCACAAATTAAATGGCTGATCAAGTTCCCCAACCCTTCTGTTTGTGCTCTAGAACCAGGCAAATGAAAGGAAGATCTCAGGGTTGTGGTTAAAATGAAGCTCAGACTGACAGACATCCACCCACAGAAACTGGGAAAGAACCAGGACCTGGGCCAGGCCTGCTCCTGGTTGTCTCTCCCTCTGATCCACCTTGTGAGAATGGGACATCATCACATACCTCTCCCATTATTCAGCTGATAAGAGTCTGTAGTCTGCACACCCTTGAGAGCAGACAAGTTCTGCTTTTCCACCTCCACTCTACACATAAGTGCCACACATCACAGGCCTTCACCATGCTGCCCTCTGGAAGGTCCCAAGTCACAGGCCCTAGAGTTCCAAGTCAAAGTGGAAACCCTGTATGGCCTGTGTCTAGATGTCCCCACAAAGCTTCATGCAGTCATAGGTGAGACTTTTTTAGAAGTGGCTGAATCTAGATTTTGTGATCAATGCATGGTGCAATGCTAGGATTAAGGATGGGTACTTACTTAATCAGCCCATTGATTGGTTTGGCACAGCCCTAATGTCAGTAGCCTGGATACAATAAAAAGGATGGAAACGGGCTTATCTTGTCCCTTGTTGCTTTGCCACCTTCTGCCCACCATGAACTGTTTCTCCTCTTCAATGCCCCTCTGCAAGTTTCCACCCTGCCTGGGAACTAGCTGACAATGGACCGAAACCTCTATGAACTGTGAACTAAGTAAACTTTCTCTCCCCTAACTGTGGGTGTTGGATATTTAGTCTCAGCAATAAGAGAAAAATGATTAAGACACCTCTAGATCAGCACTTCCATCCTAGACTCATGTGTCTATTTAACATGCTGCCCAGCACTAGCAGCAGCTCCTGCAGAATCTGCAAAATCGAAACGAGGTCAGGTGTATCAGTCAGCTTTCTGTGGCTGTGACAAAACACCTGTGATAATCAATTTATTTATTTTGGCTCATAGTTTGAGGTTTCTTTCCATGGCTGATCGATAACACTGTTTCAGGCCGAATGTCCTAGTGGGGAGAAGGTTGTGGGAGAAAGTTGCTTGCCTGATGGCACCAAGTAAACCAAGAGTGGACTTGCTTCTATAACACAGTCCCTCCCCACAGACCACTCATGAGGTCAGAACCCTCATGAGCCGATCAACTCCAAAAGCTCTCCAGCTGAACATTGTTACATTGAAAGGAAAGCTTTAAGATATAGGTTTTAGGGGACATTTAAGATACGAACATCAAGCAGGAAAAGAGCTTGTCCCTTACCTGGCAGGTCTGACACGCCAAAAATAGCCAGTGCTAAAACTACCACTGATACTACCAACAAAATTCTAAATGCAAAGTTGAGGGAAAGACACTTTGCATATCACGAGTGTTATTACTTTGGAACTGGCCAAACCCTTATGGACATTGTCTTATGAATATCTACTTCTTTATGTACCTAGGCCAATTTAGGTGGAGTGATAAAAATGTACACTATGTGTTTAAGTAAAAACTAGAAGTATTACAGCAAAAGACACATGTTATGGATTAAAAACTAGTGGTCAACTTAACGCCAGCTGGATTACATCAGCATGGCACTGAGCATAAATGTTTCACCTGAGGAAAGTTGCCAGCATAAATGGAGACGTGGAGAAGGAGAAGCTATCATGTTACTGTGTTAATGTGTTGTGGCGTTGTATGTTCTCCTATGAGTTGCTGTTTGAGCCACTGGTTCTCCTGGAGAAGCTCTGGTCCTCACATTGAGCATTGCTTCCTGGCTCTGGAGGGGAAGATGTGTGCTGCTTGGTCTCCAGGATGAACTCATCACTCTGGCTTCCTATTATGTACTCGACTGTGCTTGTCATCAGAGGAGCTCGGGGCCTCCGTGTCACTGAGGATGGCTGTGGTGCTTTTCAGGACAGCCCTGGTCTTTGTTGTGAGTGTGACTTCTTGGCTCCAGCGTAGAACCCTCAACCTATCAATACAGCTCCTTCACCCCGCTGGCATAGACTTTCTGGCTTCCACCGCTGACCTTTGGGCCTTCCCAGCATGGATCAAAAAAAGAGACTGGTGTGACTCCTTTTTGTGGGCTCTAGACCTCCAGTTGGACTCATGGGAGGCATTGTCATGAGCTCTGGGTTTTCATTTGGACTCATGTGGGACATTGCTACGGGATTCAGGTTCTTGGCTAAATATTCTATGTCTTTGGTGTTGTGGATAGATTTCCTGCATTTTCTGGTGTTAACTCTGGGTGACCATCAAAAAAATATTATAAGCTCCATGTCCTGATTCTAATTGTTCTCTGCATAACCCCTGACTATAATAACACATTAGTATTAATCCCCCTGAAAATATTTCCCCTCACCTAAATATACTTATCCACCATTTTTGCCCCTGTCTGAAGCAAGGTCAGGAAGTCTTTTCTTGTGTCTTTAGTTGTACTTTCATGGCTGCCTCCATGTCTTGAGTCTGTTCAAAAGGTTTACTGTTTGTGGTCATTTTAACTTTGTGCAGGAGCCATAATTCACACAGTGCCAAATCCAGTGAATAATGTAAACAAGGGCCAATGGCTTTTGTTTGTTTGTTTTCTTTTTTTACAAGCCTGCCTTTCCAGTGCATGGCACTAGGCCACAGCATTCACTGTATTTTTGATGCATTACACTTCACAGAGACACTCACAAAAGGGGACTTTCAGAACTGCTTCAGAAAGTGGTGAGCATGATGGGATAAGTATGTTTGAAAGCAAGAGTGCATCAGTGTCATTCTTACTGTGATGACTTTACTGCAAGAAAACTTCCTCAGTTGTGATATAATAACCAATGGTTGATAGAGTGTCAAGATTGACAACTGGCTGTGAAATATTTGGGGAATTCCTTTTTGTGCTATACTAGAAAATTTCTGTAGTCTTAAATTGTTACAAAATCCAAAACATTAAGTCTTCTTGCTCTCAAACAGACCATAATCCTCAAAGATTTTAATAAATCATGAGTAACCATATATAGCAAGAAATAGCTCAGACCTTGAATCTATACCAGGGCTTCCTGAGATAGGACCCACACACATAGAAGTGCTAACCTCTGCTCAGCGCAGCACAGAGCAACCTCTAGGTGCTATTTGATGTGGAACCACTACATATCAGTAAGTGAGCTTTTATCAAAATTAGAATTCGATACCCAGATGGGATCATGGTGACCACACTGGACAGCACAAATTTGGAAATGTCAGGCTTCTATTCCAGCTCTGCCACTTACCAACCCCAGACACATGGAGCAACCTGTGTCTCAGTGTCTAGGGCTGGAAATGGAAAGGAGGGAGGATGCAGCTATTGGAAGGAACAAGTGGGTATCGACTGTCAAGGTGTCTGCCTCTGCAGTCTGTGTGCTCCCTGTGCAGGGGAATCCAACTTGTTCTGGCTGGGAAAGACTGTACCTGCCAGCTGCTCCTCCTTATCTCCCCTTCTTGCTTCTGGTGGAACCAATTCCCCTCTGGAGACACACTCCACCCCTTGCACCAAAGACAGCACTGTGTTATCTGTGTCACCTCCTGTGTCTAGCGTCTCCATCAAGTTTTCACACAGTGGAATGCAGAAGCCAGAGGCCTGCGCAGCACCTAACCATGCTGAAAAGTCCCAGTACCGTGAATTGCCCATGGGTGTTCCCTTTCCTGGGTCCCCTCAGAGTTAGCCAGGACTCACCAGTGTGCATTGTGGGAGTCTGAGGCCTTGTGAGCTTCAGGGTCCTCCTCAAACGTCCATGCCAGGACCAGTCCCACAAGGGGGATGAAGGTGTTCCCTGAAAGAGCAGGCAGGGTAGGAGAAATGCACAGAGACCTTGTCTCAAAATTAAATGTAAAATTTTTACAAAGGGCTGGAATGTACCTCAGGGTAGAGTCCTTTTTTCAATCCCCAGTGCTGGGAAAAAAGCAAACCCAACCAGTCAGGCTTCACTTGTCTTCTACAATGCACCAATAGCTGCACTCTAGGAAGTGCCGACCCTGCTGTGGAGTCCTGAGCAATTTCTCAACCTGGACGCTGGAGAGGTTGGGAATCGGTTCAGTCTAATTCCACAGAGGCCCACAGCTTCAAGGTTGTAGCGATGACCTGTCCCCACCATCCAGTAGAGGGCGCTCTCACGCGGGCGGCTTTTGCCGGCAGACGCTTCCGAGGTGCTTTATTGTGCGTGGATTTGCGAGCAATCTGCTTTGCCAGCCAAGCTGTGGAGTGCAAGGGTTCTTCCTTAGCTCCTTCTCCTCTGGCTGGAGCCTGGTGAGCTGGAAGGGGCCACTGGCGTTAGAGGACTGGCCGAACACAACGTGCGAACACAGTGTGAAGACCTACATTTTTGAACGGCTCCGCACAGAAACTCTTTTCTATCCCAGACGTCACCGTAATTTGACAATCACTGGTTTCTTCTAGAACCAAGTTTACAGTGCAAGTGTGAAAGCCACTTCACAGCAACAACCTGAAAAGATACACATTTTTAAAGTTTTAAATATATCAGTTAGCTGTAATAGTTCCCTTCTGCAGTGGGATCCGTCGACTGTATTCCCTAGTTCGAGTCTCTCTACTGAACGCAGCATTTCAAAGTCAGGCTTTTGAGCTAATGCAACTGCACCCTGTTACTCACTTAGGAGACTTGACCTGGGAGAACAGGGGACAAAAAAGAGTGAGATGAATCCTCAGAGGCCTGGGGACTGTGCCCTCAGAACGTATCTAGAAAATTGTAACCCAATGTTTTACGGCTTCAACTCTCAGCTGTCCATTAGAAACCAGAAAGAACCGGAAAGTACAATTATACAGATTTTAAGAATTTATCTGCACATACATAATCTCAGCACACTAGGAGGCTGAGGAAGAAGGATGAGAAGTTGGAGCCCAAACTGGACAATTTACCAACTTAGCGAGATTGTGTATTAAAATTTAAAAAAGAGATAGCCGTGTAGCTCAGTGCAAAGCCTCTGGGTTCAATTGCCAGCACGGGGGGGAGGGGAGGGGGAGAGAAAGTAAAACATTCATATCCTTTGATTCATCAGTTCCATTTACAGGCGTTTAAGAAGGTAATCAGATGAATACACAGAAGAGGATGTCGAAGTGGCTCACCACATTTTATATAATATTAAAGAAAAAAAGGAACTGACACCATGTCCACCAATAGGGGATTAAACAAATCATAGTTAGCTAAACTGCAGACATGAAATGTGATATAAATTAATATGTATTTGAGTTAATAATATATTTAAAAGCAGCATTGTTAAGTGAAAAACACATTACAGAACTACAGAATCCCAGACAAGAAAATTTGAATTTTGGCATGTATAACTACACAAACAAAATATTAATCACCAAAATGTTTATCAGCATCAGTTTCTGGGTGACAGAGGTAGATTTTTTATTTCTTCTTTGTGTTTTGCTGTTTTATGAAGTGTTTAATAAAGATCATGTGGCATTTTGATAACTGAAAATCATTTTTATTCAGAAAATTTTCTTTGCAAAAATCACACTATCATAATTATTTGCCAAAATGAAGCAGGAGTTCTTCCACTTGGTGAGGGTTTTCTTGAATTGTAAAGTAGAAAAACCTATGAAACTAGACAGGGTGTGTGATATCCAAAAAAATCTGTGGACTAGGGAATTGAGACTTTGGTATAACCTGCAAGTTTACTATGTAAAAGACACGTTTTCCCAACTACAATCAGGCCGTAATGGTCGCTTTATGCCTATCATTAGATGCCGATGTTACCAAAAGTTCTACTGCATTTGTGTTATCACAACATTTCCCTTCCTCTGTGTCCTGTGATGCTCACCAGGGGACAATAAGGTCCTCCCTTTACAGTTGATGAAACTGGATTTCTATTTCCTCATCTATTAAAGGTGAATAAATATCATAATTACCTCAGAGTTCTTAGAAGAAGCAAACAAAATTAATGCAGGCAAAATGCCTAAAACACTGGTTTGCATATAATAAATCCTCAATTGTTTCAGCTACTTTTCTATTGTTGATATCATCGTTACACACAGTAGAGTTACACAGAGCTAAAATGGCTGTCATCTGTTCAAGTCATGCATCTGAAATTCTCGCTAAAACACCAAGGCTGCACAAGCTGTCAAGTGCAGGGCTGACAGCTGTGTGGTTTGCTTGATGACTAGGATACTGCCTTGCTTTGCATTTCCCCTCCCACATTCCTGAGTTGGAAACTGAGTCCTCAGTGCAGCCGTGGTGGGGGTGGGCTCCGGTGGAGATGATTAGGTCCAGGGACTCTGCCTCCCTGAAGGCATGTTGCTATTACCCCGGGACTGGGAGGTAACAAGAGGGAGCCCGTTCCTGTCCCTCTCTGGCACTGCTGCCCACTATTGCCCTTCCGCCCTCGGAGAGATGACACAGCACAAAATATTGTGCTCTTTAACTTCTCAGTCTCCAGAATCAAGCACCGAATGCATTTCTATTATTTATGAATTTCCCAGTCTATGATACTTAGTGGTGGTGGCAGAAAACAGATATTAAAACTTTTTAAGAAAGCTGAAAGGTGTATTTTTTGCAGTAAGTCTATTGACCCGTAGAGAAAAGTCACCTAGGAAAAATAACTTGCTTCTTCATCTAAATGCAATGAAAGAAAACAAATCTTTATATTAGGCCATGTAACTAAGCATATAGCAGCCTGAGTATTATTCCTTCTCATTTACTAAGGAAAAGAAAGAGGATGAAGGAGGTACTAAGTGGTATTGTTAATTATGTCATTTATAAACAACAGAATCTTGGGCCACCATCCAATCTTATATTTTAGAAGATATACCTGATATGAGAATATGTTCACAGCATGTATTTCAACTAAAAATTGTCAGGCTACAAGAAAATAACAAGAAGAACAAGAAATCATGGTATCTACAGCTCCCTGTGACAGGCTCTGTGATGGGCACAGGATGTAAATGTTCTCGATGACCATTCAGAACAAGCCCAGGAGGTACAGACTGAGTAAGATGGACTGTGAGGACCGGGTGCCCCATTACCAGTCACTTTCAGTCGCTGTTCCTAGGACATGTGATACACACACACACACACACACACACACAAACACACAGAGCATGCATTGGAAATTGTGATTGAACCCAGGATCTTCACATTAAGCTACATCCCCAGTCCTCATTTTATGCTTTATTTTGAGACAGGGCCTTACTAAGTTGTTATGTTGCCTCAGTTGGGCTGTAACTTGGCGATCCTCCTGCCTCAGCCTGGAATTATAAGCATGTATCACTACATCCAACATGACAAATGCTTTTCAAGTACAATGCACTTTCCATGTATTTATCCAAATTCCGACCAAAACCCAAAATATTTTGAAAGAAAACAAAAGTCTACAATAGTCTGGGTTCCACACAACAGCTACTAACCAATAGAAGCACTCATTATAGCCTGAGGCACAAGACAGGGTCTGGCTTATAAGCCTTTCAGGTTTGTAGAACTTGCCCCAGTTCTGGTGGTGCTGGCTGCTTTACCACTTAAGACTCTGCCAGGAATGCTGTGGTCCCCCAGCACACTGGCGAGCTGATGTATCTTGAATGCTGTGGTCAACAATGCCTTCCACTGGAGTCCTGAGTTAGATTTAGCCATTTCTCTTCCTTATCTTCAGTACATTTTTATACTTCTGTATCAACCTTAAGTGAAATGACCTCTTTAATGAAGTTACTGATTTGTTATAGCAACAGTGGGAAAAACCTTGAAGCTATTCCAATTCAGGTTTTAAAAATACACTTCTTTGAGCACTTTTCCCCTTGAAATGTTGCAGTGCTGTTCACATCATACATACACTCAACTCATACCGATTCAGTGTGCATAAGTGTGGTGCAAATAGTGCAAAAGTCATCTCAGCGTGTACCCTTTTAGAGACCTTATTGTCTACAGATTGCTTTTAAAATAATGCAAATCTATACTGCATATGCGAATTGCACTTTATGGGTAATTTAAGGAATTTCCGCCATAATTTTGGCTACATCCAATTTTGGTTTAGGCAGCATCTTCCCTCCCTCATCTTCACCACCAGCCACGGTGATTATAACAGATTACTTTCAGCACTTTCACCCACGGCTGCAGGACCCACAAATGCCACCAGCTAGTGTTAGATATTATTCATGACTCAGTAAAGGTAGCAGCTGCATTTGTTGGCTCAAATTTGTGACCCTCCTATATCATCTGTTATTAATATTGCATGTCCATCCCTACTAGGAGTCAGACATTGCATTACTAAAAAATATACTTCTTTTATTCAGATTTTTTTTTCTGCATCCGGGATGGATTTTATTCAGATTTTTGAGTAGTCTGAAAAGTGACTGTACTGTGTGTGTGTGTGTGTGTGTGTGTGTGTGTGTGAATGGCAGTGGAAGGGGGAGCATTATGATAGTCTTCATGATATATGGGGGCGTAGGGCTGTTTTTCCTGCACTTAATCATAACATTATCTTTGTAAGCATAAATCTGATTCTGTGGCTCATCTATGCATGTCTTGAGCAGCTCCCTGTTACCCACGGGATGAAGTCCAACTCTCACATACACATAACTTACAACCTCTGTGTGTTCTTCCCTTCTCCGCCCAGTGTGCCTCTCCCTTCCATCCCCTTTGTTGTGTTCACAGCAGACTCACAGCACAGTCTGCCCTCTGGGTCACTGGACTCTGTCTCACAAGTTCAACCAACCACAGATCAAAAACAGTTGTTTTAAAAAACTTGCTTCTGTACTAACATATACAGATGTTTTTCTTGTCATTATTCCCTCAACAATACAACTCTTTACATAATAATTACATTGGGCTTATGATTTTTATAGAAGGGATTTGAGCATCAGCGCGTATTAATTAATAGCCATCTGAGGGCATCCTGAACCCAATCACTTTTCCATACCCGGGGGGGCTGCATTGTTCATGACGGTTGTGTTTCATAACTGCAAGCCTGTGCCACCACTGTTCTCTCTGCCAGGAATGCTGTGGTCCCCCAGCACACTGGCGAGCTGATGTATCTTAAATGCTGTGGTCAACAATCCCTTCCACTGGAGTCCTGAGTTAGATTTAGCCGTGATTTCTCTTCCCTATCTTCAGTACATTTTTATACTTCTGTATCAACCTGAAGTGAAATGGCCTCTTTAAACATCTAGAGAGGGAATTAGACTTTATTTACCCTTGTTTTCTCAGTAGCTAGCATGGTATTGGGAACACATGGTTCTAAAAATGTTGAATGGTTCTAAAAATGAGTGAGTGAATGATTGGCAGACAGAGATACAATTTTAGAAATCATCTCATTTAGCTTTTGCTGATCAGAGATCCGGAGATAAGCAAGCCTGCCGTGCATTTCCTGTAAAATGAATCTGAGGTTGAGAACGAGTCTGAACGTGTCTGTTTGTGAGAACATTTATGCAGGTGACTGGTTCATAGCATCCCTCATGTTCCCATAGGAATTCATAAGTTGTTAATACAGTTACAGATTTCTGATACAATTCAGTCTCCTCAAAAAGCTAAGGCCTGTTTGTTCTTTGCTGCATGACAAAAGCAAAAATAAAGCCAAGAGGAATAGAGGTTTTGAAAGGAGTAAGAGTAGACGTGAGTACCCCTGAAGTTCAGATGACTTGAACCTCAGTAGCATGGGATGCAAACCCAGAGATTAGTTCATTCATTCCCAAATTCAATACAGAATTAGTCAATGTCAAGAAAGAGGTGGGTGTGGACAGTTGAAGTGGATTCTTTCCTCTTCCTGTTGAGGCATTCCCCAAACAGTGTCTCCGTGATATTCAGAGCCCAAGGGATATGACTTTGGTTTATGGATTCCTTGTTATTTAAACTAGTTACTAAATTATGGTGCCACTCATTATGGCTTTTCCTTCCTTCCTTTCTGGCTTCATCAATTTCAAAAGTTATTATGTCCTTCTGGCTGCCCCAAGGATTCCTCAAGCTCCATAATGATAGAATTTTAGAGACCATTAATGTGGAAAGGAGTGGAAAGGATCTGTTGGCATCATCGTCATTATCTAAACAATGCAAAAGGCAGCAGATTGAAAATGGGTAGGGTAAAAAAAAAAGAGAGAAAGAAAATGGGTAGGTAAGGAGTGAAGTAAATCTCACAAGGAGAAGGAGCACCTCCATCTGAATTTAGTTAAGGCTTTTAACCTTATATAGTAAAGGACAAGAGTCCTGCCATTCAGGGCTTTCCCTGGAATGTTGTTGGGTTTTAGATTCTAATTTAGTTCCAGGAACTTGCTATAGCATAGAGATTAGAAGGAACAAGATCATGTATTAAGCACATATTAATAACTGGTGTGTTATTGAGTACTTTCTTTTATTGTGCAATGCTGAGGATTAAACCCAGGGCCTTACACATGTTAGGCAAGCACTCTATCACTGAGCTTCATATTGAGTATTTTCATTCATTACCTCTGCTGTGGTTTGAATGTCATGTCCCACACATAGCCTAATTCTTGTTGAAGCTTAATCCCCATTGTGGTGGCCTTAAGGCCTTTGAGCCAGGTGTGGTGGCATGCACCTGTCATACCAGCACTCTGGGAGGCTGAGGCGAGAGGATCAAAAATTTGAACCTAGTCTGGCATCTTAGAAATTTAGCGAAACTCTATCTCCAAATAAAAGTTTTAAAAGGACTGGGAATATAGTTTAGTAAAAGGCCATGGGTTCAAATCCCCAGTACCAAAAAAGGTAGGGAAGAGGGCTTTAGAGAAGTGATTGAGTCTCATGAGTACATTGTTCCCTTATGAAAGAGGCTGCAGAGAAAGTTCCCTTCCTTAACCCTTCTGCTTTTTGTCACGTAGATATGTGCTATCAAGGTGCCATCTTGAAAGCAGAAAGCAGCTCTCACCAGACACCAGTACCAGTGCTTGGTCTTGGATTTCCCAGCTTCCACAACCACAGGAAACACATTTCTGTTCTTTACACCTTGCCCAGAGTGTGGCGTTCTGTGAGAGCAGTGTGAACAAAGACATCTCCCCTGATTCCCTTTCATTTTGCCCTGCAGATGGGGCACTGTTATGCCTTTAAGGGACTAGCACAGTGGTGGAACACCTATGGCATACTAGTTGTTCTTCTTTTAAGACAAAATATGTTAATGTAGGAGTTGTTTTTTCTAAACCAAAACCTCAGTGTTCAGATTTAGTTTCAGTGTTGATACTTTGCAAAAATAAGTGGATTTTGGGTTGCAGTTTGGGTATTTGTCTAAAAATGTCACCATCACTCAACTAGGAGATTGGATTTGGTCACAAACTGTCCCTAAAGTGTATAACTGGTATGAGGGAAACCTGGGATTCAAGTACAAAATGAGAGTCTTGAACAGCCCACCTCTTCAGCAGGCGGAGTTAAGCACTCATGTAGTCTGGTTAAACACAGTTTGCTCTCTGATTCACAGGATTCTATGAAATGAAAGATTTAAATGAAATCACAGGTACCCTTTATTTCCTTATTTTTTTTTATTTAAAGAGAAAAAAACAGGTAAAGGTAGAAATATTACAGAATTTCAAGAAAAGAAGAGAAAAGAAGATAAACAGTAAGAAATCACTAGTTGATAAATTACATATTGTTCTTTTAGAAATAGTTATTCAGGTTACAGAATTAAAGCACACAAAGTGGACACTAAAGCAGTGAGACTGAAAACAGATCTGTTCAACAATCCAACAAGAACCTAGAAATATGGTCATCAATCCCACACACCTAAACATACATGCAGCTATATCTTTTATAGCATTTCCTATTTCCTCTTTTTTTACAATAGCAATTATACATTTTTAAAATTTTATTTAAAGAAAAGAAAAAAAAACAGAAAAAAGGTAGCAACAATACAGAATTCTAAAAGAAAGAAAGAAAAAGGGAAATGAGAAAAAGCCCCACTAAGAAATCAGTAATTTATAAATTACGTACTGTCATCCTGGATGTAGTTGTTCAAGTTACAAAGTTAAAGGGTACATAGTAAATATTCAAACAGTCAGACTACAAACAGTTTTGCTCAAAGATCCAACAAAGATTCAGCAATATGGTCATCTATTTTACACACTCAAACATACATGCAGTTATGTCCCTTAGAGCACTTTCTTTTCCTCTCTTTTTTTACAATAGCAATTAAACATTTTGGTTTTATTACTTTTGTAGTTCTTATTTACTTTTTACACTAGAGACACAATATATTTATAAATATGATTACCCTTTGTTTTTAAATTGTATTTTCTTTTTTAAAGAAATGCATGTCCTGGAGATTGCAGTATTATAAACCTCATATTGGATATGAATTTTCTGCCTTTTCTAAACTGACTATCTTCTCTTTTTTATGTGGCTTTCTTCATTAGCAAAACACAAATCATCTTCCTAGCATAAATGTACTGTTTCTTAGAAATCCTATAACTGAAGGCCTATCATCCTCAGAAAACATTTATTCAAAATCCTACAAAATATTAGAATGGTCATACTATTGATGCAGAAGTCCTACTTCTAGAACCTAACAAAGCAAATATAAAATGAGTAGAATAAAGTAATATGTATTATACTTACAGATTATATAGTCATATTATTGTCTTTAAATGTTTCAATTATAAAGAACAATGACATAAACCTTATATAAACTATATGCTGTTAGTGTCCTATATTAAATGTATAATTTATATATTAATTGTGTATAAGGTTATACTTATATGGTATGCATGACATCAATTTCATTGCTTATTTGTAATGTTAAACATGTTAAAGTCCATAGATTGGAATGGACTAAATAAATAAAGGTCTACCTACACAATATAATACTATGAACAACTCAAATTATTATGTGATATGTGTTATTTCAGAGAGATAAAATATTTTTGATAAAAAACTGGGATATGAAACTACATGTAGTATTATATAAGCACACTTAATTTTTAAAAAGAGAAACCCACATTTATGTATCTATTCATGCACATATGATCCCATTTGTGACTATTCTATTTATATCCTGACACCAAAATATATACACATATGAACAGAATAGTCTCTTTGCCTATATGGAGAAAGTTAGCAGTGATTTTCTCTGGGTAATAGATTTACTAGAATATGTATTTGCTAAATATATTCTGAATACTTTATAAATGAATATTATATTATAAGAGCTACTTTTAAAAAATGTTGAAGCTCATCAAGCCTTCAAATTATCCAATTCAAATCCTTCATTTATAGAAAGGAAAACTGACTGGCGACAGACGGTTCATTTCAAAACAAGATCAAACCGCACTACTGCGCCATCCTGCCTTCAGGCAGGGTTTCTGGCAGGAGCTGTCTTAGACAAACAGGTTTTTGTTAGGCCTCTTACAAAGTGTTACCAGGCTTTGATTAGACACCCTTGAATCACAGCACTGTCCCAAGCTGGGATGACCACTCTGTAGCTGCAAACCAAACACCACTTGAAGGTGACTGATGCTGGTGGGGACCGTGATGCTTTCAAATATGAAATGTGGCCATAACTTACCACCATGAGCCAAAGGGATGCAGGAACACTTCATAGAAAGGCATAGTGAAGACAGCGGAGGCACACGCACACACGAAGGCACGACATACTCTACAGGTATCAAAGGCACTGAGCATTGAAAGGCAAGAATACTGGCCTGTGTCAGGGCCATTTTGTGCAATTGTGTAGGCTGAGGTCTGTGCATCTCCTAGGAACCAGGCGTCCATTTATATTTAAAATCATGTACTATGTGAGCAATTGCTCTTCAAAAATGTGCAGTGCCCAATCTGTACAATTGTATTACAAGGTTTGGGATCCCTGGGCTCATGGGGGACAACCTCGTGAAAAGGGAGTGGACTCAAGATCAAAAACTCAGGACAAAGTCATCTCTTAGCGACTTACTGACATCATTTTACTAATATTCCAATAAATTTTTATAATATCTTCAGTAAATATTAAATATGTAAGATTTAAAACTGCAATAATTAAAGATACTCTGAGTCCTCTTTCAAATTAAATAAACAATTGAAAAAAAGTTTCAAGTGTCTGTAGAGCACTCTTTGGGAATATCATGTTTATTTCTGTTGAAAATGATCAGACTTTCTCAAAGTAATTCCCAAGAAATATGAAAGTCATTATATACACACACTGAAGAAAATATTATTCCTACACTGGCAGGCATGAATCAGCTTTCTCTTAGATAAAAATAGATCTAGTTTTTAAAAAACTGAAGAACATTTTTTATTTTTTCAGAAGAGCATTTTTTACATTATATTATAGATCCAGAGGCAAACATGATTAACTATAGAATCCAAATGCATCAGCTGAATGTGGTGGTACATGCCTATAATTCTAGTACCCTGGGAGACTGAGGCAGGAGGATGGCAAGTTTGAATCCAGCCTGGCAATTTAGCAATTTAGTGAGAACCTACCTCAAAAATAAAAAATAAAAAAATAAGGCTGGGTTACAACTTAGTGTAAAAGCTCTGGGTTCAATCTTCAGCCCCAGAAAAAAAGGGAAAAATACACAAAATGTTGGATTCTCTCCAACAAACACAGCTGTAGGTGTCTGCAAAGTGAGAACAGACCACATGATTGAAAAGACTGGAAACAATCTTAAAAGAAAAAAAGTTAAGCATTAAAAACAAAGCCTGGAGGAAAATACGTCATATGTTGAATATGATTATCTCTTAATTTGTAATATCAATTTTTTTCCTTTCTGCTTTATAGATTTTATTTTCTCAAAATAATAAGCGTGTTTGATATATATATATATATATATATATATATATATATATATATATATTTAAAAATCAAGTTATTTTAAAGTCAGAAATAAACTTGTTTCCAGTCACCATGTTTTTCAGTCATATCTTGGAAAAGGACCAAAGAAGAGGCTTGTTTATACCTTAGTAACATTTGATAAAATTCTTGAGACACTCCGTATGGTTTCAGGTTACTCTTCTAAAGTTTCTGCAAGCTCTGGCCTTTTCTCCAGTGTCCTGAATGCTTCTTGAGTAACAGAATTGGGAGATCGAAATTTCTCCTTGTGTTTCAATCAACTCAAGTGCCCTTTGCCTTGTGTCCTTGGGTATGTGGTGCCAACCATGTTGCAATTCTTTTCCCCCTTGTCAATCGCCTATTTTTTTAAGCTCCATTTTTTAATTAAAAATTTTATTTATATATTGAGTTAAAATTTGCACTGAGTAAAATGCCCACATCTCAAGTGCACAAATAGATCAATTTTGACAAATGTATTTACTTATGCAACCATCAGCCCAATCAAGATATAGCTATCACCCCAGAATGTGTCCATAAGCCAACTTTCCAGCCAGTCTCCATGCCCCATAGGCAGCTATGCTTTTGATTTCTATCTCCATGGTTTCACTTTGCCTGCTCTTGATCTTTGTATAAATGGAATCTTACTGCATGTAGTCTTCCATGCCTGGCTTCTTTGATTCAAAGAATCTTTGTTCCTGAAATTCAGTCATGCTGCTGTGTACATCAGCAGCTTGCTTTTATTGCTGTGTAGTTTTATATGCTGTAGAGAGGTCACATTGACTCCATTTTGTCCTGGACACATCCAACTGACAGTGATTTGGTAGAAAGTGCAGGCCTTGAAACATCCTCCCGACCAAGGTAAAAACATGAGGTCCAATAAGGACAAGAAGTAAACAAGTTATGTAATCTAAGCATGCACAATATGAGTTTCTTTGTTCTTTATCTCATAAAAGTTGCTTGCTCATGCTGGCCAGGCGGCAGCCATGTTTGCTGACCCTCGGTACGTGCGTTCCTTTATTTTCTCTTCGTTTGCAGAACTCCTACACTGTGCCAACTTATCTTCTGTTGATGGGTTTATTTAGTACTATTAAATGTTTTGATAATTTTTTGTTTTGTAAAATAATCCAGAAAAAGTGAAGGGAATTTTATATAATCATTTCTAGTGGCTATATCATTATATAACAAATACTAGTAGACAGAGTATTGTATAATAAATACTAGTGGACAGACCACTATATAATAAATACTAGTGGACAGATGACCCAGTTTTGTCAATATATTGGCTTTGAGGATTTTTTATTCATCTTTTTCTAATATTTTTAATTATTAGGAAAACATAAAATTTTCCATCTTGATCATGTTTAAATGTATATTTCAGTAGTGTTAAATATATTCACATTTTCATGCTGTGGATTGCCCGAACTTTCTCATCTGCAAAACTGAGACTCTGTAGCCTTTATACACCACCTGGTTCCTCCTCCCCTCAGTCCTACCAAACACCATTGTACTTTCGTCTCTGTGAGTTTGACTATTTGTATGATTTCACAGAGTGGAATCATACAGTATCTGCCCTTTTGTGAGTAGCTTATTTTACTTAATGACCTGATGGGTCATCCATGTTGCAGCATGCGACAGGATTTCCTTCTTTTTATGAGGCTGTATCATATTCCATCACATGGATATAGCACATTTTTCTTATCATCCTTAGATAGATATTCTAGTTGCTTCCACTTCTTGGATATTGTGAATCATTTTATGAATGTGAGCCAGTGTGTTTGAGACCTTCCTTTCAATTCCACCCAAAAGTGGGATTGTTAGATCATATAGTAACTTTAATTTTTGTAGACTCACATACTATTTTCCATAACAGCTGCACTACTTTATATTCCCAGCAATAATGCTCAAATTTTTTTTAAAGGAGTCAGATTCTGCAATAAGAGTTGAAGTCTTTCCCTTATCCCAGTAGAGACATTGTCATGAACCTGGAACTTCTCTGTCAGTTCTTCACGCTTCTTGGTTGACCTTTTCATCTATCATTGTGGAAGAGATGCCTGCTTTCACTCACATTTTTGTCATTCTTTCTGATGGTTTCTCTGAAGCTCTGTGGTTTTACTACCAGTCATGTATGTATGGCCAGGTGCAGATTTTTCTTAGTATTCAAAAATACTCTCAGAGGGCTAATGTCTTTGTTCAATTCTGGAAAATCAGAGATAATTTCTTATCAGATATTGCTTCTTCACCATTCCTCTGCTTTCTTATTCTGTGGGAACCTCTATCCTTTATTGCTCTTTTATCCTCTTGGTCTCCCCAGCACTCCAAACATCTTAGTTCCCTGTTCCAACTCCACAATACACTTTGCATCTGGCTAGAGTTGCATTGGATAGTTTATTTCAATAATTGTACCATTTAATCCCAAGATTTATTTTTCACAGTTATTAATATTTAATAATTTGTAATTATTTCTCAAATACAAATTATACTTTACTTCTCTGAATACCTTAAATGATTATTTTAAAGTATACACATGGTAGGCCTGGTGGTATACACTTGTAATCCCAGCACTTTGAGAGGCTCAGGCAAGAGGATTACAAATTCAAGCCTTGAAAGGGGAATTTGGCAATTTAGAGTTCTTGCCTCAAAGTAAAAAAATTTAAAAGGGTTGGGAATGTAGCTCCATTCAAAGGTCATTCAGTATCTATCTAGTACAAAAAAAGAAAAAGAAAAACAGAGAGGGCCAGGGATTTAGCTCAGCAGCTCAAGCGCTTGCCTGGTAAGTGCAAGGTAGTGAGTTTGATCCCTGGTACCAAAAAAGAAAAGAAAAGAAAAAAGCTATGTCCATATTTGTAAGTCAGTTTCATCTGGAATAAACAAATGTTCAAAACACTGACTTTGTTAATTATGGGGCTTTTTTAAAAAATCACATCGTTTAACTCCCTAACCACTGACTTAGTGTCTTCTCCCTTAAAAAAAGTCTTGTGTCCATTCTTAAATCTTAATTTAAAGAAAGTAAAATTGAGGAATTCTGTAGTCCCTACATGATTATGCCGGAATAGCCTGTATTTTAACAAGATAATATGATCCTCCTGACAATGTTACCTGTAGATTAACATACATGCTAAAATGGACCCAAGGTTTTCTCATTCGGAATCCATACCTATATTGGCAAAATATTCAAATGGCCTGGAAGTGTTTTAGAAGAAAATAAAGACAACTGTTTGAACAAAGTCTGTCAGATCTTTCACTGTGTCTATATACAATATAACCATACACATGTGGTTCTGTTTGTATTTTTTATTTTTGTGAGAAGATACTCCATTTAACAATATCTTCTTCACTTACTACATTGTAGATAGCATTTCATAATACAGTTATAAATATAGCTCAACATTAATCTTTAAAAGAGTATTATGGAAGGGGTTGTAGGAATAGGATACATACAGTTTATTTGATCCATCTGCCATCATTGGACACTTAGGCTGTTTATAGGTCATTGCTATAAACAATGCTGTTAAATGCCTAAAATTGCAAGAGTCATTCAAAATAAAGTATGCGATTAAATGTATTTTATTACGCTTGCTTATTTTTTCCCTTTTAGTTCACATTTCTCTTTTTATGAATGAGGCCAAATATCCATTAAAATATATTTGAAAGAAAAGCACGTGCCCATAATTGCTTCCTTTAACATGGTAGCTTTCCTGTGTGTTTGGAGTCATACTTCTTTAGGTAGTTTAGGCAGACCCTGAACTTAATGGGTAGCACTGGTTGGCCTCAAATTCATGGCAATCATCCTGCCTCATCCTCCCAAATGCTGGGATTATAGCCATGTGCCACCACACCCAGCCACTCTAGATGATTTTAACTTTTCCTTCCCCTTGAGTTTATACCTCATATTTGGATATCTCTAGGTTCTCCCCTTTTATTTTTATGCCTAATAACTTTGCAAAATATTGGGTTTCAATGTATGTATTTTGATTATATCCATTTCCCATTACTCTCCCAAGATATTTTTGATCATAGTTTTAATCAGGAAGACAATTTAATATTCTACTCTCTTGTTTCGTTTATGTTTGTAACATTTATGAGCATACCATCCAGGATGAGCTAAGTTATACAGCAGTAACAAGCAACTATAATATCTCAGTGCTGTAAAGTCAAGATATATTTCTCATTCATTCTGTGTGTCTCTACTGCATGTCATCGTAAATATATTTTATCACCTTTAGGCTGCTGAAACAATCCTGAGGTGCAGCCAACCACCTCTGCAGATGTTAAAAGATTGCCCTTGCTTATTGTTTAATGTAGGAAAATACATGTTATAAATTTAGCAGATTACTTTTAAGTGTGCAGTTCAATGTGATTAAACCCATTTGAAGTTGTACAACCACTCGATAAAATATAAGTCCCTTTTAATTTCACAGCTTGATTGAAAAAGATCAATTTGTGGTGAAATGTGTTGGAGATACCCTGTGAGAAATAAGAGACTTGCTAAACATTTTTATAATGATTTTAAAAATCTCAGGATCTCTGTGTTTGACAAGGTAAATTTTTGTCATAGTAGCTGAGAAATTCTTGTTTGTCATATCCTTTCAATAAGAAAGTTCAGACATTTACCTGCTGTATTCATAAATGTCACAGAAAAATGTTATGGGTTTGTTATGGTTTGTATCTAGATGTCCCCCCAAAGTCTCATGTGCTCACAGGTGGGACTTTTCAGACCTGACTGGATCAAGGGTGTGTAACACTGGGATTGAAAGTGTGTGATAAGTAAAATGGTTTAGCATAGTTCTAGGTGTGGATGATGGAAGGTCCGCTGTGGGTGTGGGTGACACCAACCAGTAGGCTTGTAGCCTGAATGTAATATAAAGGGACAGAAAAGAAGGCAGGCTGACTGCTTCCGGTTCCCTCCCTACTGTGCCATGGACTGTGTCTCCTCTGCAATGGCCCTCTGCCCTGCCATATCGCCTTGGAGCCAGCCTACTATGGACTGAAACCTCCAAAAACTGTGAACCAAAATAAACATTTCCACTTACTTTGAGTGTTAGGTGTTTTATCTCTCAGCAACAAGAATAAAACAGAGTTATTTTAAAAGATGCTGAAGATTTAAGGGTTATTTTGTTTTGAATATCTAATCAGGATTGCACACAACCTAAGTAAGAAAAGTAAGGCAATTTTCCTGAAATTGACTTAAAGATCATTTAGAGTTATTTTATGTATATTGAAATGTAAACAACATTGAATGTACCATTCTGAAAATACCAAAAGGAAAAAAAAGACCTAGGATAAAAAAATGAAAAAAAAAGTATCTTTCATTCTTTGACCTAGAGTTTTTAACATACAGTATTTCTTTCTTTCCTTTGCTTGTTTGTGGTACTGGAGATTTACCCCAAGGCTCTGCACTGAGCTGCATTCCATTTTTAAAAAGCTTTTTTTGAAACAGGGTCTTGTGAAATCACTAAGTTGCCTAAGCTGTCCTTAACTTGCGATTCTCTTGCCTCGGCTTTCCAGAATGCTGGCATTACAGGCTTGTACCACCGTGGCTGGCTTCAGTCTTATTTTCTGTACAACTACTTAATGTAGATTGTTCACCTTATTTCATTTGACTGACTTAGATCAGCATTTACAAAATGTTTTTGAAGTATAATTACTCAAAAAGGTCTAGTTTTCTCTCAGAAATTTATAATTCTCATTGGCATATTTGAGCCTTTTGATTGAAAAATCTGTTTAACTCCACATTCCCTAGACTAATTTGACCCAAGAATCATGTTTCATAGCCACTCTCTCGACATCCTTGACAGGTGTTTGATGATGGCAGCATTACTGTGTTGATGATTGTATCACTCAAATTTTTCCATTTGTCACCATAAGCAGAGTCATCACTTTTGGTGCTTTGTGGCTCCAGCCTTTTAGGTATGTGGAAAACCATTTGTGATGGACAGAAATGTTTTATTGTTTATAAATACTAAATACTCAATAAAGGTTAATAGCAGAGATGCAAAACTGATAGCAGTAAGCCCAGTACATACTTATAATCCTAGCACTCTGGGAGACTGAGGCAGGAGGATCGCAACTTCTAGCCCAGCCCAGTCATTGTAGGGACACTCTGTCTCAAAATAAAGCATAAAAAGAGCTAGGGATGTAGATCAGTGCAAGGACCCTGGGTTCAAGCCCTAGTACTGCAAAAATAAATACCAATAAATAAATAATAGCAATAGAAACAGCAACAGGACTGTCATAATAATAGTAACAACAGTGGCAGTAGTTGTGGCAGCAAAAGTATGCCAACTGTATCAGTGGTATCAGTGGTGCTGGTGGTATTAACAGTCATGGTACTAGCAAGAACACCAGACTTAATAAAGTAGTATCTTATTAGGATTGTAATACCACACTCTTTAGAAATATATAAAATTAAGTTACCTTAAAATTAAATCATTTTAAGAATTTTGAGATTATTTGCAATACAATAAATAAAGTAATAAATATGTATCCTCTTATAACTCAGGCTACCCTGGATCAGTAGAAAGTAAGGCAGGCTGGATATTTTGGCTTTCGAGAAGCACTTGCCTCATAAATTGAAGGGTTCATCCTGAGGCCCTATGGCCATGGTCAGGGAAATTTGAGGAGAGAGCCCAGCATTTATATCACACTCAAGAAATCTTCAGGCAGTTTGCAGCCAGTGGGCAGAGCCTTGGTGATCCAGATGGAATTGCACAAGAGAATAGCATGCCACAAACAGAACAGAACTGATTTATTTAGTACCATTTGGAAACCATTCTAGAAGCTGTATCCATTTATAGCCAGGGGTTGGAGCTTAAGAGAGAGATGGAATGGCTTATCAACTGTCTTCACATCCTGCACGAATGTAGGATGGAAAAATACATGGATCCAAGAGAGACATGCTTCCTTTTACCATCAGGACTTCTCATAAATATGTCAAGCTTCATAATTTTTTTTTTGTGCTTGCAATATACGTATTGTTTCCATAAGAATAAATAGAAAATATGTTCGCTTTTTAGTCTTGAACAAATATTTTTAGATTTCAGGCATTTTCTAGGCAGAAGAGAATGACATTATTTACAAATGTATATAACAGCTAGCATTTCTTAAATTTACCAAGGGTTATGCCAGTTAGTGTTTTTCAAACTTCTGAAAAGGTAGGTGTGTTTCTTATTTCATTTTTATAGATAAGTAACTCAGGAAAGGGTTGATTTGTTCCAAATTACTCAATGTAAGTAGTGTTGATATTTAAAGCCAGACATCCTGAATCCTGAGTCTCTGTGTCTAATCACTAAATGAAATTGTTTTCCTGTTCTTCACTTTATGTAGAGAGGACAACTACCTTCCCAGGTTTCCCAGTTAGTGGCACAAGTAAGATTTGTATTTAGATTCTTTGACTCCCAAGTCTTTTTTTTTTTGGGTCATGCTAGGATTGAATCTAGGCCCTTCACACTGAGCCAGCTACCTCTCCAGCCTCTTTTATTTTTATTTTGTGACAGTCTTACATCTGAGTAAAACTGGGCACAAAATTGCAATCCTCCTGCCTCAGCCTCCCAAAGTGCTGGGATTACAAGGGTATGCCACCACACTGAGCACGAAGTCTTGTCCTTGAAGAAGTTTTGTTTTATTGACTTTCAGTTTTCAATATGAAGACCTAATGAAGCAGATTTCCAATATTTCATGTTTTCAGAGATGAGGACCAAATAAAGCAGATTTCACGTGTCTTGAATCTCTACAACCATATAAAACTATTTGGATAAATCTATGGTTAAACAATTGAGAAATTATCTGAGAAGAATTCTACCATCACTAAGTACTGTGTGAGCTGAGCATGGTGGCACAGGCCTGTAATGCCAACGCTCGGGAGGCTAATAAGGCAGCAGGATCACTTTAAATTCCAGGCCAGCCTGGGCTTCATAATAAGACCATATCTCAATAAACCAAAAACAAGAAAGGAAATCTGCAGGCTGGCATTACAGATAAGACAGTCATTATTTTTTCACAATACAAAAGGGTATTATAAAAGTGTGCCATGTGTCAGATCTGTCCTGTAGCTTCCTGCTCCCCCATCATCTTTTAACAAACAGCATCCACTTCCTCTGTATCCTAAAAGGGGTATTTAATACATTTTCAAGTAGGTATTTTTCTACACAAATACATGTTATTAACATTAACTAATTAACATCAATCTCTCACCAGAGGTAAATCAAGAAGTATGAAACTTTTTTATTGTTTATTTATAAATATTTATTAGAATTTCTCAGTTACAAAGATTACCTGGAAATTTTTTTTTAGCCTGTTTTTTTAGGTATTTTTGTGTTTTCTCTCTTTTTTTACTCTCTTAATCATTAAACCTGATGTACTCAACTCCTTGCTGGGAGAAGCAACGTGGCAAAACACCACCATCACAACTCCAGAAAGAAATCCTGGGAATCCGACAGCATATTTTTAAGATTTCTTCAAGCCTGACTCAGCAAAATGCCTGGGACCTGTGAGATCATCCAAACACTGAACTAGCTTCTCACTTCCTTGGGGTTTTTTTCCCCTCAACACTGGGGGTACAGAACCACATCACTAGCCCTTTTTTTTTTTTTTTTTTTTTTAAATCTTTGAGACAGGGTCTCACTAAGTTGCTGACTTACTGGGTTAGGCTCACACTTTGGATTGTCCTGCGTCAGCCTCCCAGAGTGCTGGGATTACAGGTGTGTGCCACCACATCTCATACTAACATCCTTAGCGTGCTGAGGGTTGTCAGGAGACTCAGATCTTCACTTATCTCCTAGGTTTATTCCCTCCTATTCCCTACCTCTTCTAACCTGCTTTTCAGCCAGCAGCCGTGGTGACCTTTCAGAAATGTAGATCACCTTCTGCTCTTTTGTGAAGCCAGAAAGACCCTAACTGGTCCTGCCACTAGCACCTCCCACCCTTTTTTTCTCTGTGCCGTGTGCACCTTAGGTCCCTTCTAGAACATGCCAAGCCTTCTCCCGCCTAAAGGACGTTACCCTTGCTGGCCCCTCTGCTTTCCACGTGGGTGGGCTCACTTGTTAGAGGACTTCCCTTCCCAGGTACCACGTTTCTCCCCTATTATTGTCTACCACACTGCTTACCTTTCTTAGCATCTGATGCAACTAGCAATTATTGACTTATTTGTCCCTGTCATCACGTGTGGCTTTGTTTCCATTCCTATTACATTTCTAGTTCAGAGCAAACCTCAACAAACCCTGTTGAATACAGGAATGCAAACTTTCTTAAACAGAGCCAAACCTGTAAAACGAGTGGCTTGCAGTGGCTCTTTGAGTCTCACACTGATTTAAACATCAATATTACCTGGAGAGCTTTTAAAAACAAATGATAGATTCTTGGACCCAAACCATTCTGTCTCAGTAGCTTCTGACTGGGGCCCAGGGAGTCAGAGCGTTTTATAACTTCTTCCAGAGACTGGTACAAAACCCGATGACCCACGACGCCCCCTCTGGAGCTCTCATGCTATTGATTTTCTTGGAGCTGGCTACTTTCTTTTGCTGTCCTAGCTGGATTCTGATGTGAGAAGCTGCTGAGGCGGCAATCATGGAACATCATTAAGAGAAAGCGCAACTAAATCATCTCTGTGTCAAATGAGGGTAATTACACCAGCCGAACCCTCCCTGTCAGCACACGGATAAGATGCGCCGGGAAAGCAGCTGGGAGAGATTTACCCACTTCCTGTCCTCGTTCAGCAGATGCAAGTGAGATGAAGCTGCACCCTCGTGCAGATTGCTACACGAGTAACATCAAATGAAGCATTCGGTCACTTGAAAAGAATTCTGATTCAATTCATTCATATGGAACTGGGATCGGAAAGCTTACAAGCAAACTTCAGATAATTTTCTTGGAAGAGCTTCATATTTACATGCAAATTGTAGTTTTTTGTTTTCTTTCTACACAGTTGCATCTCTCCATTTCTGCAAAAGCAGCAAGATTTTTATAGATTCCTTTATTCCCATTGATATAATTAATGGTTTCCTTGACCATGGAATTTTTTTAAATGTACATTTTTATAACTGCTTTTCTCTTTCTTTAGATGTTTCTGTGGTTATCCCTAAAATAAGAGAATAATGATATTTATCCATGGCTTAGTCTGTGCTTTGTACTTTTCCATTTAATTTATGCTTAAATATTGCTTCATTTAATTCCCTTCCAAACTGCACGTGTGGAAATTATTATTACATATGAGCCAATAAGTTGCTCCATATCATGTGCATACAGAGGGCTGGGGCTGGGGCTGGAACCCAGGCAGGCTGGCTGCATATCCTTCTTATTTATATTTATTTAGATCAGTATTTCCCCCAAAGCATGAATTTTTTTGAAAGTTAAATATACAGAATATTGGTAGGAGATTTTTGAAAAGGAAAAAAAAAGCATGGATTAATTAAATAAGGCTGGGGAATACTGGGCTGAGCAGATAGATTTAAGTGTAGGATTTCTTAGCGTTTCTTCAAGCTCATGTGCTTCACAAACATCTAAAACACCAAGTGGCATATGACATTTCCCAAGCCTCCTGAATGCAACACTTTTTGGCTGAGTCTATTTATTTTTGAGGTCCTCAAGATCAAACCCCAGGGCTTTGTGAATGCTGAACACACACCTCACACTGAGCTGTGGAGTGAGGCTGTTAAATGATGTCCCGTGCATTAGAGGCCTACAAAGTGCTGTACCGCCCAGCCTGTGAGCTCTTACTTGCCTTTCATGGGGACCAAGGCAGGACTGACAAGAACAAACTCAGTGGTAGGTGGCCAGGATGCGCCTGTGTTCTCTGCTGTAAAAATGATCTTTCCCTGAATTAAAAGCATCGTATCAGGGCCCAGAGTGTAGCTCAGTGGCACAAGTGTCTGCTTGGCAAGCACAAGGTTGTGAGTACAATCCCTGGTACAAAAAAAAAAAAAAGTATCATACCACAGTGACAGACATGCACTCATGTTTATAGCGACATGATTTGTGATAGCTAAATCTTGGAAACAGTCCAAATGCCCATCAACTGATGAATAGAAAAAGATGCAATTTTTTATGCAATGGAATACTACTCAGCCATAAATAAGGATAATCTTGAGACATTTCTAGGTAAATAGATGCACCATGAGAGCATACTCTTAAGTGAAATAAATCAGACACGTGTGTAAATACCACATTCTTTCTCTGTGTGTGAGAGACCGAAAGTGAAAATAAGGACCAAATGTATAATAGATATTGTATTAGGAAGAAAATGTTCAAATGGGAAGGGGGGTACAGACTGCGAGGAAGGAGAACAAGAAGTCAACAAGAAGCTAAGACCTTCTGTGAGTCAGCACCACATGCAGGCTGACTGGGGGAGAGCCAGACACCAGCCCCTTCTAGCATGTGAGCAGGGAGACAAGAGGAGCCAATGCCTCCCTCCCCCTGCCACCATAAGCAACCAGCTGGTCTGAAGAAACACAGGCTGTGATGATAGCTTATGAGGTAAAATACAATTTAATGCTTGTAGTTTTTAGGGTTCCACAGACTTTGCAGGCCTAAAGCTGGTAGACTGATTATCTACTAAGAGGATAATGGTACGCAGTATAGAATCTGTGGGGCATCTCTTTCTGAAGGTGGTAGCATTGTTAATTCCCTATTATCTTGTTTTGAAATCCTGTACCATTCTCATTATCTTGTTTGGTTGGGTTTTATTCTGTTTTACCTTGTTTGATTTTATTATATCTGATGGCGTGGGCAGCTATTTCAAAGATAACAAGATATATTATGGTAGCCATTTTGAATTTATTGTTATTTTGTTTTGAAGTCCTATTGCATTCATTGTTTTGTTTTTATTGGTTCTATCCTGTTCTGTTTTGTTTGGTTCTACTATGTCTGATGGTGTGGGCAGCTATTTTGAAAACAACAAGAGAGATTATGGTAACTATTGTTGACTTCCTATTACCTTGTTTTGAGATCTTGTGTCACACTGTCTTGTTTTGATTGGCTTTTTCTGTTTTATTTTGCTTGCTTTTATTCTCTTTAAAATAAAAAAAATGGAAAGGGGAACTTGGGGGAGAAAGGAGGGGAAAAAACAAGAAAAGCAGGAAAAAATGGGAACTATGCTTTTGTAAACAGGGAGGAGAAGAGGTGTTGAAGAAAGGATGGTGGAATGGGGGAGAAAAGAATCAAGACATATTATGTACAGGTACAAATTTGCTATGATGCATGTAATTCTTATATATACCTAAAATGCACCAATAAACTTAATTAATTAAAAACATGTCTTTCCCATGATCACTACTTTCTGGGAGCTAATTTAGCCATATCTATGAAAAAGCCCTAACAACCTCAGATGCTTGAGATGAACCCCTGGGGTACACAAAGCATTAGAACTGTCATTTAATAACTGCTTATGCCCAACTTTTTTCCTTTTTTTCTTTTTTGTAAGTTACAAGATTTTATATGTATGTCAACATCCCTTAGTGTTCATGGGGCTCATTCCCTGACCACCTGCAAATATCAAGCCCCACAGTAGTGCAGCGTTTGCATGCCATCTACGCACATCTTTCCAGAGACTTTAAATCTTCTCTAGAGTACTTCCATCTCTAATACTATGACAATGCTATGTAAATAGCTGTTATGCAGTATTGTTTAGGGAACAAGGGAAAAGTTGATACATGTTCAGTACAAATGGGATCTTTTTTCCAGATAATTTTTTTCTGTGGTTGGCTGACTCTGTGAATGCAGTACTCTTGAATTTGGAGGGCAACCCTTACATAATATTGGAAAGTAACATATGTGTACAATATACAAAAATAATATACTGAAGTTGGCTGGAATAATATTGAGGATCACATTACCATTTACATGAAAAACATTTACTTTCTTCATATTCTTTGACCTTGAAATTTCACTTGGAATTTATCCAACTTACCCCAAGGAAAGAAACTTACATATGTACAATTACATATTTTGCTATAAGGTCTTATTGAAGAACTATTTGTATTTGTGAGGAATAAATACGCTAAATATCTAACAAATATGATATGACTGGCTGCATGAACAATAGAGTTGATAAACTGCAGTTCCTAACAAGGAACTTTTTTTTTTTTTGTACCAGGGGTTGAACTCACAACCTTGTGCTTGTTTGGCAGGCGCTTAAGCCACTGAGCTAAATCCCCAGGCCCCAAGTAACTTTTAAAAAATGCATTATAGTAGAATATATAATTGTCTAAAATAAAATTTATTCATTTTTTCAGTCAAAAAATACGGCTGCCTGTACTGAGGATGTAGCTCCGTGGTAGAGCACTTGTTTAGCATGTGCAAGGGCTCAGTTTGAGCTCCAGCACCACAAAACAAACAAAAAGCAGATGACAAAGATATGAGAGCTCATAATCCTAAAAGAAATGACTGGGATAGTAAATCAAAATGTTGATAGTGGTAGCTGTAAGCTGTGGTGAAATAAAGAAAAATTTTCCTTTTTTTCTGTACCTTCCTTATGCTAACTTTTGTATAACAAGTGAAATTTCTCAGTAAATTTTATGTTCACAAAGTTTGAAAATGATAAAAGAATTTATGGTAAAGAGGTTTTTTAATAGCTCTTTCAGTCAACCTATTCCTTTTTCAAGTATTCAAGGTTTTCCCTTTTGTGAGTATCTTCCTAAGGACCTGTTGCATTGATACCATTTTCATATTTACATATGTTGTTACTGCCATTTGTCACAGAATACCATGTGATACACAGTTTCACACTTTGCTGTACTAAGCTTTAACGCTTATCCTTTCTTCTGCATGGGAACTGTAGTTCTACTTTATTTTATCTAGGCTTAATGGATACTTACTAAGAAAACCAAATAATTTAAAATATTAAACTCCTCACTCATTGTGGAAATTCAAGTGCTGGTTATCCCCATCTGGTAGATCACAGGATCTAGATGCAAATGAGGTTGCCTTGCAAAGGTTCAGCTTACACAGGCTCAATTAGTGTAGCAAGAACTCTGCTCTCCTTCACGCAGGTTTACTGGCTTCCAGAGTCTCACCAGCGTGAAGAGGGAAAATCCAAGAGCTTGATTCCTAACCTAAAGGGAATTTTTCATTACACAAAAATTAAGGTTGCTGACTGGATTTCTCTTCTGATGTATCGTAAGTTATTTTCAACATTTAAGTAAAGAGCAACAGGCTCGCATGGAGAAATGGAGTGTGTTGGTGTGGGCTGTGTGGATTTGTGTGCAGGAATGTGAGGGCACATAGGAAGAAAACAAACTTTATTCCTGCAGAGATTCTGTAGACTTGTTACTCACTGGCAAATGCAAGCAGCTGTACTGAAATGTCAAATGGATTTGCACAGCTGACTCAAGTTGCCAAAAAGAGAGCAGTGTAGTAGTTCCATAAATTGACCCTGTCCAGCCAAGCCCTGCTTAATATAGATCTGGCCTGAGCTTAGCTGTAGTCACTCCTAACCACCTAGCAAACACCACTGAGGTTCTTGGGGGGAAAAAATCTCAAGGGTGGGTCGAACTGAGATACTTGTACTTACTTCAGAGAACTTCTTGCATTTTTCTTCCTCCTCTTTTTAAAAAATCATCTTCGATTATTTCTTCTTTCTTTAGTTAAATAGAAGCAGAAAAAATAATGTCAGAGCATAGCAGGAATTCAGATCAAGAGGAACTCCTCGATGAGGAGCTTGACGAAGATGAGATCTTGGCCAACTTGTCTCCGGAAGAGTTGAAGGAACTGCAGTCGGAAATGGAAGTCATGGCCCCTGACCCTCACCTCCCTGCGGGGATGATCCAGAAAGATCAGACAGAGAAGCCACCAACAGGCAACTTCGACCATAAATCTCTTGTTGATTATATGTATTGGCAAAAGGCATCCAGACGCATGCTGGAAGATGAACGTGTTCCTGTCACTTTTGTGCAGTCTGAGGTAACCAGGGATGTGTGTGCGACACAAGAATGGTGCTGGGGACCGGGCTGTCCAGTGTCCAGGTTGCAACTATGATGTCCCAGGGTTTTGTTCAGCCTTTTTATATCTAGATTATATCATAAGATTTGATTTTCCTTCATAGAAACCTTCTGGAACATTTAGTGTTACTTGTGAAGGAAAAGCTGGTCATTTCTTGATCAATGTCTATTCTTAAACCTTACTGTAATGTTTGCTATGTAGGAAGCCTAAACTCTATATCTATGATACGTGGAAGCAATGTTCTTAACTCTTCTTTTTTTCTTCTTCTTTTTTTGTTGTTGCTCTTTCTTCTTGGTTCACAGGCCCCTTTGAGATTTGCACCCTCTTTGTCTGACACACCTATTCATATGAAATATTTCATATACAGTGTCAAAGATTTCACAGTTCCCTAAAAGTCTAATCGCATATTTTGCAATTAAATCAAGTCAAATAGCCCAAAATGTGTAACAGCTCCACTATGCATTGATTATCAGGGATGCCATTTAGAACTTGATAGCTATTAAGCTGTTTTAAATAGTTTTTATCTTGCAAGTAACTTATTTTATATTACATTTCACAAAAATTGTACATAAAACTGCAGAGTAATTTCTAGAACAAGTGATAAATTGGGTTTCATTCTGGTAATCATTTTCCAGCAAAATAGAGCACAATGAGACAGCTTTTCCATTTGATTTTCAAAACACAATTATAAGGATAGTGGATTGTTTTGCATGTTGTTTTGTTTTGTTTTGTGATAGTAGAGATTAGATCCATATTTTCAAGTTTTCTAGGCAAATGCTGCACCACTGAACTATACAGAGTCTCACTTAACTAAGTTGTCCAGGCTGACCTCAAATTTGCAATCTCTTGCCTTAGTCTCTCAAGTACCTGGGATTATAGGCATGTACTCCTGCAAGATAATTCTTTCTGAAAAAAAAATTAATCTAAAAACTAGAATTGTTGACTCTATGAACTTCATGTTTATCAGCATACCTTTTAAAAATGTTTCATTTAAAAATGACTTAGCAAAAACAAGACATATTCTCCCTAGGTAAAATTTCTTCCATTACGCCTGCTGATACCAATGTATCTTTACAGATTACTTATCAATTAGCTGTCATTAAGGCAAGCAGTAATTGGTTTCGTGATCAGAAAAGTCTGAATATGTACTGAGCTCAAGAAAATAAATAGCTGACTTAATCAGGTTAGAGTTCATGATACAAATTGTAGACCTTTTACAAGTTGAGGTCAATGGATTCAAACTCAAATCTATAGGAGCACCAGTTTTAGAGAAAAAACTAGGCTGAATATTTCCAACCTTGTTTCTGCTTAGGTAGAAACAACTTGATGGTTGGCTCCCCCTGGTGGGACAGATGAGAAATTCAGTCGAGAACGCTTGTTTAGTCAATGGTCAATTCCAATCTATAATGCAAGGAGTGACTGAAAAATACAGTGAATGTTAAAATTAAAAATCTTATCATAGTGAAAGACATGTAGTCAAGCATTATGGGGTGTATTTGAAGCGAGAGAATAGTTTGAATATTTCAGGGGAATTGTTTCAGGGAGATTGGCAGCATTTCATTTACTAGAATAGATGTTTAATTTGATGTCATATTTTTTATCACCCACATTAAGCAACCATTTATGGCAATTTCTATCAAATAAAAACATTATGGTGAAAAAGAAAAAAATTACGGTGTGTGTTCATCACCTTATTCACCAGATCTGTTACCATGCGGCTCCTGAATCTCCCCTCAAAACCAAAATGACCATTAGAAATAAGCGTTTTGACTTGATTCAGGACGTTGAGGAAGCCACAACAGTACAACTGAAGACATGTCAGAGGACTTCCAGAACTGCTTCTGAAAGTGGCAAAAACAGTGGGATAAGTGTGTCTCATATAGAGGGGGAATCTTTTGAGGAGGATTAATAGCAATGTGTCTTTTACTGTAATAAGTTTTTTAAAATATAAATACTATATTATTATCACAGCTCACATACATGAGCATTAAGTTTTTACTTAGATGATTTTGTGTCTCAGATTGTTGTATTAGCTTTTAAAATGATACCTATAAATTAGACCTATTGTATACAAAAGCATAATAACTAACACAAGAATCTAATAAACTTTAGTCTCTAGTGCTAAAAATAAATAAAGTCAGGGCCTCACACATCCTAGATAAAGACTGTGCTATTGAGCTACACCCATAGCCTTTTAAATTTTTTTTACTTTTTATTTATTTATTTTGGTACTGGGAATTGAACTCATGACCTCATGCTCACCAGGCAGGTGCTGTACCTCTGAGCTACATCCTAGCTGCCTTTTAAATTTTGAGACAGAGCCTCACTGTATTGCTCAAGCTGGTCTTGAACTTGTGATGCCCCTGCCTCAATCTCCTGAGTAGCTGAGATTATAAGGGTGCAGCACTGTACCTAGAGACTTGTTCTTAATAAACATCACTGAAGAGTTTCTGTATTTGCTTTCCTAGACAAAGCAATTATTTCCACATTATCTGCATAACCTCATTCCATTTTATACCTGGCTCCCCTTTCTAGGAACTTTTCTTCAAAAGAAACAAGACTAATGAGGCTGTCTCTGAAGTGGCCAGGGTACTCTCAGCAAAACTAATAAGACAAAATTCAAACCAAGTTTTTTTAAAAAAATCATTAGACTTCTTTCATTTTTCCCACATTATGTTATATGCTCAGGGAGATTTGATGTACATGTTATATACAAATAGCATAAATTTTAGGAATATAAACTTTAGTTAGGATGATAAGGAAATTACTGTGTAATCCAGGACTGTTGAGTACAAACATGCTTTTTTTCAGCAATGTATAAGAATAAAACTTCTATATTTGGAGGAAAAGCCATAAAGTTTTTAAAACAAATAAATTTTAACTGCTTCTGGAATTGAATGCCATTTTGAAAAACAACATAGAATCTGAAAACAAAATTAACCAGGTTTTATTTTAATATAGTTGGTGTCTTGTATCCTCAGAGACTACATCCTTAGATTCAACCAACCATAAATCAAAAATATTTTTAAAAGCTGGAATCTGAGCTAAACATATATAGACATTTTTCTTTATCATCACTCCTTAAACAATCTAGCATAACAATCATTTATACAGAATTTACATTGAATTGGGTATTATAAGTCATCTAAAAATGACTCAAAGTACCTATGAGAGGGAGGGAGTATATAGTGATATGCAAATACCATGCCCTTCTATAAGGGACCTGAGCACACATGAATTTTGGTAGCCCCTGGATCCAATCCCCAGTGACACCAAGGGCATAGCTCTATATGAGATAAGATAAACACAACTGAAAATGTGTTTGTACTTATGTGAGTCTATAGGAATTTGTCTGTATTATGGTTGTATTTGTTTAAAATATATATCTTTGAAAAAAACTTTAGAATTGTGTAATGTAAAAAGTGAATTTCAGCTGGGTATAGCTCAGTGGTGAAGCACTTACTTTCCTAACATGTACAGGTCCTGGGTTCAATGTCCAGGCAGGAAAAAAGTGAAAGTACTCCAATTGCTTCTCCTCCTCAGAGTTTCTTAGTAATTATCTCCCTTTCTCAGAAATAACCATAAGCTTGAAACATTCCAATGGTTTTCCTATAAATGTTTTATATCTATATGGGGGGGCACAACATAGTACATATAGTATATTGGCTTGCTTTTTTTTTTTTGCCTAAAATAAACTTTGGTTTGATTTTTTTCATTTAAAATAAATATTTTACACTTAAATTTTTTTTTAATCTCTGCTAGATATTGCTAGTTTTTATTTGTTCACTGCTATGTATTCTAACCCTCACAAACCTCTGCTTTAGGAAAACGCTCAAGGGCAGCATGAAGCAAGAGACAAAAATCAGAAAAATGTGCCCCACTTTTTAAGAGAAAAGCTCAACAATGAAATAGCTGCAATTACAAAGAAATCAAAGAGCAGCAACGATGTACAAGAAACAGATGATGATGATGACGACGACGATGATGATGACAGCGAGGCTGAGGAAGATGAAGATGAGGGAGAAGAGTATGATGAAAAAGCAACAAGAGAAGAGGAAACGGAAGCAAAGGAACAACTCAGAAATTGTGAGATCAACTGCCAACAGAAAACTACTAGCACCTTCAAAGAACAGGCAGACCAACCAGAGGCCCAAGAAAAAAGTGAGAAAAAAATATCAAAATTAGACCCTAAGAAGTTAGCTCTAGACACCAGCTTTCTGAAAGTGAGTGCAAGGCCTTCTGGGAATCAAACCGATCTGGATGGGAGCTTGAAGAGAGTGAGACAGAATGACCCTGACATGAAGGAACTCAACCTGAACAACATTGAAAACATCCCCAAAGAGATGTTACTGGACTTTGTCAATGCCATGAAGAAGAACAAACACATCAAAACTTTCAGTATGGCAAATGTGGGCGCCGATGAGAACACAGCATATGCCTTGGCTAACATGCTGCGTGAGAACAGGAGCATCACCACGCTCAACATTGAGTCCAACTTCATCACAGGGAAAGGCATCGTGGCCATCATGAGGTGTCTCCAGTATAACGAGACGCTCACTGAACTCCGATTCCACAATCAGAGGCACATGCTTGGCCACCACGCTGAAATGGAGATATCCAGGCTTTTGAAGGCTAACAATACTCTCCTGAAGATGGGCTACCATTTTGAGCTTCCAGGTCCTAGAATGGTGGTAACTAATCTGCTCACTAGGAATCAGGATAAACAAAGGCAGAAAAGACAAGAAGAACAGAAACAACAACAGCTCAAAGAGCAGAAAAAGTTAATAGCCATGTTGGAGAATGGTTTGGGGCTGCCCCCAGGGATGTGGGAGATGCTGGGAGGACCCATACCTGATACCAGAACACAGGAGTTCTGCCGGCCACCTCCTCAGCCTCCCAACACCCAGCCAGTTCCCTTCAACCGAAGAAATGAGGTGATGGAAAAGCCATCGCAGCCTCCCCAGTACAAGACAGACCCTGACTCCTTCCGAGTGGTGAAGCTAAAGAGGATCCAGCGTAAATCTCGCATGCCAGAAGCCAGAGAAGCACCAGAGAAAACCAACCTCAAAGATGTAATCAAAACACTCAAGCCAGTACCAAGGAACAGGCCGCCCCCCTTGGTGGAAATCACTCCTAGAGATCAGCTCTTAAATGACATTCGTCACAGCAACATCGCCTATCTGAAACCTGTAAGTAGGAGGGAAAAATGGTGAACAAGCACCACAAGAAATGCACCCCAGTTCTGTTCCCTGTACATTTTAACACAAGGAGATACTCAAGGTGACTAATTGGGAGAAACCAGGGAGCATAGCCAGGAAGTCTCAATTAGTAATTATCCCTAAAGACATATAGGTATATGACTACTGTGACAATAATAGCAGCTAGCTCTTATTGAGCACTTTCTATAAACTGGGATCATTGTGTCAATGGACACATAGCATCTTACAATTCCCTAAGTAGGTATAATTCTTCCCACTTAAACTTCTTGGCCAGCAGAGTAGTGCAGCGGGAGCATGTTTTGCCAATGAAAAGAGGAGGCCGAGGCTTGGAGATGTTGCCAAGATGTCTGGGAGATGCAGCTAAGGAGTGGTAGAACTGAGCCTCGGGCCACCCTGTTACTCACCCTGCTGTTCTGCACCCTCCAACTGCATGTGCAAAATGACACCTTTCTAGCCACACACAAGTGAAGACTGGAGATCCCTAGGGACCTCCTGGGAGGAGTCAACAAAAAAGAGGCTTAATTAGGCCAAGTTTATAAATAATTGAAAAAAAACACTAAAGACAGTTGGTTCTTTTTTAGTACATGAAGAGACATTACCCATAACTGCATTTATATTCTTCACATTTCTTTTCTTTTTCTTTCCTTCTCTTTTTTTCTCTTTTGTCTTTTCTTTTTTTGTTTTTGGTGGTGGTACTGGGGTTGAACCCAGTACCTTGGCAATGAGCTACACCCCCAGCACTTTTTCATTTTCGAGACAAAGTCCCACTAAGTTGCCAAGTTGCCCAGACTCATTTCAAACTGGTGATTCTCTTGCCTCAGGCTCCCAGAATGCTGAGATTACAGGCAAGTACCATCACACCCACTTTACATTCTTCAATAATTAGGGAATAGTTGAAGGGTAAACCTAAAATGACAGTCTCCATGAACTAACGAGTTTCCAAATATTTACTATTATTTTAGTTTTAATATTTACTGTGACTCAGTATTGCCACCAAGTTTAAAAAGTTCTATTCTTTGCAACTGAGGAGGTCATTATTATAATTGCACGTAGAGAGGCCGAAGGGTATGTGTCTATATGTTCCATTGATTGATACCTAACCATATTATTTTAAAATCTTGTGTGTAATTTAGCCAAAAGATTATCTTGACAGCATAGTCAACATTATTTCATTGTAGATTCACAAGCTTTTTAAAAGAGTTAAATTTCCACGCAAACTTGTACTTTTTCTGCTTTAAAGAGCTTTATATTCTAAAATGAGATAATTGTTACTTCTCCAGCACACATTTTAAAAGATAATTGTTACTTATTTGCATATATTCATACTTATATCTCTTATTCTCATCTCCCAGGAATGCAGAGTTACCCACATTCCATTTTTTAAATCAATGATGACTTTCTTCTGTGATTTGGAGGCAACCTGATTTTTCCAGGGGTAGGTGCCAGGGAGAACATTAGAGGTCTCATGAGGTCAGCTGTGGTTCTTTGCCTGACCTTGGATGTACCTTCAAGACTGCACCTGCTCTTCTCCCAGCAGCTAAACCTGAGGGTGAATGAGGGTGTTAGAGATAACTAACACTCCATTTCTTTCATACTCGGTCATTGGCAAGAATATCCTAGCCACCTTACAAGTTGGGGAATAACTGCCTGAACAGAGTGATATAAAGTCTGTCTTAAAATCTATGTGAAAGGTGGCATGTAGATTCAGAGGGGAATAAGAAATGGAGTTGATATAATTATCTGAGCCATCTCCCTGATTTTTGAGGGAAGGTTTTGTGAGCAAATCCACTTTCCCTGTGTCTATTCCATGCCACCCATTCATTATTCATTAATGCAACCAGTGGTTGTTTATATCCGGCACCGTGAAAGGGGCAGGGGTGCTACAGTAAGACAGGTGCAGTCTTCACCTCATGGGGCTAACAATGTAGGTTTTATATTTTTCAAGGTCAAGTTTCTTTTACTCTTTTACTCAACTGAGAAAGTTTCAGCTTTGGGTTTAAATCCTAGAGCAAAAGACATCAAAATAAATTCAAGCTGATATTTGCAAGAATGCAACACCTTACTAAATTTTTCACATTTTAATCAGTTATAAATTGTTATCAATTTTAATTGTTTGGCTTTTTCATTAAGAAAGTGAAATATGCTACAAAGTAAAGCATGGCATGCCTTTGGAGTCAGTCTTGCATCTGCCTCTGCTTTGAAATGGCTTTTAACTATTGTAAGGAACTGTTAATTTCTCCTGCTTTCACTTGCCTGGGTTGGCCTGATACCTATGTTTTCTCATGTATTTTACAAATGTCATACAATGTCCTTCACTTGGTCTTATGAAACACTACACAAGAAAAATATGAGCCAAGTGTGGTGGCACACACCTGCAGTCTCAGTTCTCTGGAAGGCTGAAGTAGGAAGATCTCAAGTTGAAGCCCATCCTGGGCAATTTAGAAACTTGGTGAGACCCTGTCTCAAAGTGAAAAATTTTAAAAAGCGTGGGATGTAGCTCAGTGTGAAGGCCCTGGGTTTAATTCCCAGTACAAAAAAGAAAAGATAAATAAAGGTATGGTATGGTATGGTAGCACAGGCCTGTAATCTCAACACTCTGGAAACTGAGGCAGGAAGCTCAGCATGAGTTCAAAGCCAACCTGGACTACATGGTGAAACACTGTCTCAAGAAACCAAAACAACAACAGAGAGAGAAAGAGAGAGAGAGAGAGAGAGGGAGAAAAGAACATGTGAAAACGCCTCACTTGCTTTACTAACATCAGCTTGCTCACTGCTGTTCTTTCCATGCCTTTCTACATATGTAATAAATATCTGCTTGAAAGCCAAGTCATGGTATAATCTTTTAAAAGACATTTTAATTTTTTATTTTGAAGTAATTTTTGAGCAAGTGGTTCTAACCCATCCCAATTTACATTTGTCTTATCATTCTTTCAAAGCGATTTTGAGTTGCACCTCATGTGCGTGTGTGTTGTTCCAGCTGGGTATAAAACTCATCAGTGGGGATGACAGAATGCAGAGCCGCGATGTGTGCACCCTTACACCATGGCCAACGGATGTAAAGCATTATTGATTTTTGTGATTTCCTAGCTGGGCCAACATCACAGACAAGCCTCAGAGACTCAGTGGAATACTTTAACACCATGAATGGTCACACGACAGCATCCTAAGAGAAAGGGCTATGTTTGGTCATTGCCATAAAACATGACAATACTCACTTTCGTGAGGTAAAATGACAGGTTTATGTGTTTTAGGTACAGATGCCTCAAAATCCTAGAATTTTCAAAAATTAAGTTAAAATTAACATTAAATGGTGAGATCTTGTGCTTTTTTAAGCTGATGTTCTTAATCAGAATATTGACTGTTCAAAAACAGCTAGAAAAAACATAACTAGAAATGATTTCTTTTGGAAAACTTTAAAAAATATTTTCTCTATAGGCTTGAAATTATTAATGTTGCACACATTGTAAGAATTAGTTTATATTTTTAAAAATTTTATATTTTATATTGTTCAATTTGATAGCAATTCTTTTCCCAAACCCATGCTTCAGGCAGGCGTGGTTTCAGACACCTGCCATCCCAGCACTCAGGAGGCTGAGGCAGAGAGGATCAGCAAGTTCGAGACCAGCCTGGGCTCCAAAGTGAGCTCGAGGCCAGCCTGAACTGCATAGCAAGACCCTGTCTCAAAAAGACAAAAAAAAAAACAAAAAAACCCAAACAAACAAAAACCCAATCCATGTTTCTGGCCTTGGATCTCAGAAATGAAGTCTCCTCAAATCTGAATCTGTGCTTGCTTAGTTCAAATGCTACCTATTATAAGAAATGATCCATCCAACTCAGTTTAAAAGAACTATCCTCTCTGGGCCAGGTATCAAAAACTGGTGGATACAGGTCAGATTTGCAGATTTGCTTTATTTGACTTAGGTGTTATTGTATAAGTTTCAAATGTCTCATAAAAAATTCTAAATATCTGCTATCACTTGAGACATCAGATCTGGCCACTCTGGGTTTACCATTGCTTGACACAAATTATCTGCTGTGTGTGTGTGTGTGTGTGTGTGTGTGTGGCACTAGGGCTTCGACCCAGGGCTTTACCCATGTAGGCAGACAAGCACTCTCAAGTCAGCTACTTCTGTATATTGGCTTCTCCCCTGATTGGATATGTCCTTTCCAGTTTTTCTTCTTATACCTCCCATGCTTCATTCATTTACTTATTTGGCTTCTGTAGAAGTTTTTAGGTTTTTTTTCTCTCTCTTTTAATCTTTTTTTCTCCTTAACAAAGTGAATTTATTACCTAACAACTAATCTCTTTCCCTATGAGTTAATAACTCTTAACACATGTGATACCAGGCCAGAGCATTATTTGCACAAGCTTTCCTCTACCTGAAAAATATAGTTTTCTTTCATCTTCAGAAATTCATGGCTCTATCACTGACCACCCTCCTGGAGGATGCTTGTACTTGTAAAATCCTGTTCGCAGCGGCTCCTCCATTCACTGAGGCCACTTGTTAGTTATAGCAAATCTAGGTTCTGCACCAAACAGATGACTATTTTAACAGCTGCTTCCTTTTACTTTAGGCTCACTTATGTATATCTGCACTGCTCCCAGCCAATTGTCCAACAACATTACTAAATATTTCCCCAGGGAGACTTCAAAATAATGTCATATACAACCTTTGCTTTCCAAATAATTCCATGATGGCCTCCTAGTTGCTATGATTGCAGAATTTAAGATTATAAACTCGAGTCTCTGACTGTCTCTGGTCCATTCTTCTTTGCTGCTTATATCAGCTTTCCTCTTTAATCGGTTTCTCTAGATTGTATATTTTGCAATTTTCTTTCTGGTTGCCTGTTTCCTTTTGTGTCAGTATCACATAACCTAGGACAAGACCCCAGTTTCCCTTCCCCTCACTGTCAACTTCTTTTTTTGCCCCTCCCTCTTTTAACAAAACTTTTAAAAAATTAGTACATATTTGCCATATGTAATGATCATAGTCATTGTAGAGAATTTGTGTCTGTCCATAATATGTCTTAATTCTTTCCCTGGTCCTCTCCCTTTCTTTCAACCTTTCTTCTCCTCCCCATTTACAAAAGCTTTATTTCCATTTCCTTTCAGTTCTTTTTTTTAAAATCCCTTTCTTTTTCTTCTCCTCTCTCTCCCCCTTCCCTTGGTCCTTTTACCATTTCTTTGAACATACTCTTCCTAATTCCCAGTATCTAGCTTCTGTTTTGCTCCTTATGTACCCTTTGGGTTTCTCACACACAAGAAACAGTGTGCCGGGTGTGTGCTGGTGCAGGCCTATAATCCTAGCACTTGGGAGACGAAGGCAGGAGAATCACAGTGAGTTCGAGTTCAGGCTGGGGTACAGAGTGAGTGCCTAAACTACATAGTGAGACCTTAGCCACAGACACACACACACACACACAGAGAGAGAGAGAGAGAGAGAGAGAGAGAGAGAGAGAGAGAGAGAGAAACAAAGAAAGTGACAGAGACAGAGAGAGAAGTAATGTGGTATTTAAACTTGCATTTCTTATTTACTTCACTTAAAAATCATGATCTCATTTACCTAAAAATTATCCAAGTTTATCCTTCTTTGCCCCTTTTTCTTGTCTCCAAAAAGAAATCAGGAGAATCTACAAGAATCAAAGCTAAATGTAAAATATCACTTTGAAAATGCAGCAATTTTTATGAACAAAGACTCTGGAATACAGCCAAGTAACTCCTAAAACCCCTTTCAAAAGGCGGGGCAGGTCCAGGAATTACATAAATCTGAATATGCCTTCCCCTGTTCTGTCACAGGAGAGGCTTTGATAAACAGCTGTTTTTCAGTCTACCACCCCCCCAGACTCTGATTCAGTAAGTCTTAGGACCTGAGATTTTGCATTCCTGACCAATTCCCAATTCCTTGGAGGTATGGATGCTGCTTGCTTATGGACTACATTTTGCCAACCACTGTGACTTCACAACAAACCACACCGATGCTGTATTTTCCATGAAGACCCCTGCTTTTCTGTCTCCATTACACTCATAGCCTCAAATTATCTTTTCTTCAATCTGTTGAAATCTATGAGGTTTCTGAAGTTTACCTCAAATACTACTACTTTCACATAAAATCAAAGCAAACCCTGGTCATATATGAGATGTGATCAAAATATACAGTGAATATTGAAACTTTAAAAAAAAATACATGAAAATCCACATTGCAATGAATCGCCCTCAAAGTACTACTCCTCATTTTGAACATACTTCTCCCATTGTCCTTGCCACTTTCTGAAGCCGTTCTGGAGGTCCTCTTTTGTGAGTGTCTCTAGATGAGCTGTCGTGGTTGCTTTGATGTCCTCAATGGACACAAACAGAACAGGAATTCAAAACATGTGTGCTACAATGGATCGTCCTATCCAGGCTTTGTGAGTGTGTTCATATGTGTGCTCTGCTAATGGACACATATACACATACACATGAAGCACTCTCTTTTAGCTATTTTTTGAGACAAGGTCTCACTATGTAGTTCAGGCTGGCCTTGAACTCATGGCAATCCTCCTGCCTCAGCCTCTCAAGTGCTGGAATTACAGGCATGTGCTACTACATCTGACTCCACATACATTCTTTTTAAAAACTAATTTTAACAAACAAAGGGCAAAAGAACTCTGTAATTGTAACACAAGTTTCCTATGTGAAAAACCTGCTGGGCTTGGTGGTGCATGCTTGTAATCCCAGTACTCGGGAGAGTGAGGCAGGAGGATCACTGTGAGTTTGAGGTCAGCCTAGGCTCTAAAGTGAGTTCAAGGCCAGCCTGAACTGCATAGTGAAACCCTGTGTCAAACAAACAAGCAAAATCTACCTGCTTTTTACTCTATATTTTTGTTATTCTGCTTATAAATGGCTTCTCTGATGACTAAATTATATATTTATTTTTCCTTAGAATTTTTGTAGTTTCTGGGTTTTAATAAATATTTGATATTACAGATCAATTAGGTTAGATGTCAAAAGTAAATGAGAAGCAAGAAGTCTACTTGATTATTTCTTTTTCAAATGGTTCACTAAGATCATTTTGTGGCTCATTCATCTTTACCCCCATGATCTGACCCTGCAGCTTGCTCATATTTGACACCTGTTTTTATGTTTCTTAGTTTACTGTGCTGGGTCAGTGTCACATTTCACTTTTTAAAATATGATTTTGGAACCCTCTAATGGGTATAGAAACTCATACAAAGATCCATAACACAAAGATCACACTGTTTTAGCTGATTATTGCAACTTCCCAGGTATTTTAGGTATCTGACTTTTTTTTCCCATCTGTCTTCCTCATTATCAGTGTTTTCCCTGGTATGCCTGCGGAGGCACAGGCACACCCCTTCCTTCTCAAAGTCTAGCGTGAAGGACGAGGCAGGTCAGAATGCCTGGGAAGCCTGGGCGTGAAAGGTTAGACAGCAGCATAGGGTACCAATGTCCTCTCTGATGGGCAGCGTGCGGGAGATGTTTCTGACCATAGGTCATGGGCAGAGAGCTGGCTGCAAGAGGAGCCCTAACAGATGGCCAAGATGGCTCATCACACCGGCAGGTGGACATGGGCAGGAAGGCAGAAGCAGCCTTGACTGTTATAATACCAACTCCAAACATCCTCTTAACTTCTTCAGTGTCTTCTGAAAGGCAATGAATGAGTTGGTCTTCTGAAATACACTTGAAACCCTTTAGGAACTTGACTTTAAGCTGTTTTTCTGACCCAGAAGTAGGAATTTTAGTCATTCATATTGTTGCACTGGTGGGAGGGCTCACCAAGTAATATTTTAAGTTTTGCTGAGCATCAAATTAGGAACATGGTTCAAAGAGGTAAGATATATCTTAAAAAGAACATATATCTTTTTGGGGGTGGTATTTTAATAGGCAGTATACAGTCATGGGGATAATCAGACAAATCTGGTTCAAATCCTACTCTGTCACCCCCTAGCTGTGTTACCTTTGGAAAGTTAGTGTCTTCTCTGAGACTTTTCTCTCCTTACAAGACTATTGTAGGAAGTAGCGAGATAATGCTTTTTAGCAAAATAAATGTTACATTCTACTGTTGCTATCATCACATAGCTGAGAAAATTGATGCTCGACACCAATTAACTAATAAGTGCAGGCTTTGAACTCAGGCTGATCCCAGCACCAGCTCTCTTGTTTCTGAAACGCTTCACAGCGTGGCACATGACTCTGAAACAGTCCCTGGCACTAGGAAATATCCAGTGCTTGGTGGCTGCAGTGGTTGTTATTTTGCCATGATTTTGCAAGACTCTCTGGCCAGGATATCTCATCCATTCTGCACCCATATTTTTGCTGTAAAGAACTTGAATTCCCAGGATTGATTTTTTCCTTTTCTTTAAATGCTTAAATCACAGGTGCAGTTGCCAAAAGAACTGGCGTAAGAGGCTGCAGAATCATCTGGAAGAGAAAGAAGTTGAAAGAGTGACTCTTGGGCTAGGCTTGGAGAGGATTGCTGCGGTGGCCCTTCTGCGTACAGGAGGTGGATCAGGGACCGTGCTTACATCCCAGAGGGGTATCAGTAAAAAGCACAACGCTTGAGCCGCAACCAAACAGGGGTGAAGGAAGGGGGAAGGAGACAAAAAATAGTAACAATAATGGGCAATATTTTCTATTTGCAATCAGTTTGAGTGACTTAGGTGAAATTTAGAATCATGTGTTCAAGAACAGAAGCTAAAAAATGCTTCTATAAACATTTGCTTTACTATTGCTTTCTTCTGGTAAATAATAAATAAGACAGAAGTGGTAATCATTTACCATAGTCCCATTTCTACCCCTTTCATCTCCTCTGTTGTCATGCACTGCACAGAATGTTAAAGGGAATGGGTCATGTTTCTTTCAATCTATGGAAATGTGAAGAGTGAACTGAACTCCTGGCTGCTTTGAAATGAAAGGACTGCACAGTAGGTTATCTCCGGAGAATCCCTAGCGCTTTCATTTCCAACCTTTTCAGTTCCAACCCTGGCTTTCTCCCTTTGTGACTCTCCTGAAGTTTGGGTGTGTTCTTCTCACGTGCCCCGTGAGGAACAGAGCACTAAAGTCACAGGATGTGAAGAAAACAAAGGGCCAGCAGAAAAAGTAATGAGAACAAAGTAAACCTGCCTGCGGGAGGGATGACCAAAAAAATACAAGGTGTTTAAATTTTTAAAAATTTTAAAAAGTGCCTGGCATGGTGGCACATATCTGTAATCCCAGCACTGGGGAGGCTGAAGCAGGAAGATCCCCATGAGTTCTAGATCAGCTAGGCCTACATAGTGAGGTCAAGGTCATCCTGAACCACATAATGAGATCCTTTCTCAAAATAATGAAAATAAAAATTAAGTAAAATGAAAATGTAAAAAAACAAACAAAAAAACACCAGCCTTTGATCCCCTCCCCACTACTTCCCCTCGCTTTGAACTACCCAGTGTTCCTGCCACTTTCTGAAGCTCTTTTTTGTGAGTCTTTTTGTGGCTGCATCCACCTCCTGAATTGGCTCAAAATGTTTATGGCAATCTGCCAAATAAAAACAATATGTAGTGTCCTTGTCTACCTTATTCACCAAATCTGGTTCTATATAACTTCTAGGTCTTCCCCAAAGCCAAAATGACCATGCAAGGGAAAGGTTTTGAATGCATTTAGGACATCAAGGCAGCCAAGATTTTTGAAACTGCTTCAAAAAGCAGCCAACAATGATGGCATAAATGTGTTTAAAGCAAGGAAGATTTTGAGGGGGACTATGATAATGTGCCTTTTTAAATCATTCGTTGCATTGTTTGATTACAGCTTGTATAAACATTTCCTGGAAGTGTTTCTACTTGAGGGAGCGTGGTTATTTTGTAGGAATAAATAGGGGGGAGGGTAATAGAGTTATCGACAAGCTTTTGATATAGTTTAGGAGTCTAATTTGATAATTTGTTGTGTTCCTCAAAAACCTTCCAAAGGAAGGTTGCTTACAGAATTAAAGTCCTTATCCCATCCTTCAGGACACTCCATTGCGGGGAGGGGGGGGGAGATGTACTAATCCAGTCTTATCCACCCCATATCCTTTGTATTAGTCTTGAGAAACCAGCCTTCTACCACCCAGTGCCTCCCTTCTGTCTCTCTCTGTCCTGCCACAGAATCCACGCCCATCGGGTGTTTCCCTCCTGTCCTGTTTGTGAGAGCCCAACCCATCTTCAAAGCTGGGTCCCATCCCATGTCTTCCACAAACAAGGTTCTGACCAACTCCAACCTGCGTTCTTTCCTCCAAGTTCCTACAGCACTTAATTTCTGTCTTACGCACTGGATGCATAGATTTTGGGGGTTTTGTATTAACAGAAGTGGTATGGACCTAGGCATTAGGAAACGTAGCTTTGATCACTTTTCTCTCTCCTTTACCTGAGTGAATAATTGGCATTTGCCTTCTTTCTCCTTCCCTAGAACCATAGGTGACACATAGCAGGCAAAGCAGGCTGGAAGTGGATGGCTACAAGAGGGACAAGCTTAAAACATTATTTGGAAAGACGAATCAAGAGAAAGAAATGTGGTACTTGTAGTTTTAAAAGATAATTTGGTATACAAATGTAGCCAAATTTAGAGTTACGGTTTTCAATCAAATAATTAGCTGATAGCTTTGTTTTTTCCTCTAATATGTCCAGAAAATATCCTCATATACAAGCAGTTTGGTTAGGAAAGGGCTTCAATAAATAAACCTTTTTACTCCGGTAAGATGAAACACTCTAAGCATATTTAAAAGCTTAATGTGTACTAGTAGTTGACATTCTGGAAAGTCCTGTCAATTTGCCTGTTTACTCATAGCATTAATAGTCAGGAATTTTAAGAAGTGTTAGTAGTTCTGAATGAGGATTTTAATTCCAGTTATACAAAAAAAAAAAGAAAGAAAGTTAGGTAATTTCATCTCAAAAGAGGAAGCAGTTCACATTATATTTGTTCTATTCATGTTCCTGCCCTAAAGACCTTAGTTGAAGATTTTAAAACTCACCATCAATTGACAACACTTATGCATTGTGATTTTTTTTTTTGTCTTATTTTCCTTCCAGGATTCACCACTGGCCATTAGATATTATAAAGAAGATCTTTTAAAATTTGACCCATCACTTCAAATGTATGGCATTCAGGTAGCAAAATACATCATATAGAAAAATGAAAGGGCTAAAATATATGTAATGCTGAGGTCAGGGTTGAAGGAAGATCCCATTGGAATTCAGTGTTACCTATGTCTGCAGGGCACTAAAGTGTTAAGGTTTTTTAAAGAGTAGTTGGAACACAAAGCTAAAAGCATTTGCTGTATAGTATATCCTCATGGTGTTAGGGTCATCACTGAGCTTTTTAGATGTCTACTATAGATGTCATTAAATAAAGTCTCACCAAAAAGGAAAACTCTTTAATAAATTTTATTTTTCATATTTTTTAAAGGTACAGATTCTAGTGTATGTGTAAAGGCTTGTGATATCACTGTGCTAAAGATGAAGGTTGCAGATTGGATGAGAAATTAAAATGCAAGAAAATTCAGGAGCAGCAAATGCCACTGGTTTTTATTCTAGGACAGACAAAGTTTCTTCACCCTTGTCTTCACAATGCGGTGTCAGAAAAACCTAAACGCTCTCCCCTTCACTTGTGAAATCACCCATTGACAAGTGAATTAATAATCTATTTCTAAACACATGGGAAATAAAGGGATGAAAGTAACAGAATATATAAACATATGCTGTTTTAATTTCAGTGTTTACCTACAAATGCATATGGTTATAACAGTTACTATCTAATATCTCTATGAATTGCAGAAGCCAGTGATCATTCTCATTTTTAAAAGGCTTTTGGGCTTGGTCATCTGAAGATGCTTTTAAAATATCAGCTATTATTGTCCTCCTTGTCCCCCTAAGAAATTAATAAAATGCACATTTCTTTCTTTCAAAATGCTCCAGTTAAAAGGAAACAGTGAAAAACATACAGAAACATTACCTTGGACACAATTTTTTTTCATGATAACAACAAAAAAATTGTGCAATACAAACAACTTAAGTTTGGTTTTATTTTCTGTTTTTTCTTTTAAACAAGTCATTCAAGAATAATACGGGTTACACAACTGGAAGCTGTCTCATCAAGGAAGATGACAAAATTTGCAACAAATACCTGCTAGTGAATACACATTACTAGCATTTCAGAAATTTACAAAACTTTAACAAAATATTCTCCTAAACAGCTATCTTTATATTCGTAAACAAAGTATAAACAACTGGCTTATCCAGTTATACTGCAAGTCAAACAGGCAGCAAAATGATAAAATCATCTTTGATTTTTAAAGAATAATAATACAAACTGAACTAATTGATAACTCACACAATACCATCATAGGGAATTTTGGAGAAGGTGCCAGGAAGGATTCAAAACAGGCTAACACATGATATCATCTACTCTGTAGACTTTACTCTTTTTATTTATTTTTCTTTTCCTTTGACAGCCTTTTCATTGGCTCCTATTGCCTTGATAGTTTACAACTATTTTTTTCCCTACAGGATAGCAGTATTGTTGCTGGAGAATCCATAGATCTCTGTCATTGTCACATGAGAAATCTCAGACAACAACAAAAGGGTGGCTTGCTTTCAGCATCTGAGGACTCTGCTCTGTGACATCAGAGATGTTGAGAGTGGGGCCAGCACGTGCATGCTGCCATAGGTGGTGGGTGATAAAACGTGCACCTCCTATTTAAAAAACACAAACAAAAGTAGATCCGGATGACAAATTGCAACTCAATTTCTGCAGCAACCCTATCCCCGGGTAAATTGTTTATTCCTTCACTTTGCTGATATAGTCAGTGAATTTGCTGATGCTTTCCTCCTGCTGTTCCAAAGCCTCCAGGATAATGCCCATTGGCGTCCTCTTCACGCCTATTCCCTCCATTTTATTCTCCAGCTTATTCTTGAGGTTCCGAAGTCTCAGTGATGCATGGATGAACATCACTATAAAGAAGTAGTCCACAATTAGCACCAAAACAAGAATTCTCTTTTGCCACATTCTATTCCCTCCAGCTCTTCCCACTTCTAGTCCACTGCCTCAATTAGCTGCAATCCATTCTGTTTCTCCTACTGATCTAAGCAGTCAAGCACTTAAAAATTAGGAAGAGAATTTAGTATCAAACAACCCAATGTAGGCTACAGCAGTTTGTGCTATATGGATTGAGATCTGTTTGTGATTTATTTATTCTTGATTCTCCATAAGTGTCTGACAACAGCAAGTACCCATACCTATTTGTGAAATTAATGAACTTTTAAGTCTTCATTTGCTGTTTTGGAAAATTCTGCAGACTTTAGCACATGCACCAACACACGTAAGGAATGAGTTATGTAACTCCTGTTGGACAAACACGCCTACATTTTCTTATAATAGATATCAGAAAAAGAACACTCAGGTTCACTTACACAACAAAGGAAAAGTGATCCCAAACACAAAGACCATGACTCCCCCAAACATGGATATGAGGAAATAGCTGGCCAACATGACCACCATCACAAACGTGGTGGGGTACTGCTTCTTCATCCGGCGGAGGATGTCTTTATTGTGGGCTGCCCACACGAACCCTGTGAACACCAGCACCACCACAATTCCTCCAAGGATCATGTTGAAGGGGCTCAGAAACCTGGAACAGGAAAAAAAAAAAACACAACAGGGAGACTCACTCAGCAACAGCAATAGCAGGAGGAGAAAGAGGAGTAAAAACAATTAGTACTTACTAAGCACTTTACCTAACTTGGAACATTAAGTCCTTGTAATGTCAGGAAGTAAATACAATTATCTCTCTAATGAAGAAACTTAGCTTGAGAGGTTAGAAAATGGTGGGAGCAGTGTGACTCCCACCAAAATGAAAGCTTCTCTTATTATTTATTTATTTTGTGTGTGTGTGTATGTGTGTGTGTGTGTGTGTGTGTGTGTTTCACTGGAAACTGAATCCAGGATCTTCATATTGAACTAAGTCCCCAGCCCTTTTTGCATTTTTTTTTTTTTTTATGACACAGAGTCTCCTAAATTGCTAAGTTGCCAAGGCTGGGCTCAAACTTAAGATCCTCCTTCCTCAGCCTCCCAGATTGCAAGCCTGTGCCATCACACTATAAAGCTTCTTTTGGCAGTGCTGTGCCTAACCTTCATACCTCCTGAGCTCCAGCACACAGTAAGTATGCTGTATTTTCTTAGCTCTAAGAGCACATTTCAATCTTCAAACAGGTTGTCAAAAGGGAGGAATGTAGTGGAGAAACCACACAATGGTCACCCTGGTCCAGAACCAGTCTACAGTCATTTTCTGTGGGGCCTGTACAGCGTTTTACAACTTTTACTTGAATCACCCCGTGAGGAAAAAAATCTTTAAGTCCTGGGTTCTCTTTCTGGAAAAAGAAAATCTAACCCCATTAGACCCACTTTTCCATGTGTTCTTTTTTAGACAGAATGAATGCTCTCCATTTTGTTTCAGTCTCCACCTCTCCTTACTGTATTCCTAGTACAGGGACCCAAAGTGAATGTGAGCCATTGTTGCTTTTTCTAACAGCTGTCCTGAATGGCTTTCTTGTATAACCTGCCTGCCCCGAGGAAGCATTCAAGTTTATGACTCCTGACACAGAAAGTCCATTCTCATTTTTTCTTATTTTATTTTATTTTATTTTATTTCTGTAATGAGTATTTATTTCTGTAATGAGTCAGGGCCTTTGCACAGCACATTGTTTTAAAAAAAATTATGTTGAGATAGGGTCTCACTGTCACTAAGTTACCCTGGCTGGTCTTGAATTTGTAATTCTCCCTCAGCCTCCTAGAATGCTGGGATTATAGATGGGTGTCATAATACCTGGATCAATTGTCAATCTTTCAAAAGGCCCAAAACATCTTGAGGAAATGGGTTGTCAACCCAAATTTCCAAGCAACATGGCCTCCAGACTCGTTGTGTGAGTCAAACATCCTTCTTATGTGATAGTCATCACACAAGTCTTGATGATGAGGGAAATGCTTAAGAAGAAATTTAGATTGAGTATTTCACAAACCAGAATGACTGGGCTTTGCAATCCTTAACCTCAGCACACTGTGTAGATGACATCCTAATGAACAAAACATTTGTGGTGGGCAAGTACAATGGACGTGAACTTTTCATCCTGGAACCCAGCGAGGACTTCCCTCGGAGGGTTTGCACAGCACTCTCAGTCCACAAGGCGGATTGGCAAAGGAGGAACAGGGAAGGTGATGCTGACAGTTCACTCTCCCCTGATGTGCAATGGACAAAGGAGTCCAGCTGATAATTGGATTCATATTTAGGATAACCACAATTCTTTTTTTAAAATGCCTTTAAAATTTTGCTCTGATTCTGCCTACTAAAACATATAAACTATTTTAAACAGTTTTAAATAGTGGAAAAATTTTCACACCTTATTGCATGAAATCAAGTAATATAACCAATATAAAACTGCAGTGCAAAAGTTAAAATTTTCTACTCAAAATCAGCTGAACAGCGGTATGAGTAGAACATAATTTAATACCAGACCCTATAATAACATTTTGCTTATTTCATTCAAAATCCTTGTATATCCTTCAAGCCAATAAATCCCTCTCTCAGAATATAATCTAGGGAAATAAATAAAATTGCAAAAGTTGAGATGTACCAGTATTCATATCCATGGTATTTATGAGTAAAAATGTTAGGGGCCAGGGATTTAGCTCAGCAGCTTAAGCACCTGCCTTTAGCCTAAGGTTGTGAGTTTGATCCCTGGTACCAAAAAAAAAAAAAGTTTAGAAATCATTTGCATGGGAAAAAAAATCATCTGTCTGGCTTGGGGAAGACAGAGGGGTAGATCAGCCACAGAGAATCTGCAGACTGAGCTGGGATCCATGGTTTGGACTGGATAAGGAAGCTTCATGGTGGTGTGTGAACTGAAATTCCATTAATGATATTGGAGGGATGAAATGGATGGAGATGGACTATTGGACCTGGTGGAGGCACCAAACCTAGGTTATGGTTTGAGGTATGGTATAAACAGCTATTTTTTTTAAAGTTGAAGTATATTAAATAGAATGGAAAGACATTAATATTTTGAGTGGGTAAAAACAACTATAATATGTTCTTCCTGGTAGGTTGATTTCTCATATATGTGAGACAGCTCAGAAGTAGAAAATTTTATCATTTGTATATTATCTTATGATCAGAAATAAAAGGATCATTTAAAGAAATAAATATAAAGGCAACAATTCCTCTGCCAAGCTTTCCCTAATACTCAACACACAAGCTGTTCTGTCTGCCTGCCATCCTTTGATATTCCTGGGTTATACTTTGTCTCTTGATGTACCCCTTGAACTGATCTTGGAAAAACAAAAATTTCCCTGCAGGTCTAAAAAAAAAAAGAGACTCAAACAGGGCAAAACCAGTACCCTCTTGAACAGGTGGTACGGTCTCTGAGAAGAGGCTCAGGAACGCTCCCAGATTAATAAATCTCATTCCTAGAACAAAAAAAGCCTGAGAGCAATTAGACTAAAAAGACTGCAGTAGTTACGCTGGGTAGGAATATCTTGGGTAGTTTACACCCACTCGTTTCTTTCCATTTTCAATATTTTTCCAATGGCCATGTATCATTCAAACAATTAAAATCACCTAGCTGGGTATGGTGGTGCAAGTCCATAGCCACAGCATAGGGGAGCCTAAGGCATGAGCTTCATCAGTTCCTGGACTACATAGCAAAACCCTGTTTAAAAAAAAAACAAAAACAAAAAACACTTGATATTTAGAAATGACAAATGAAATTGGGGGAAGGTTACTGAAAGAAACATACCCTTTTACAAAAGCTTTAACCTAGACCACACCCAAATATTTCTGAGCTGTAAAGAAGAGCAAAGATAAAAATTAACACTAACTACTGAAACAGAGGGTTAAACTTAAAGGAAACTCCTTTGTAAAAACTGCAAATAGGAAATGGTTGGTTGGCAGCAAAGGATCAAATGTCTCCAACTTAGCTCCTTCTAAAATATTTATTAAAATGCTAACTCATGGGGCAGACATTAAAATTCAAGTTGATTTTCTATGTACTCTGGACAGCAAAGCACACATCTAGGTTGAATATGTATCTAAATAAAGCTCGGGTCAAAGAACAATGAAACTCCAGGCAGGATTCAAGCAATTCCAAATTTGCTTTTCACCTGTTCCTGTTGCTCATGTTCAGGGGAAAGAACAGGACTCCTATAGAAGTGGTTTTAGCTTACAGCACGCCCAGTCACAATCTATAATTAGAAAGTACCCAAGTTTCCAAACTGTAAAAAATTAACAAAGTTACTCAGAGGAGAAATGATTTTCTTCCCTGTTCTGATGACATCAATTCCATTCTGAGAAAAGGTAAAATGTCTACCAAAGCCCTACTACCCACTTGCACTTAGAGCAAAAGACACACTCGTGCGCACACACACACACACACAAGAGTAATTCTTTTCCAGTAAGTGTAGAATGAGGGACCTAATTATTATCTGAGATGTTTTTAGCTAACAGTTATATGATTCAAGACAAAGCCTGAGAATTTTTCAGGATAAAAGTTTCCATAAATGTGCTCCTCATCTTTCCATGTGGACAGCTGTCACTGAACTCTGCTGGGTGGAGTTTCGTTTTACTGACAGCCCTCATCTAAGAAGGAGGGAGGACAAGAGAGAGAGAGAAAGACAGAGAGAGACAAAGAGACAGAGACAGAGACAAAGAAAGAGAGAAGATACCTGGAAGACTAAAGGTGGGGAGAATGGGAACAGAAAGACAGAACATTTCATTTGAATACAGGACCTAGTTATGCAAATCAGAAACATTAAATATGGTTTCTACTGTGAGATAAAAAGATGTACATATCAATTACCCTGTTTCAATAAATAAATAAATAAATAAATAAATAGTTAGAAATTATAGTGGAATAATTTATGGTTGCAAAGTAAGTTTAGACATCCATCACAATTTTTTTTTCTTTTTGTCTTCTGAGACAGGGTCTTGTTACATAATTTAGTCTGGTCTTGAACTCATTGTGTAGCCCATGCTGGCCTCAAATTCATGGTGATTCTCCTGCCTCAGTCTCCCAAGTTTCAGGATTTCAGGAGTGTACTAGCATGCCTGTTTTTTTTTTTTTTTTGGTGGTGATGGCGGTACTGAGGATTGAACTCATGGCCTCTGTACTGAACCTTACCCCCAGCCCTTTTTTATATTATTTATTTTGAGACACAGTCTCACTAAGCCACTGAATTGCTCATGCTGACCTTGAACTTCTGGTGCTCCTGCCTCAGCCCCCAAGAGTGTTAGGACTATAGGCATGAACCACTGTGGTTTATCACAAACTTCTTATCATAAGCTAAGTCATAAAGGATGAATCAGCATAGTCTCACCATGCAGATGAATAAATGATGCCCAGAGAAATATACAGTCATAAGGGCCCAGGGAGAAAAGAAGAATGCTAGTTACAAGGGCAATTCACAGTGTAACCCACTCTGTACTGTTAACTGACTTCAGAGATATCCCTTTTACACAGAAGCAAACTAAGTGAGTGGCAAGTTAGTAACACTGTCCAAGGCCACCAGCTGAAGGCCACCAGAATAAGCAATGTAATTTACCATCCCAGGGCTCCTCAGATCAATTCAAGCAAACATTTGGCTGCAGGGCCACCAAGAAGCCAAGAGGCAGATATTTCCTAAGCAAGAGAAGCAGCTTTGCACTGAGTTCCAATTTTCTAACCCAAAAAGCTGTTTTTGAAGTGTGGTTCTGAGAAAGGCTGACTCACTGAGCAGGGGGAGGTCAATTTACTTACAGGGCACTTCTCTAAATTGGCAACGTTTTTCTGTGGTTCTTAAATACCTAAAGGATCATTGCAAATATCAATGCTTTCATACCTTCTCTTGCTTCTTACTTCTTTTAGAATAAAAACAAAATTCTTAGCTGGGTGTGATGGTACAACCTGGAATCCCAGCACTCTGGGAGGCTGGGGCAGGAGGATTACAAGTTTGAGCCTAATTTGGGCAACTTAGTAAGACCCTGCATTAAAATAAAAACATTTAAAAAGGGGATGAGATGTAGCTCAGTGTGCAGGTTATGGGTTCAATCTTTAGTACCACATAAACAGAACAAAAAGCAGAATTCTTTCTGTGTTCTACAAGAACTGCAGGATCTAGCCTCTGGCTGCAAAATTAGTACCGGGGACAAGGGAGACCGCCGGCCAAGTGTGCAATTTGGCTTAGGCTCCATCTGTGAAGAGAGTTAGAGGTGCCTTGAGTGACTGTCATGAGACCCCTAAGGGTGAGCAGAAGTTGCCTGCTAACTTTCTTGTACCTGTTTCATGATTCTGCGCTCCTTCATTCAGGCTTCGGGTTCTCCTTCCAGCTCTCCCTGCCTCCTGGCTGTCACCAGGCCTGTGCATGAGCTATTCCCTGCCTGATTCTCTCCACCTCCTTCAAGTCTCAGCTCAGTCTTTCTCAGTCTCCCTAAATGACATGCCGCACCATATGCCTCTTCTTTACAGCATTTGTCACAGTTTTACATTTATTTCAAAGAATATTAAATGACTATTTCTGGCCCCAGCTAGATACAAAGCCCCTAAGGACAGGAACCACAACATTCTTAGCCACCAGTGCTTAGCACAATGCCTGATTCTGAGCAGGTATTCAATAAATACGTGTTGAAACAACAACAAAAAAGGTAAGAAGCTAGCACATTTTCAGTGTTTAAGCTCTGCCAGTTTCCAGGGCCATGAGTTAAGTGGCACGAGTTGTACTTTGGACAAATCACCTTTACTTTCCTTAGATACTAAACAGTATTAGAGAAATAATCTGTTCCTCACAGAGCCTGCAATTAAGAGGAAAAACAAAAAAGCAACAGGGGGAAACACAGTCTGAATTCTAATGTAACTGTAGGGGATACTTGTGAGATGACTGACAGGCCAAAGGGCTGGAAGGAGGAACTTCTGTGACTGGGTGCAGGCTGGAGGTGGGGAGGAGCGAGGGTAGGGTAGAGAGAGACTCCTGCCTCTGCCGACCTGTTCACCCAGGCAGCCTTCTTGGGTGTTGGGTCTCACAATCTTGCCTTGCTTTACAGTGTAAGGTGTGTATTTCATAGTAACTGACACAACCAGAAAGTTTTTGATCAAATACTGGAGGATATTTATTTGTTTACTTAACTCTTCTTCCTAAATGCTTTTTGCAAGTTAAAAACAACAACAACAACAAAAAGGAAAGCTATGGAGAATTTTTGCCACAAGGCAAGTTCTCACAGAGCCATGGAGAGAAGACAGGTGCTAATGAGCTTGGTGACACATGATCTTCTTTCCAGAAAAAGTTTCCTATTTACCTCGAACTAACAGCTGATGTCTCTAACAACCTATGTTGTGCCAATAGGCTGTGAAGCAGATTAGCACAAGAAGGAACCAAAGCCCCAGTTTTCTACTTCAAATTGGCTCTCCATCAGCCAGGTGTCTCCATTTGCAAAAGCTTAACGGAAGGGAAGGCCAGGAAGTCCTACTGTCTATAGCAGATGCTGGCAGAATGGGAGCCAACCTAAAATCACAGGCCTTAAAAATATTCCTTAAACAGAAAGCAAAACTCATTGCAAAAGACAGAAGAGGGGTCAAGGGTGAGCACTCTGAAGATGAGTCATAAAACGTAGAATTCATTTGTCCAGAGAGAAAAATAATAAGTTTCAAATAGTGCTGCTCAATTTGGTATTAAGAAGATAGGCCAAGAACTGAATATTGACCTCTTAGAACCACTTTTCTGCTGGGTGCGGCAGTGTACACTTGTAATTGTAGCACTCGGGAGGCTGAGGCAGGAGAATTGCTGTGAGTTCAGTGCCAGCCTGGGCTATTTACGGCCAGCCTGCACTACATAGTGAGACTACCTCCTTCTTTTTTTCCTTTTTTTGGTGGTACCTGGGATTAAACTCACAACCTCAGGCTTGCCAGACAGATGCTTAGACCACTGAGCTAAATTCCGGGCCCTCATAGTAAGACTATCTCAAAAAAACGAAAACAAATGAACAAACAAAAACCATTTCCTATACAGAGTTCTGTATTCCTAAATTAACTGACAATTTCTGCCTTTGAAAAAAGGGGACCAGGTAGCTAGAATACACTTATTTATTTGCACACTTAAAAAATTTGTAAATCCTTTCTAGAGAAAGGAAACAGAAACTACCAACCAGTTAACAGTGGCAGGAAACATTAAAAAGTGTTGGTGTGGTGGCACAGACCTGTATACTAGCACTTAGCAGATGAGGCAAGAGGATTGTGAGTTTGAGGCCAGCCTGAGTTACAGCCAGACACTGTCTCAAAAAACAAAACAAATAGTAAGGGTTTGAGATGGGAAGAAGTCAAGAACAAGGTTAAATAATGTCAGAAATTGACTTAATGAAGGATAATTTTCACCAAATGAAGAACTTTTGATTAAACATTTGAGTGTTTAAACGTTTAATTTGAGTGATTAAACATTAGTAGATGTTTTAAAGTTCTGTACTCAGAAGAAATGCAGGTCCCATCAGAAGACATATGCTAGCACTGTACCTGCCCCGCATCACGAGCAATTAAAGCAGTGTGAGAGGGCAGAGGAGATTACTTCTGGGAGGTGTGGGAAGGAGTGGAGCAGTACTCCTGCTGTATCCTCAGGGCCTTGACTAAATAAAATTTAATAATGCTTCTCCCTGTCCACACATATAGTGCCTGCCCTATTCCCCATACCTGATAGCTTGGCAGTTTGGAATCACAGAGAAGAGATCAGGTGAGGTAGAAAAAGATGTGTGTTTACATAGGTGTGTATTTCTGGACATGTGCTATACTTGTGTAAACATTAATCCATGTATTTTCAGCACTATCCTCCTGCTCCCACACTCTAAACTCAATGAAGGCAGGAGTCACAGTCGTCTTACTTTATTGTATCCCCAGCAGTGTCTGAGAAATTGGTAAATGCTTCCTGCTTTTTGTTGAATGAATGAATGAATGAATGAAGCAATACAATAAAAGAAATACTGTATAACTGGTGTGGAAACTGACTAATCTGAAAAAGATTTCCATTAGTTTTAGCATAAACAGATTGCTATTCAGGTTATCTGCAAATGTCATTGTTTTGGTGGTAGTGCTATTGGGGATTGAACCCCAGGCCTTTTGCACTAAGCTATAACCCCAGCCTTTATTTTTTATTTCGAAATAAGGTCTTGCTAAATTGGTAAGTTGACTAAGCTGGGCTTTAACTTGAGATCCTCCTGCTTCTGCTTGGGCAACTTGGTGACTTAGTGAGAACTTACTTCAAAATAAAAAACAAAAAAAAGGGCTGGGGTTGTAGCTCTGACTGAAAACCCTCAGTCTGGTCCCCAGTACCCTTCCCACCACACACATAAAAGAGCTTTAGAGTATTATGGGGGGTGGAGGTAATGAGGACATAAAAACAATTAAGATGTGTTACATCCATGTAACAGCATGTAATGATTTTATACTGCAAACATGCACTAATACAAATAACTAAAAAAAAAACCCTTAACATTAAGCAAACAATGGCCCAAGCAATAAATGAGCACACAAACTAAACAGAGGCTTCTCAAAAAAAAAAAAAGTACTAATCCAATAAGTATATGAAAAACACATTCAAAATTTTTAAACAAAAATTATACTGCAATTTCACCTCACTTCGCCTCAGTCAGAATGGTTATCAGTAAGAATACAAAAACAATAAATGCTGGTGAGAATGTGGGGGAGGGGAATAACCCTTCTACACTGCTGTGGGGAATGTAAATTAGTACAGCCAACCTGGAAGATCCACAAATACAAACAGAGCTACCATATGACCTAAGTAAACCACTCTTTGGTAGATACCAGAAGAGATTAAGGTCAGCATATACAAGTGATACCTGCACACCTATGTTTACTGTGGCACAGTACACAATAGCCAAGACTGGGAAGCAGCCTAGGTGGCTGTCAACAGATAAATGAATAAAGAAAATATGCTACATATATATAAATGCAGTGGAGTGTTCGTCACCCAAAAAGAACAAAATTATGTCACTTTTCAAAAACAATGATGGAACTGGAGATCACTATATTAAATGAAACATGTGGAACCTAAAAAAAGACATGAAAGTAGATGGGAGACTATTATTAGACAAGATGAAGAGACGAAGGCAAAGGAGAAAGAGTGAGTGTAAAAGAGCGTAATAAGAATGGATATGGTCAAAATATGTGCGAAAATATACATTGAAGCCTAATATTTTGTAAGATTAGTAGGCATAATATATACTTTTAAAATATTTGCAATATGGTTCAATTAGAACATTGTTTCACTTCCTTGTAATAAACCAAGCTACTATTACCAACTTTGGTTCCAATTAGCCACATGACATCAGACTGTATTTCTGAAGGTTAGGAGACTCAACAGGATCAACAGTTCTCAACTTCAATTGCCTATATGTATCTCACTTGGGGAATTAATGGGGGAAAAAAACAACAGGTTCCTAGGCCTAGCCAGAAACTACCCATTTAGAATCCCTGAGGGTGATAGCTGAGGATATACATATATTTATTTAAGTTTTGCCAGAGTTTCTTTTGAGCCAGATCAGACAGGTGCTTCTCAAATTCCAATGTGCCTCTGTATCATCTAAGATGCTTGTTAAAATGCAGTCTAGACCAGTAGATCTGAAACAGGGCCTGAGATTCTTCGGTTCTGACCAACTCCCCAGGTATCTACTCTTTCAACAGATTTCTTCAGTTCAAATCTTTCAGCAGCCTACTAAGCACACAGAAATTAAACTAGAATATACAGAATACAACTAGAATATCTCAAGTGCTCCCTACTTATATTGAAAGTGCAGTTAACTCTTGACTTTGGTTTTCTACTTTGTGAAAAGAGGCAGAGACTTCTATTATTGCGCGTGATGTGAAAAGAATGTCTTTTTTTGTTGTGTTGTTCTGTTTTCTTGAGATAGGGTCTTGATAGCAAGACCCTATGTAGTTCAGACTGGCCTTGAACTCACAAATCTGCCCCAGGCTGGTCTCAAATTTGAACTCCTGCTTCAGTTGGAATTACAGGTGTGCACCAACATGCCCTACTTTGAAAAGAATGTCTTAATGTCAGGACAGAGAAAGTTAAGTTATGGAATCTTTGACTTCTTGTCTTTTTTAGTTTGAAGGATTCAAAGCCATTGTTAGCAAGACACACACTTTTTTCGAGCTTGTTATTCATGCTATTTTAAAGTCATTTAATCTCTTCTAAAGTGATACCTGAATCTCAAAAAGAAATTGAAGTCCTCAAGGGAAGCAAAATTCTGTAAGAAACAAGATTTGCAGGTAGGGCAATATCACTAAAGTGTATTTATCACCTAATATTGCTGCTTAAGAGAAGACACAAGTTGTCAGCATTTTAAATAAGCCAATGATCTAGGATTTAATGTAATAATAAATGCAGCTACTATTTGAGTGTTACAATTGGCTAGGCCTTGGTGTACTTCATACCAATTAAGTCTTTTAATTCCTGTGTTATAGCAATATGTTTCTAGAGCAAGTAAACTTTAGAGTAGAAAATTAATAAAAGCAAATGCTAGAATTTTGTCAAAGAACAAAAAAAGGCTGAGTCTGTAGAACTAGTATAGTCTTCCAGGCAGGCTAATTAAAGGATGATGGCATAACAAATTTAATAAATTGAGAATAATAATTAAAGGTGTGCAAAGCTTCAGATTCACTTTAATGTTTGCAAGATCAGGAACCAGGAGCTGCTTTGCTAGGTAATCACCATGAACTGTCTTCTGGAGCGCATTAGGAAGGACTCTGTATTTAGAAGTCTTTTCATAAGTGCAAGGTCATGATCGAACTCATGACCTTGCACTTATGAGACAGGCACTTACACCACTGAGCTAAATCCCCAGCCCTGGACTCTGTACTTAATGAGTGGGTATACAGAGGAATCATCACGAATGTCTGGGTAGTAGGTCAGTAGTTATCAACTACCGCCATGTCTACAGGAGACATTTTCAAAGGTCAAGCCTAGAGGGTGTGTGTGCTATTAGTGTCACGTGGGTAAAGAGCCAGGAGGAAGCAAAACATATAAATGACCCCTGTGATAAAAATCATACAGCTCAAAATGTCAGTAATGCTCAGGCTGAGAACTCTCAGAGCACTGCACCAAGATTTTACAATGCTAAAATGAACTAGCGAACAGTTTGAACTATAATCTTTTTAAATTTAATTTTTACATAGCTAGTAATGCTAACCATGTACATAACATGGTGGCATCAGCAACAAATCATCACCACCACTTTGGGAGTGTGTTGTAGCCATGTGTTTTTATATTCCTATGGGCTTCAAAAAATAATTTGTTCCATTTAGTAGTCTGAAAGCTGACTCTATGATTGTGCCAAAACCTTACATTCACTTAAAGTCTTAGCACTCATTGTTCTGCTATACAGCAGGTGTCAGGGAGCAAAGAATAAAAACAGAGATGACACAACTATGACAAGGAAAAAAATAAAGCCAAAACCTACTGACTGTGACTTCTGGAAGTGTGCAGTCCAGAGTAAAGATAAGTGAATAATTTCAAAGCTTACAGGGTAACAGGAAAGCTGTAAACTCAGCCTTGGGACCTAATTAACACAGGGAATGAGGGAGAAAGGTTTTCACAGAGACTCTATATCAAAGTGGAGTCTTGCTGGAGTGGGTAAAGAAATTGGGGAATGGGCTTTGGGTAGATGAAGCTGTCTGCCAGAAAGATGCTATTTTGCTTCTCTGCTGTATTTCTGATAACAAGAATAGAGTTAAAAAAAAAAAAAAAAGGAACATTTTGTGGAGCAAAAACCAGGAGGCTGGCACTGTGCTGAACTCAGTTAATGCTCCAGAAGGCCGGTGGATTTGGTGCTATTTTTAGCCTCATTGTACATATAAATAAGCTGGGCAAAATGTGGTTCAAGTGACTTGCACAGGGTCACACAGCTAGAGACTGGTGATTGGGATTCAGATTCAATCTGGTTTTTAATCATTACCTTACTACTCAAGGAGCCAGAAGATATGAATATTGCTTTCAAGAAGGGTTGTGAGGTAACACATTTAGCCAGAATTAATCTCAGATGCATAGTATACCTACTGAGTGTAAGGCCTGTGCCTGATAAACCATGTTTCTAAGGTAAAGATCAAACTTCTTTATTTTTTCATTTTTTATTTTATTGGTACCGGGGATCAAACTCACAACTGCACACTTGCAAGGCAGGCTCTTATGCCGCTGAGCTAAACCCCCAGCCCCAAAATCAAACTTCTAACCATAGATTACCAAAACCCTGCCAGCTCAGTACCTCACACACAGATTATCTCAGCCCAAACCTTCTTAATCTCTACTTTGGATATGCACTCCTTTTCTATGTTTTGGGATCTGGAGTACATCTGTCATGACATCCCCTCTCTTTTCAAAACTGCAGTCTTGAAGGACCAGCCCTCTCTATCTTAATGAAGTTAGGTTTCAACACCAGATAGCAAAGCTAGAGCTCTCAAAGGCCTACTAGTTTCACTAGATTCTGGAAGTGCCCTAAGTTGCCTCTTTAAAACACACCTGGAGCCACAAAAGACAGCCCTTTGGAAAAAGTCCTTATCTGAGGTAATGTCAGGCCAAATTTTCATACACAGTTTGGAGATACTGATAAACAGCCTCCAGCAAAGTTCTGACCCACACACCCACTGTATTGCCAAGAAGATAGATGTCTTTAGAAGAATGCTCCAGAATCATCTGAGTTCCCCAGCCCTGAGGGTATTTGGTTTCTTCTAGGGGTCAAAGAGGCTATAATTCCAAACCACATGACTCCTAGGAAGACCTCATCATAGCTAAGAGCACAAGCCTAGCTTGGTGGCTTTGAGTAAGTCATTTTACTTCTCTGAGCTTGGGGTTTAAATAATAATAATAGTTTACTTACTAAGCCGCATGACATGACACAGGTAAAATAGTTAAGTATATAAAGGCCTCAATAAATGTTTATTTTTATTAATATAAAATAATACTTTATGGGAAAAAAGACTATGTTTATAGATGCATACAAAACAGTAGAAGGTTATACACCATCTTTCACAGGAATATGAAGGAAATTTCATATTTTATACACATGTAATTTTCAAAACAACTTTTACTGCTGACCTATAGCTTTTAAATAACAATATAAAACCTCCGTGAGTACTTTCTACTTTCTCTTTCAAAAATATCATGAACAATCTGTATCTCTTATTTGCAAGGGAATTAAAAAAAAAGAAAAAGAAAAGGAATGACAGCCCTTAAGTGCTTGAATCAGTGACTTAAGATACAACAAACAGGGGCTGGGGATTTAGCTCAGTGGCATAAGCGCCTGCCTTGCAAACGTGTGGTTGTGAGTTCAATCCCTGGCACACTCACACACACACACACACACACACACACACACACACACACAAATACAACAGAGAAGGAGCTATATTTTGGCAAGGGTCTGGCCCGAACTTTCCGGGTTCCTGAATTGTGTTTCATCTGGGCAGCAAGCATAGCTCTCTGGAAAAAAAAAATTTTTCTTTCTATAAATTTGACTGATCTATGTTAAACTTTTCTCTATAAGTTTCTCTTATAGAAACTTTCTCTTGGCATTATCTCAAGAAAAATACCCCTACATCGAGATCAACAGATAAGCTGCCCTCCTGCTTCTCTACAAAGAGAAAAAAAAGAAAGACAAATCATGAAAAACTATTTACTACTTATTTTGTGGTAAAGAAATTTCTTTGAGTTCTCTAAAAGCTACAGAAAGGTTCAAAGTCAGCTGCTTCAGGTCTCAGGTCGGCCCTGCCCTGCCCTAATTGCACCTTGGCTGCCACTCTAAAGGCTTCAGACACTAAGGAGTTCTCCATCCTTCAGCAAGGCACAGAGAGGAACCTTCTTGACTGTCTAGAAGCCACACGAGGGCTTCCACTTCTGTGTGGGGAGCCCATTCTGAACCACACCCGGAAAATGTGAGGTCTCTCCTGTCTTCAGTGCTATGTATTTGCTCCTTTAGCTTCTCAGAAAATGCCATGTGTCCCTGGGCCAGAATTCAAGTCTGATTCATCTTGGTGCGCTCTGAGTCTGGCACAGAGAGATGGCTCAATAAGTGAGCCAACTAACAGCGTGCCAACTTAAGAAACCACCCCATTCACCCTTTCTCACAGCCTTCAAATTTGTCTCTTTTCCTCTCAAGCCAGTTTGCTTTTTCTCTCTGCTCTCAAATAGAAATGTCAGATGCTTCTTTAAGGGGAAGTAAGTCTTTTATAAAGCATGAGGGTAGCTTTTCTTTAAAGGTAGGTAGAAAATAATCAGTAAGATGCAGAATACTGCCACCCAGCCTGCAGAAGTGGGAGAAGGAAGCATTTTTTAGAAAGGTGAACTACAAAAAAAAAAAAAAAAAAGCAAAGCAGGTGTAGGGGGGGAGTGTGTGTGCATGTGTGTGTTCGTCCAAATGCATAATGTACGTAGGGGAAATATGGAATCTTAGTTAACAGAGGGTACTTTTCAAGTATCAAGTGATGAAAAGGCATTCATATACACTACGACCCCAGGAAGGGGAGTGAAGATAAAGTGGCCTTGGCTGGCAACTCCTAGAAGGAAATGCCAGAAGGCCCTGTTCTCAAGTCACCCCACACTGGGAGATGCGCCACCAGAAGAGAGACACCCACCCTCTTGCTTCCAAGCTCAGTTTTCCTGTACAGTACGGTAAGGCAGTGGGAGGATAAGCCTCCTAGATGTCCTTTTAGGACCCCACCCTGCGCCTACACCCAGCCTCCCCAGGCTTGCAAGGGCATCTCCAAGACAAGGCTTGACCGCTTCCCTCTTGTTTTTAAAAGACCGAGGTGCTATAAGCCTTATCCCGGAACAGAAGTCATTTTTTCTCCCCCGAGATTGCAACGCTTCCGCCACCGGCTTCTCCCTAGGGCCCTTCAACCTCTGGACCCCTACAACTGTGGCCTCGCCCTAAGAACAAGTTTCCACCGGCTGAGCTGCTCTTAGAGATGCCAGGGCGGGAGTTGAGCGCGGACAGGCGGCGCCTCCGCGCCCGGGATGGCGCCCCCCAGCCGCGTCCGCGCTGACCCTGAAGCGGCGCCCCGTCAGCGCTCGGCCCGGGCGACCCCACTCACCCCACGATGGAGATCATCATGGCAGCCACCACCAGGTAGTTGGTCTGGTAATAGAGCAGGTTGCTCACGACACGGTTATTCCATTTGGAAATGTCTCTGAAGTCTGGCCGGGCGAAACGGTCAGAGCCCGGAAAGAAATCGTCCCAGGCGCGCAGTGGGGCGACGGTCACGTCCATGTTTCTTAGCTTCGCCTTCTTCACCTCCGGAATCCGGAGGCGGCGGCCGCAGCAACCGAGCTGGGAGGAAGAGATGACAGCCGTTCTCGTTTCGATCGGCTCTGCGGTTGGTGGGCAGCGAGCAAAGGAAATCAGGAGCAGGAGGGCGTGTTTGCTCTTTTTTTTTTTTTTTTTTTTTGCTTCTTGATTGGCTCGGAAGAGATTGGCTACAGGAAAACTGTGGCCACTAGAGAGCAAGGGACCTCAGGCAGAATATACACGAAATGAAAGACAGCAACTGAAAAACAAAAACAAAAACAAAAACCCAACCCTTAACCTGCGGAAATCGCTTGTCTGAGGGGAGGTGGCCCTGCCCTCCCTGGTAACAAACTGTCCCTTTTTAAATCTTCTTTTTGAGTGTTGAACCCAAGAGCGTGTTCTGTGTCTTAGAGAGAAAAAATTGGCAGCTATTCAAATGCCAATCTAAGTGGAATGGAAAGGAAGACAACCATAGTGTTACTACAAGATGAGCGGGTTTTGAAAATTAAGTATTACTAACCTCTGTGAATCTAAACGCAGTCCTCATGTTTTCCATCTTTGATCATGAGTCACTGCGTGAAATCAGGTTGGCAAAGGGGGAAGGAGAACATGTGCAACAGAAGGGCTGGTTTGTTCTGTTCACTCCTCTGTTTTTCATCTCTGTTCTCTTGTAGCCAAATTACCAAACTACTGTGACATTCTAATAAAATGACACTAGCAAACTTTAGCCCTCTTGCTGAGCATGTTGTTGACATTTTAAAGTAAACAATTGATTGCCTTAAAACAATTATTCTACACCCAAGTACTTTCTGGGCAGAAACATGACTTTCACTCCAAAAAATGTTTTCTTAGTTTTATCCCAATGTTTGGCAAAAACTTTTAATAATAGAGCAAGTATTTTAATAGATGTTTTGTATCCCAGCCCGCTGAACTTGTAAAATTCTCTTGTGTGGTCACTTTGAGCTCACTTTGTAGCTCAGGCTGGCCTCAAACTCACAACAATCCTGTTGCAGCCTCCCGAGTGCTGTTATTACAGGCGTGCCCACCACACCCAGCCGATTTTTTTTTTTTTAGTTCAAAAGCTGACATCATAAACCTTTTTTAACAAATATATGAGAAAAAGTACAAGCTTCCCTCTGTATCTGAGGGGAAATTAAGTTTCAGGACATCTTTTTTCAGACCCACACCAAAATCTACAGATGTGTAAGTCCTTTATTTAAAGTGATGTAGAGTTTATGTACACTCTATATGCTTTAGGTCATCTCTACATGACTTAAAATACCTAGTATGAGGTCAATGCAATGTAAATGCTATATAAAGTTGTTATGCTACAATCACTACGGAACAATGTCAAAAGTATACATGTTCATAGCAGATAAAATTTTAAAAAATAATTCTTATCAGTGGTTGCTTAAATCTGTGTCTTAGAGGTGGACAAACTGTATTTTGATTAGTTTATAATGTGGTAGGCAGAATTCTAAGACAACAATGTCCAGGAAAACAGAGTCCCTAAACCTACTAGTGGTACTATACTAACACAATAAATGTATCCTACTGAAATCAACGTTTCAAAAAATTGGAAAGCCATCAAACATACTTAATCCAAAATCTAGAAGACCTGAGTTAGTTTTCCTTGATGATTCTGAAGGCAGCTAATGAGCTTACAGAATCTAAGAAATGACTATTGCCACTGATGTTTAGGAAAGTTTGGTAATTGAACCAAATCAGCACTAAAATGTACCTTTGGTGCTGTTTTTTAATAGAGTGAAAAATCATCTCTCACATTTTCTTGCTTCTGAAAGAATGGCAGGGGTTGAAGTTACAGAAAGCAAAATTAGAGTCCCAGATCTTCCCTCTCTGGCGCATGACTTTGGAGACATCATTTAATCTCCAGTTTCAGTTTCTTCATGTGGGAATTGGGGATAGCAGAACACCTGTCACATAGCTGAAGATAAATGAAGGAATGTTTTGGAAAGTGGTTAGTGTATAATTAGTGCTCAGAGTTAGATTTCGCTATCATTAGTAACAGTATAGTCCATGATTCATCTGGATGGTATTAATGGGTTTTAACCTGATTTTTCTCTGCTTTCACAATAAACATCCATTAACTTTTCTGTGTCATGTTGTTATTTTATTGTTGTGGCTGTGTCTAGATAGAGAAGATGGAGTGGGGGGAATGTGGAAAATATTCAGTAAAATGTCAAGATATTCTGAATCTGTTTAAGCCAATGGGAAAACACTGTGGAGGATAATTAAAAAAAAAAAAGGTGGGAAGCTGGACATGGTGGTGCACACCTTAATCCTAGAACTCAGAAGACTGAGGCAGGAGGATCACAGTGGGCCAGCTTGGGCTACATAGTGGGTTCAAGGTCAGCCTGCACTACACAGTGAGACCCTGTCTCAAAAAACAAAAACAAAAACAAAAAAGGGAGGATGGTAGAGAAGGATACAGCCACATCCTGCCTTTAAGGATCCTGCAATGCAAAAAATACTAGCTAAATATGAGACAGTGAGATGAGATGTGCCAGCTGGGCCTTGTGCTTGGTGGCAGGAAGTCAGAGGGTGTAGAGGAATTCCCCCAGCAAATACGAATTTTTGAAGTACATCAGTGAGAGGAAGCTGAGTAAATGATCTTGGTCAAAACCAGGGTGGAAGCCCTATCACAGAACTGTGAATATTATAAGTTGTGACCAGTAGTGGCCTTTGCATTCTAACAGTTCAGAACTGCTGGCAGAAAAGTTTTCAAGTGAGTATTAGTAACAGTGTTACTCACTGATTACAGGCAATTGCTATCCAGTAAACATTTTTTCAGTGTATTTTTACTTACTTGCTTAAATCTTTCAAAAGATTTAAAAATAAAGAAATGAAAAAGATAAAATTGTTGGTAACATGATGGTTTTCTGCACCTCTTCCAAAATATTATCTAAGCTTCTTTTCTGTTTGGTTGAAATGCAGAAATCTTTTTTAAAAATGTATTTCTACTTTAGTCATAAATCATTTTAAATAAAAATGAATATTGAGTCTTTGTCCTGGTTACCGTTTATAAGCAATTGGTAGTAGTAGTTCTTTGTCTCTATTATTTGGTGGACAGGGAGTAGTCAGATTCACTGTAGATGTCTTTCTGGGGCTTTCATATGGGGACTTGTCTTTCTAGGTAGGGCTGCCCTGACCTGTCTTTTTATAAACCATAGAAGAGAGTCTAATAATTAAGACAGGTTCCATTTAAAATAAGCAAATCCATTAAAGAAGAGTTTGTTCTCATGTCTCTGCTGCTTTCATTACTGGCAAGGACAGGTGGCTTTTTCTAATCAGTGTGAGCCAGTGAGGGGAGTGCCTGGCGTCATCTATTAAAATACCATTTTGAGTCAGGGAGTCAGTCGGGAGTTGCACAGAATCAAGATCAGTTCCTTTGCAGTCTTCTTCATGGGCTAATTCCATTCTGCCTTTAGGTTTCAGTTTCTTCCTCTGTGAAATAGGTGTGAGAGGACTAGGTAATCCGTAGGGCCCAGCTGGTTTTCGCTATCCCAGGGGGCTGTGATGCTCTGCTGCCACTAGTCAAACAATATCCTGAAAACAGCACTGTTGGAAGTTCAGTCCACAGGAGGACACTTTCATCAGCTGGGATTTCAGTGCAGCAGTTTTCATCTGTGGAGAGTCAGAACCAAGAAGTAAACTTTAAGTCCTGGTATGGACTAAGACCTCCATTCCTGCACCCTCTGCCAGGCACACATTGACTTCAGCTCAATGAACGCTACTGCTAAACCTAACTGGGAAATCGTAAAAGTCAAGAATTCCTTTAGATTCAATGAATAAAAGATTCATTGGTTCAATGGGACAAAAAGATTATCATCACAAATTAGTAACAACAGCTAACCATTACCACCAGCTTTTGCTGGGTACCCATCAAACTTTAATACTTTTAATGGTTTTCAAATTTTACATCCGTAAGATCCATGGATGTTTCCTAGGAGGTTGGAGGTAAATCTGAAAATCTGCATTTGTAATAAATTTCCAAGTAATGCAGATCAAGGGATCAGGAACTATATTTTGAGAACCATTGTAAATTTTGCTTAGTTATCAGATTTACAGGGCAAATATTGTCATGTCCAATTCACAAATGAGGCAGGCATGGTGGTGCATGCCAGTAATCTCAGTACTCCAGAGGCTGAGGCAGGAGCATTGCTGTGAATTCGAGGCCAGCCTGAGCTACACAGTGAGTTCAAGGCCAGCCTGAACTACATAAGGAAACCCAGTCTCAAAAACAAAACAAAATAATGAAACAATTTACAAATGAACAGGAGTGCCTGAGGTCTTGTAACTCATGACTGAGAGTAAAGATTTAAATTCAGTTCTGACGCCATATCTTATTCTTGTTCCACTCCAAGGTGTGTGTGCGCATGAGCAGAGCAGGTAGATTTGTGAGATTTATTGAAAATACATGAATAAAAGTGTTTTTCTCTATCCAATCATCCAGACTCCCATATATATATATATACTATTTCTTACCCCGAAAGTAAATGGTTGAACATTTTGTCACCATTATATAAACTTTTAGATGATGGAATTATGAATGCTCTAAATTATTTTTTAACTTTTGCACTTTTTCTTTCTACTTCCATATATATACATATATATCCCAGAATTCTGATATCTGACAAGAATGATGGGACTGTAAAATACTGATTTTTACAAAGAAAAGAATAATCCCTCCACCCTGCCATTTTGAAGCCATCTTGAGAAGTAGAAAGCAGAAATTTCCCTGATGTTTTGTGATCCAGAGGAAAGCTCTGGCATATCGATGTGTTTTTTCCAGGACTTTTTTCATAGAATATATCAATATTTTATGTAATTGTTTATTAACATATAATTGTAAAAACATATAGCATATTATATCGTATTTCATGCGGCACAACACTACAAACGGTATCACGTTTAATTAGGAGTAAGTTAATTAAAATTATAATTATAGTCGAATACTTTAAAACCCGCGGGAATCCAGCCAGCCCTGCCCCGCCCTTCCCGCCGGCCCGCCCCTCCCCCTCACTGACTCCGCCCCGCCGCAAGGGCACCTGGGAAGAGGCGGGGAACAATATGGCGGATGGTGAAGAGCCGTAAGTACTGGGACTGTCCCGGCGCGCTGAGTTGGGTTGGGTTGTGAGAGAGCGCGGCGGTGGGCGGTCGCCGACGCCACCCGGAGGCCCCCCACCCCCCGCCCCGTCCCCTCGCCCCTATCCCCTCGCGGCGCCCAGTGTATAGCGTGATGCTGACCCTTCTTTTATTCTCTCTTTCTTTTAGGGAGAAGAAAAGAAGGAGAATAGAGGAGCTGCTGGCTGAGAAGTTAGTGCCGCCTCCCCAACCCCAGGCCTAGGGGACAGCCGCAGCGGGCCCGGGGGGCTGGGAGGGGGGCGCCCGGAGGCGGGCCGCCCGGCCTCATCCTTGACCCCTGCCCCGCAGCCCCGGGGTCCGGCGGGCCGTTCCGGGTCTGTGCCCGGGCGGGCGTCGGGGTCGGGATGCACCACCCTAAGTCCCGCGGAGCCCGCCGGGGCCCTGACCTAAAGGTCTCGCGGAAAGACCCTTGTGCCCCCTCTTCCTACATCCCAAATTGTCAGAACCATGACCTTGTGAAAACAGTCCAATCTAAACATACGAGGTGGACGAAAGGCTGTTTTTTTTTCCGTTTCGTAAGCACTGAGACAGTAATAATTGCAAACTTTTTATGATAGTACTCTGTTATATTGTATAAGCATTTCAACCATTTTTGAAAAATAATTGGCTCTTAAAGGAGATTATTAACCTTAATAACTTATTTTACGACTTACTACACACCTGTATTTTATCAGATCCTAAGTTTTGTGCTGATATCACAGGTTTAAAACAATGTTTTCTCACTTGACCAGCCTGACATAATTCCCCTCCCTACGTGGGAAGAAAAATATTCTTGTACTGGGTGTGGTGAGTTTGGAAGTTTTTTCTGCCAATTACTAGTAGTGCCTTGGTCTATAGGTATTTCCTTCTGATAATTGTATTTTAACTGCAAGAAGACTAGAATGACAAGGTTAATTTCACATTCTTGACCACCTTTTACTTCCTTTGCATAAAATGACAGTTAAAAGTTTGAATGCTTTCTGTATGCTAAGTACTGTGCTAAGTCCTCTGTGTGATTATCTCTTTATCTCTTTATCCCCGAGAAATAGGTGCATACTACCCACAGATTAGGTTTATGGCTGCTCAATAATCTGTTCAAGGTTATATAGTGCTATGAGTTGTGGAAGCAAACAGTTCTTCATCAGAATCTATGATCTTTATTGTTAGACAATACTTCTTGGTTCCTTTTGTAGAAGTTGGATGTCATTACTATATTTGGAGGTAGGATTTGTGGAGTTTTTTAGGAAATTAGAAAATAAAAACAGGTACAACCAAACATGAATCTTGTGTTGATTGGAAAATACATGTATGCGTTTGGTTAGAAGAGTCCTACCTTACTCAGTTGTGTGTTCAGAAAGGTTTCTAGATGTCAGTGCCTATTTGTGGCATAATTATAACCTAAAACTTTTGTGTTTAGTGAAATAAAAGCTATCTCATGGTATTAAGAGATTCTGTTTTGAAAACTGGGACCTCTGAGAAAAGTGTGTAAAAGTTCACATAAGAAATGATCTTTAAACCACACTTTTCAAAGTTGGAAAGGACAGATAGGTAGTATTATATTTGAAGCATTATAGTTCTGAAAGTCTGCCTGTCCCATGTACCTGCTACTTTTTCCATTTATGGTAAACATGATGAAGGTCTGCAGTAATTTTTCATAAATACCAGACATAGAGAAGTAAATTTCTTGCTGATTGATCAGTATTCTAAATTTGATAGGGGATTGCTTCAGAAACACAGGCTAGAAAGATCACATATAGAACTTTATTTTATTTATATTTTTGTGGTGCTTAGATAAAGCCCTGGACCTTGAACGTGATAAGCAAGGTCCCCTGGATATATATCCTTAGCCTTACATACATACAGTTCTTAATATAAATGAATCGTATAATAGATGAGAAATTGGAAAGCATAAACATAACCACATAGAACATTTGAAATTGGAAAGCATAAACATAACCAAGTAGAACATTTCTCTTTTTATTTGAGCAGGTGCAGTGTGGTTAGCTTTTCATTTGGGGAAACCATAATAGTTGTAGGTATGGCTTTTTCATACTCATCTTTGCAGCTGAATTTACTGTGTTCTGTGCAGAATGGCTGTTGATGGTGGGTGTGGGGACACTGGAGACTGGGAAGGTCGCTGGAACCATGTAAAGAAGTTCCTCGAGCGATCTGGACCCTTCACACACCCTGATTTCGAACCGAGCACTGAAGTGAGAGACGTTTATTTTTAAATAACTGTGCTAATATTTTTCATTTCAGAAATAATAAAATGCTTCCTTTTAAATTTGTTTTTGTAATACAATTACTACTAAGCTTGTTTTGTGAAACTAAATCTTGAAATATTAATTGAATATATAGCTGTTTTTATTTGATTAACATTTGAATCATTTCCACATTTCTCATGTAAGTTGAAATTTTCAGGAGAAAAATAATTGTAACTTCACTTGGAATATTGGTTTACTTAAAATTGCTGTTTAAAATGATTTCTTGGACACATTTTGTAGCCCTGCTATTAGAAATTAATTTTTATAGGCATGTAGATATGCTTGTTTTAATTTTGAATTTATTTGGAATGAACATCTTAGCACTGAATATAATTAATTGCACGTTAAAAGTATGTGTGCTATTTAACAGGAACATACAGAATTTTGGGCTGGTGTCTAACTTAAAGCACATGTTCAAGTAGAATTTGTTTTTTATTAAAAACTTTAAACAAGTGTTTATATGTCCTTTTGTGTTCATGATGAGAAAATACTTGAAAATAGAAATATTGTCATATTCCTAGAAATTAATGTGCAGACTCTTGAATTTGGCCCCAGGTATCCTCTGAGTAACCTTTTGCTTCTAATGTTGGGCAGAATTGACAATACTAATTTTGTCATTCTTTGGGTAATGCACTATATTTTCTTGTGGTTCAAAAGTTTATTGCCTGATAATTTAGGATTGTCACTCTCTTACATGATTTTTCCAAATTATTTCTGCTAATACAGAATTTTTTAAGAGCCCCCCCATCCTATATTTTGTGAGTTTTACACACTGTGTTCAAAAACAACTATTTCTTGTTTTAGAACTTTAAATACCTTATGGAATACTTGATCCTCTGTTAAGTTTTCTAAACTTTTCTATTTTTAGGAACTCAGTAAAATTGAATTTTCTTCTTTCAAATACTAAAGAAAAAAATAGCTAGAAATAGTTTTTCTCATTATGTCAGTTTGGGCAACATAGTGAGTTTAAGGCCACCCTGAACTACATAGCCAGAGCCTGTCCAAAAAAAATAAAACAAACAAAAAGCCTTTTAATTTGCATGGTAAAGTCTGTTTAAAAATTTTAACATTAAAACTCGAATCATTATGATTTTAGAATTTCCGTTTTTTTAGTTTGTTTTGTTTTTTGGTATCAGGATTCGAACTCACAACCTCGCACTTGCCAGGCAGGTACATACTGAATTTCTGTTTTTAACTCATAAATTTGAAATTAGTCAAATACAAAATGTGCTCTTATTTACTTTTCATGACTTATTGAAACTATCTTATACTTTGTTGCTTTATTAATGGTACTTAAGGTAATCACCTAGATTTTAATACACTTTTCCATTCTTTACAGTCTCTCCAGTTTTTATTAGATACATGTAAAGTTCTAGTCATTGGAGCTGGCGGCTTAGGATGTGAGCTCCTGAAAAATCTGGTAATATATATGTATAAATATATATATATATATATATATATACATAGATAATATTCTCTTGTGATAAGTGTACCTTTTTGCTTTTCTCATACTAGAAAAATTCTTTTATTGTTATTAACTTTTTCTTTTAGATGTATGTTAGATAAGTTTAGCAGGTCAAATGCTAGGCAGTAATTGAAATAACTGTAATTTTAGACTTTTTTATGCTTTAAAGTTTTCAACTGTAAAGTCCTTGGTTTCTTATTTCCATTTTCTTTTCTGCTTTTGCCAGAAACATTTTGATATTCTTGAAAGTGCTTAGTTTATTTCATTCAAGTAAATTTAAAGTAATTCATATTTAGTGTAGTTTCAAGTATTTTACTGTTTATTTTTCTTCTCCAAATAACTCAGCTGGGTGTGTTGGACATCTAGAGAGAAATAGAGAAATACTGAGGTTCAGAAAGCAAAATAACTAATATTTCTGGATTATAATAATGTCCCTAAAATCTTATCTGGATCATCAGTTTTCAGACCGGTGTTCTTTTTTTACTGAAGCATTAGGTCATTCGACCTAATAAGATAGTAGTCTTTGATGATCATAGTGGTGGTAGAACCATAAGAGTAGGAACCTCTAAACCTTTCATGAAACTTTCTATACACTGATTAGATGTCCATAATTTGTTATATATTTAATTGGTTTAGCTAACTTCTTATAGCCACATACTAGTTTTTTGTAAGTTTTTAAATCAATGTAACAAAAAGGGGAGGAATGGCTTAGAGCTGTTGTATGCTAGGCTTCTCACTGGTGTGTAAAAAAGTGGAAATGTTGAAGCATGTCATTGATGGAGGACCTACATAATTGGCTGAGGCAATTCCAATTTAAATATGAACACAGCTATATTAATTTTGCTTGGAAACACTAATGGCATTGCTGGCGAAGTGGCAAAAACTTAAATATGCTTAGTGTTTGCTGGATTCTGTGGGAATTGTAAGTCACCATGATCTGTGCAGTGAATTTAAAAATATACTGGGGAGATAAGTCTCATATGAAATAAATAGTATTTTTGAGATACCATACTCTCAATATACTATTAATTTGGAGGGGCACCAATTAATAATATATTGTAGACTTAAATTTTATTTTAGCAGTATAAAAGCAAGGAACTCCTAGAAAGGGGTTTAATGAATCTTAACCACTGGTTTTTCTTAAGCATTTCATATGTACAAGTGTCCTAAACCTTATCTCTTTCCACTTTGAAACCATTGTTTGATAATGTTGTAGATACTAATTTTAAATGTAAAAAGTTAAAGATTAAATCTGAGGATTAGTCATCAAGCAACTTGAAGGAGTGGTTCTGTTTTTTACTTATTGTATTATAGTAATCTCATATACACAAAAAAATTAGGGCTTTCAATTTTATCACTTGCTATTTTGCTTATTTCAGACATAAACACATAAGAGATGAACTTTTATGGCTGTGACCCCCATCAAGCCTCAGTCTGAAAAAAAAAAGAAATTATGACATTAATAACAGATTGAGCTAATACTTATTGAGCCCTCTTCCCATGTGTCAAGCACTCTTTTAGATGCTGACTAACAATATAGACAGATGTTCGTATTTGTATAGTATGCCAGATAGTAATAAATATTGTGAGGAAAGGCAGGATGTAGCATAGGCATAGAGAAAGGAGGTGAAAAATTTTGCTGTGCAGGTATCTGAAGGAAAATCATTGAAGTCAGAAGGAACAGCAGGTTCAAAAGCCACAGAAATTTTGAGTTGTTCTCTTTTGATTATAGACTGTTTTAAACCAATGGGTATACATTTTTTACTTCTACGAGAACTCTATTCTTTATGCCTTCTGAGACTTTTTTTTTTTTTTAGCCACAGAGTAAAATTATACAGAGTTTTACTGAGCATTTGTAGGTTTAGGACTACAGTGAAAGCATATTAAATTTTCAAAATAAGAGGAAACTTCTGCTTAATTGGATTGTTTTTATTCCCACAGGCATTGTCTGGTTTTAGACAGATTCATGTTATAGACATGGACACTATAGATGTTTCCAATCTAAATAGGCAGTTTTTATTTAGGTAAGTTTTATGTCTTTAAACTATGATAAACATTTGACAATGAGATGTCTTTTAAAAAGAGAAGATAACTCTTATTTTAAAAAAGAGATAATAAAAGGGCTGCTATTCAATCTTAGGTAAAATTTTGTTAGAAAACTTTGAGCATTAGAGTGAATGTTGTTTTGTAAGTAATATTTTTTCCTATGGGCCTTTTTTAGTCCAACAGACTTTTGGTGTATGAGTAGTCTAAAGAAAGTGGAATGATTGGTTATTGATAACAGGCAGTACCCTTTAATTTGTGGTTAAAATGGTTGAAGATTATAATAATAATTAACATTTACTATTTATGATTCCAAGCACTTTGTAAGCACTTTTCCTGTGTGACCTTAATTAACCTCAGAGTAGTCCTCAGGGTAAATACTTGCTTTCAAAGTTAAATAAATTGGGCAACATGTCCAGTAAAAATAATATATATAAAAGACCATAGTCTTAGAATGAGATATCACACCCCCTAATCTAAGAAGTTTAAATTAGCAGTCACCGTCCAGGGGTTCCTTTTTTTTTTTTTTTTTTTTCTTTGTATCTACTGTGAAAGCACATAAAATACCTAATTCAGAAGAATCATGGAACTCTCTTTATTCCCTTTGTGTATCTTCTGGGTAGAATAGTTGAGTGCTGTGCTAAAATCAAACTCAATATTATAACAAAGCATTTTTGTGCAAGTTACACAAGATGAGAATAAAAGTTGTATGAGATTTGGTACCAAGGATCATGACTTTATACTAGGCAGGTGCTGTGCCACTGAGCTATATTCCTAGCCCTTGTATGAGATTTGAATCAAAAGAATTCTCCTTTAGTGGAGATGAGAAAAACCGACCTGTTAAAGTGTTCTTGTTTGAAATTCCAATTTTAAATAAAACACAATTTCTAACAAGCATATTTGATGTGTTATTTTCATTTATTTAAATTGTTTATGCTAAATGTAAAAGAATACAAGAATAAAACATGACTTTCTTCCAGGTGTTTTCTAGGCTAGTGGGTAGACTATGATAAAAAAATGTTATGGAAAAGTAATAATGAAACATTGTAGACACAAAGGAGTGATTTCTGTGAAGAGAATAAGGAAATATTAGGAAAGAAAATACTGCTTGTACTGATTGGAAGGGATAATTTGTGTTCTTTCTCTTTAAATCTTTCATTATTATGAAGGGGTAACATTTTGAGGCTTATATGTTTACCTTTTATATTTTCTTTAAACTGCTGATAGCCAAGCATGTTGGCACATGCCTGTAATCCCAGTACTTAGGAGGCTAAGCCAGGAGGATTGCTGCAAGTTTGAGACCAACCTGAGCTATATAGTGAGTTCAAGGCCAGCCTGCACTAACTAGTTAGAGCCTATCTCAAAAAAAAAAAAAAAAAGACAGAAAATTCTGATAATATTTGTGCTTTTAAGTGTTACCTTTAGAATTATTCCTCTATAAACATGATTAAAGTTTCTTAAAGGGATAGAATGAATGTACTAATCAGTGCACATAGGAAGCAGGTGCCAATAGAAGGTTCGTTAACCATTAGAATGAATCTCATTGTGTGTTTTTCAGTCAAGATTTGCATGGTAACAAACACCTTGAGTTTCTGGGTTTCTTCAGGCTTAGTATCTAGGAGGCTGTAAGTCTAGGATAGTTTATACTGGGAAATACCAAAGCGGAAAGTCGCCAGGAAACATGTCATTAACATGCCTTGGGGAAAAAAAGTAGTGTTCACATTTTTACTTAAATACATAATTAGACTTGTTAGTTTGAATCACAAACAAAGGTTGACACTGACATTTAAATAATTATTCATCTGAAGTTACCATTGATACAAAAATATTTTCATAAAAATATCCTTTGTAAACATTTTGTAATTTCACTGGATTTTTATAACTGAAAGTTAATTGTGTCTTCTATGTTTATATTAAGAATGATAATTTCAATATAATTTTTTTTCTGTAGACCTAAAGATGTTGGAAGACCTAAGGCTGAAGTTGCTGCAGAATTTCTAAATGACAGAATTCCTAATTGTAATGTAGTTCCGTATCCTTTTCACAAAAGTAATATTTAATTTTTTTTTTTTTTTTGTATTGAAAATTAGACTCAGGACCTTGTGCTTACCAGGCAGGCATTTATGCTGCTGAGTTACATCCCTGACTCAAGTTTTTTTCAAAGCTATTTATTGTAAAAGAGATAGATGTTTCATAGAGAATACAAAGGGGGGGAAAAAAGCAACAATAACCTTATTATTGAGGTGACTGCTAATGTTTTGTTGTATATTTGGAATAATACCTAATTGAATTCTGAAATAAAAAGTAGAAGGAATCATCAAATTTGTAAATTTCTTATATAACAACTATAATCAAGACTGTAGGTAATGTCAGAGGGACAGTGGCGTACATAGATTGATAGAACAGAATAAAGAAGCCAGGAATAGTTCAATACAAGAATTGTATGGCTAATTTTTTTTTTTAATGAATGTGCTAATTTTATTGTGAGCATGATTGTGTGGCATATACCATGTCATATTACAAATACATGCAATCTTTATTTCAGAAATGATAGAAAAAAATTATTTCTTATTAGAAAACAATAAAATGCATAGGTATAGTGAATCGCCAATGATCAACATTTTGTTTATGTATTTTAATAAGTTTTTCACATAAATTAAATCAGGGCATGATAAAAATTAACTTTCTTTCTTTAAATTGTGAGTTTTTGGTATTATGTCCCACTAATGGGGAAACTAACACATAAAATAAAAACTTAAGAGTTGAGTCATTGCTCTGACTATTCTGACCACATAGTTCAAAAGACTTTGGGACTAGTTTGTGGGGTAAGTTTGGAGATGTGGCCTGGAGAAGTCGTACAATGTTATAAGCAGAGGCTGATAAATTATTCTAGAAAGCACATATCATAAGAATGCAGATGATGAGATCCACGGCAGACTGGGGTGCAGCACTTCCCTAGCAAGTGTGCTGCAGAAAAAACTAAACAATATGAAAGGCCCAGAGACCTCCACCACCCACCCATCTGAAGGAGGCTGGAAACATGACAAGACAAAGAAACAGCAAAAGGTCTCCAACTGTGGAACCAGGGAAAGTGAGTCCAGCAGAGGTAAATGCAGAGGAGGTTGAGAGCAGCAAACCTGTAATGTCAGAGACAGCCTCATCGGAAATAAAGAAATACTTCTGTGACCTCATCAACGAATTTAAATCTGAAATTCTAACTCAAGTGGAGCAAGATATAAGATTAATAAAAGAAGTCCTGGGTAATCCTCAAGTAGACACAAATGAAAGAATAGAGGAACCCAGAGAAAGAGAGAAGCCTTTGATGAAGAATATAAACAAAACCTAGAATATATGAAACAGATCCAAAGAGAATATCAGGAAATTAAAAACTCCATTGAAAGCTGGCATAACCTTTTAACAGAAACTAAAAACAAACTTTCAAACTTGAAGATGGGTTTGCAATATATGCTTGCGAAAGGAAGGATCTCTTAGAAATAATGAGGAACCAGGAAGCAACAATACAAAGGCTAGATGACAAGAGGATTTATAACCTAAGAATAAAATATGTGAATGAAGATGCAGCAACAAATACAAATGAAATAAAAAGTCTATTCACAGAAATAATTAAGGAAAACTTCCCAAACATAGGTAATGAAAGTGAAGTTCAGATAAATGAGGCATATAGAACTCCAGCCAGCTACAACCAAAACAGATCTACACCCAGACATATAATAATCAGGATCCCAGAAATCCATCATGAGCACAGAATATTAAAAGCAGTTAGAGAAAAGAAACAGGTTACCTATAAAGGAAAACTCATCAAAATTACAGCGGACTTCTCAGTGCAAGCCATCAAATCAAGAAGAGCTTGGAGTGAAATATTCCAAGCCCTGAAAGAAAATAACCTCCAACCCAGAATGATGTACCCTGCAAAACTGTCTCTCAGAATTAATGGAGAGACAAGATATTTCTAGGACAAAGAGGAACTGGGGGAGTTTGTGACCACCAATCCAACCCTGTAAAGAATACTGAAGGACATTTTAGAGAGAGAGAAGAAAATCACCAGGGTTCTAGGAACAATGGCAGAAAGTTCTCAAAGAAAGGGGCAGACAGTGGAATGAAGGAAAAAAGTAAACAACAATGACAAAAATAGCATAGCAGAGATAAGACAGAAGATTGGTTATATTGCTGTTTTATCTTGACTGATTTTATTTGAATCTGGTATACTTGAGAGTATCAAGTCTGAGAGTAGAGGCAACTACTCAGAAGATGACAAGATTCAATAGGACACCCATTCTGGTTTGATTATTAACTGCCTTTGAAGTCCTATAATGTCTCCAATGTTTAGATTTTATTAATAGTGTAATGCAATGTTAAGTTTAATTATGCTGTTTGACAATATAGACCATTTTATTGAAAGCAACAAGAGACAGCATAGTAACTATCGTAGATCATCTAGTATTGTGGTTTTATATGTCCTTCTTATTTCATGTTTCTCTAGGAATTTGTATTGTTGACTTGATTTATTTCTCTAATACAGAAAGGCTAGGTATACGTGTAGAGACTTATATATGTGTAGAACTTCTAAGTAGTTTACGAGAATGGATTATAGTTTTTGTAAAGAAAAAAAGAGGAAAAGAAAGTATTCTAAAGGATATAACTGCATGTATGTTTGAATGGGATTAATAACCATGTTGCTAAAGTTTTAGTTGGATGGATGAACAAAACTGATTGCAGTCTCACTGTTTGGATGTCCACTTTGTAGGCTTTACTTTTGTAACTTGAACAACTACTTCTAAGAGGAAAATATGTAATTATCAACTAGTGATTTCTTACTGGTTACTATTTTTGTTTTGTTTTTGAGATTTTATATTATTTCTACCCTCTTTCTGTTTCAAAATTTTTTTCTTTAAAGAAAAAAGAATGCAGATGATAAAGATAAGGCTTAGAAGGTTTAAGTTGGGAATGAAGACTTCTTTGGCAATTGGTCAACAAACCATGAGTGAGGGGGGAAAATAGTTTTCTATTTGACCTATGTCTTGAAAGGTTGTGATAGACTGAGATTAAGGGTAGTAGATTAATTCATTCACTTGAAGAAATATCAAGGCAACCCAATATTGAGACTGTGCCATGGGTACTACTAATTGATTCTAGCCAGATTTATAGTAAGAATTAGATGGAAAAAAGCTGAGCAGAACAGTTGAAAGATTTTAATTTTGACCTAAAAAGAACCATATTAAGTTGGGCCCAAAAGAGGCATGACTTGCTGAAGAGATCATTCTTACAAAGAAACCAAACACTTAAAACGGGGGGACAAAAAGAAAGATGCCTTGGGGGCACCTCAGGAATAATAATAATAATAATATCATAGACTCAAGGGTACAAAATTGCAAAACTCTCATTTGAGAAGAAAAGCCCTTGAGCTTCCTGCTTGGAAATAGTCTCCTAGGAAACTTTTTCCAGAATTCATTTCACACCCAGGTTCTCAGAGGCTGTTGCTAATACAATTAATTTGCAGAAATTTTATTCATTTTCTTGAGACAAGGTCTTGCTTTGTAGTGCTGGCTGGCCCTGAAGTCTCTTTGTAGTCTAGGCTGGCCTCAAACTCGAAATGATTCTCCTAACTCAGACTCCTGAGTGCTGGGATTACAAGTGTGTGCCACTGGTGCTTATCAAAATTTTTGAAACACCATTAAAATCAATACTTTGGTTGAATTATATTATGGAACATCTGTTAGATTCCTTGGTCCATGTTTCAAGAAGGGTCATGTGACTTACATGGCTTCCAATCCCTTGTCGCAAATTGATTTTTAAGGCATAAAGACTTTCAGTGGAGCGTGGGTAGACTTAACCTACAAACTATGCTGGAGCAATTGGTATCTTAGATTTAAAAACATGAATTTCAACCTGATCCTCACATCTTACATAAAAAATAACAAAATGGATCATAGTTATACATATACTTCATGAAACTAGAAAAGTTGCAACCCGTGGTTTGTTGAAATTTCTTGAAACTATGTCAAGAGCCTGATCCATAGGGAAAAAAGTTAATAAACTGGATTTCATCAAAACTAAAAACTTGTACTCTGTGAAAGATCCACTTAAGGGAATGGAAGAAATTCCTGTAAGTCGGGTCATAAAAGACTTATCTAGAATACAGTGTCCTTCAGTATCCATGGGGGATTAATTCCAGGGCTTCCTGAGAATGTCAAAATCCCTGAATGCCTGAGTCCCTAATGTAAAATGGCATGGTAGTTACTTATGATCTGCACATTTCTTCCTTCATACTTTTAAATCATCTCTAGATTTCGTATACTTAAAACAATGTAAATTATATGAAAACAGTTGTACTATGTTCTTTAGGGGATGACAAGAAAATTCTGTGCATTTTCAGTAGAGATACAGTTTTTTTTTCTTTAGAATGTTTAAGATAGTCTTGTCATGTAGCTCAGGCTAGTCTCATACTATGTAGCATAGGCTGATGTTGAATTTCTAACCTTCCTGCCTCTGTGCTGGGATAATAGGCATATAACACCATGTCAGATTCCATGCAATTTTTTTTTTTTTTTTCCTGTGTTGGGCCTTTTCACTGAGCTACATCCTGAGCCATTTTTTAATTTTGAGACAAGGTCTGCTAAATCACTAGGTTACCCAATCTGGGCTTGAACTTGTAATCCTCTGCCTCAGCCTTTCCAGTGCTGGTACCATAGTATTTGCTTGCACCATCATGGCAAACTAGATACAATTTAAAAAAATTTTTTTCTTGAATCAAGGTTGATTGAATTCATGCATGTAGAACCCACTGATGAAGAGGACAAAATATATATAAAAACTTCCAAATCCAGTGGTAAAAATAATTGAATTTTAAAATGAACAAAAGATATAAAGAATATTTTACTAAAGAGATGGCAAAAAAAATCTATGAAATGATGTTCAATGTCAAAATAAGACTACGTGGGAATACTATATACTGATTAGACTAAAATTTTAAAAGTGGTAGCTAATGCTTGCAAAGATAAAGAAGAAAAAGTAAACCATTCATCCTTTGCTGAAGAAAATGTAAAACGGGATAATCATCTGGAAAAAATTTGGCTATTTCTGAAAAATCTAAGTATATATTTATATACGGCCCTGTTGTTTTACTTCTTGACATTTATCTCAGAGAAATTAGGACCTAGGTCTGCCTAAAAACATGTACACTAATGTTGTAGTTTTATTTGTAGTGGCCCAAAACTGGAAATAAAACTTCCTGTAATAGATGAATTATTAGATGATAGTATATCCACAGTTTGGAATACTACTGAGCAATAAAAAGGAATAGCTCATAATGCATATACCAACTATTGGATCTCCTAGCATTATGCTGTTGAATGGAAAAAATGCTAATCTCAGTAATGAAAATGTGTGTGTGTATATATATATATACACACACACATTCTCTCTCTATAGAACATTCTTGAAATTGCACATTTAGAGAGATGGAAAACAGGTTCGTGATTAGGCCTGGGGTTGAGGATTGGTGCGACTATAAAGAGGTATACCAAGAGCAGTTTTTGTGGTGATAGAGCAGTTATGTATCTTGACTGGGGAAGAGTTTACATAAATACTTTTTTTTTTCTTGGTACCAGGGATCAAACTCACAACCTTGCACTTGCCAGGCAGACACTTACACCACTGAGCTAAAACCCTGACCCCTACAAATATGTGTTTAAGTGACAGCTGAACACAATTCATGGTTTTGTTGTACTAATGTAAGGTGTGATCATGGACCTTTCTGTAGTGTCTGCAGCTTCCTGTGAATCTATATTATCTAAAAATTAAAAGTTTTAAATAGAAATACAGAGCTGTGTAGGGAACAAGTTAGGGAGAATATTTTTACTCCATCTATCCCATTATTTAGACATAGACATTTTTAGGCATTTTATAGAATTCATAGTGTGGGATTTCTTGGACTTCTTAATGTTATTTTCTGATTGTTTGCTTATTTAATCTCAGTCTAACTATGGTAGTTTCTTGCTTGCCTGGAGTGAGAGAATTGAATTCATTTTTCATGGCTTTGTAGGCAAGAGTAAAAATTGTAGAGCCAGCATATTTTGCATTTTCCCTTTTTGTGCTGTTTGAAAAATGTATGTATTATCTTAGTTTTAGAGTAGCAGTATAATTCATACTAGCTAAATGGCTCCATTAGAAAAATTTAAACAGTTTTTACTCATATATACTGTTAAAAGGTTATATATAATGATTAATTGACTACCAGTTTCGAGTGAAGTTCCCTTTTTAGCTTCTAAGCACGGGAAGACTGATGATAGGGTCTGGCAGGCTATAAAGAGGCTTAGGCAAATGAGTGAGGTAAAAAAAAACGTCTACCTCTCTCTTCCTCCTCTCCAAAAAACGAACAATAATGAAGTAGCAACTGAAAAAGCTATTAAAATTTTCCACATTTTTCCCCTTAGCTTTGTAGTAATTTAAAATCACATAGATAGAAACTATAATGTGCCTGTTGCCTTCGCTCTAAACACTTATTGCATGTTTTTCTGAAGATGATAGTTAAAGATTCACACATTTTTCCTTTGCCATGGTTTATGGTTTTATATAAAACCTAAAGCAAAGTGAAAGGTGTAGCTATTAACAGGAACATTAATATGATCAAATGGGCTTTAGGGTTGAAAAAATTTAATTAGGAGAAAAGGAATGATGGGAAAGAATTTTTGTCAGAAAGTAGTAGTGTTCATTTTCTCACCTTGAATTCTGCTGCCTTGAACATTACTTATTTCTTGTTGTAAGTATATAGTTTTTTTCCAGATGGCAATGTTAATTGAATTCATTTAGAAATTAAAAACTACACAGTTTAAATTCCTTTACTTGTATACAGACATTTCAACAAGATCCAAGATTTTAATGACACTTTCTATCGACGTAAGTTGTTCATGTAACATTAAACTCTAAATACTTTTAGGTGCTGCTTCTTTGAAGATTACTAGCTATTTAAAGGCTTTTTTTTTTTTTTAGTTGATTTCTTATCTCTGTTTTGATTCCTAATCAACACCATTTGGTGTATTTTTTAGTGCTGACTGGAATAAGAATTTCTCAAAAGATCAGGGGCTGCAAAAACAGAATTTGTAACAATAAAATGTACTTTTTTTCATTTGTTTCTGAAAGAGTGGGAATTATTTTGTGTAACTGCTTTTTTAATAAACTTTATTTTTAGAGCAGTTTTAGGTTTGCAGCAGAATCGAATGGGGAATACATACTTCTCATTGGGTTCCATGTGCCCCACAACTTACCTGTGATTAGTGTCCCACACCAGAGGAGTACATCTGTTGTAGTCCATGAGCTTATCTTGAAATGTGATCGGGAACTGCAGTTTTTAAAAACTAAACTTGTTGTTTTTTTCTCATAGAATTTCACATTATTGTTTGTGGACTGGATTCTATTATAGCCAGAAGATGGATAAATGGAATGCTGGTAAAGATTGTAGTGTTATATAGGTCTCTGAAGTTATTACTGCTGCTCTTTGATATGCCAAAATTCAGAATTAAAGATCATGTTCTTGAAAATTTATTTAATTTTCAGTTTAATAGATGTGCTTCACTATTTTCAGTCGTTATCAGGTGAGGACACAAATTGCTAATGCAATTCCTTGATTTGATGTATTAGTAGCAAGACTAATACATTACTTGGAATGTATTCCAAGAATTAATTGGAAGCAGGCTGCTTTTACTTTTTTTCCTTTTGCTTGTTTTTTTAATTCTCAACTCCATTTAAACCCTTTAAAACATTTTCCTAGATATCTCTTCTAAATTATGAAGATGGTGTGTTAGATCCAAGCTCCATTGTCCCTATGATAGATGGGGGGACAGAAGGTTTTAAAGGAAATGCTCGAGTGATTCTCCCTGGAATGACTGCTTGTATTGAATGTACACTGGAACTTTATCCACCACAGGTAATCAGAAAAGTACCTGCATTTATTTTGTAGAATTTTGGGTTAGAATTAGAGTTGAATTACTACATTTAGTCAACATTTAAGATTTTTAATAGAAGTAAACATATATTAAAATCACTGTATGCTAAGAGTTCAGTGGTAGTGTATTTATTATGTATGAGGCCCAGGGTTCAATCTCTAGCACCATAAACAAACAAAACAACCCCCCGGAAAAAACACCTTAAACAAACATCCCCCAAATAAGTAAATTTAACAAAATTAAAGTATGTAAGACAGATGAAATAAGAAATTCTGTTCTATTTGAAGAGAGACAGGGGCTGCATATCATAGTTCTATTACCGGTCTGGTTTTCTACTGTATTGTATTTTTTATTTGCTGAGTAGGGATCAAAAGGAATTATGAAGCTTTTTGTTGGGATAGACATACAGTATATTTAGCTTTCACCCATGCAGTGGCCCCTCCCTATACCCAGTGTTTTGCTTTCCATGATTTTATTTAGTCATGGTCTGAAAATACTGAATGAAAGATTCTGGAAATAACTCCTGTGTTCTAAGTTGTTTGCCACACTGCGAGTAGTAGAAATCTCTCACTGTCCCACTCTGTTCCGTCTGCCCAGGATTTGAGTCATCCATGCTCAGTATGCTACCTGCCTGTTAATCAGTTAGTAGCTGTCTTGTTTATCATATTTAAATTTCATGGTGTTACTGTGATTATGATCAAGTAATCCTTATTTTACTTAATAATGGCCCTAAATCTTAGTAGCAATGATTTTGGCAGTTTGGATAGATCAAAGAGAAACTAAAGTGCTTCAAATGAAAAGGTGAAAGTTACTGACTTAATAAGGAAACAAAAACAATTGTATGCTGAGGTTGCTAAGATTTATAGTATAATGATATTTTATAAATTAAATAATTTTATAGGAGTACTTACAGTTAATATCTGTGAATTCGCTTTCTTTTAGTTTGTTTTATGTTGTTTAAATATCAGGTGAATTCTTGACAATTCAACATTTTTCTGTGGTGTACTAAAGCTTAAATTTATATACCTTAAAAATGTAGGGCAACCTGTCTTTAAAAGGTATATCAACCTAAAAGTGACTCAGATGCTCCTTGTTTTAGAAGTCCTTTTAATGGTATACATTATTTTGCTTATGTAATAAAGACAAGAATCCACCATTTAAAGTTCACTAAAAAAAGACAAACTGTGGTTTTAGGTTAATTTTCCCATGTGCACCATTGCATCTATGCCCAGGCTACCAGAGCATTGTATTGAGTATGTAAGGATGTTGCAGTGGCCTAAAGAGCAGCCTTTTGGAGGTAATAAACCTAATCTAATAATCCAGAATTGTATAAAATATGTATTTTTCTATATTACTCATTTGAATAATTTCATTAAAAAACATTGCTTTATGATTACTGATTTCTCTTTTTTTTTCTTTTAAAAAAACAGAAGGAGTTCCATTAGATGGAGATGATCCTGAGCATATTCAGTGGATATTTCAAAAATCTCTAGAAAGAGCATCACAATATAATATTAGAGGTGTTACATATAGACTCACTCAAGGTAATTTTTTGAATTTTCACTAATTATAATCCCAATGTAATCCCTGTTTAAAGGATTGGAGATACTTTGAGATGAATCACTGCTAAGTGATTTTGGATAGTACCATCCATTTGAGGATCAGTGAAGATACCATGGAAATATTTCCAGGGTAATCCAAAGGAGATGGAAATCCAGTTCAGCAGAATCCATACTACTTCTCTCTAGAGGGGCTTTAATAAAATCATTGACTCTTAGAATTGAAAGAGTCTCTGAGTCATCCAGCTCCAACCATCTACCTAAGCTTTCAATAAAGAGGAACTTATTACCTCTTGGAAGCAGTATATTTCATATTTGAACAAGAGTATTAGACTTTTACTGTATATATTGAGCAGTAAAGTTCTACTTTAATCTTGAGTTTTGCCCCATTATTCTTACTCTATTTAAAGTAATAGCTTTTAACATTGAGGACAGTGGTTATATTACATGCACATTTTTATCGCTGTCTAATTCTTTTGACCCTCTGAAGTCTTACATGACTTCAAGTCCTCATCATACCATTTTTCTCTGATCATATTGGTCTTTTTTTTTTTTTCTAGGATTGGTCTTGCTTGAGATCAGACTTCTGATAATTTATGGTCTTGAAGGAGAGTGGGCTTTTTCCGTCATCAATTGTTGTTTGCATTGATGCTGTACTTCTGATTTTTTGGTGTTGAAACATCTGTACTTTTTTACACTTAAGCAATTGCTAAGCCTCATGTTGGACTTGGCAGTATTGAAGGTGTTTTGTTTTTTATATCTAAGTATAAGTTCTTACAAATTTATTCTTAAAATTCAACTTGCTCTTTTCTTTCTGTGCCAGCTTCATTTGATCTGTTATTTGATAATCATTTTTATTTTGCAAATAACTAACTAAAATTTTTAGTAAGACCAAACTGTTTGAGAAAAAGCATCACATCATACCTCTTATCAGGCTTTTTTAGATTTATCTCATTCTTTTAATCAGACCTTCTTGAGTACTTCATCTGTGAGGTTTGTCTTGTTCACAAGGACATATGAAAGGTTTTTTCAGATACTCTACTGAAATCTAGATACACTTTCTTCCACAACATCTTGAGTTGTTCAGCTAGTCCCAGTAACTAGTGAGGCTGGTCCAAGTCAAGCTGTCTCAGTAAACAGTTTCACTGTTCACAGTGATCAGTAGGCTTGCAGTCTAGTTCACATTTCATTCTTTCTAAAGTTTTGCTCAGCAAGGTATACACCTGTAATCCCAGCACTCCGGAGGCTGAAGCAGGAGGATTGCCATCAGTTTGAAGCCAATTTGGGCTACAAAGTGAGTTCAAAGTCAGCTTGAACTGCATAGAAAAACCCTATCTCAAAAAGACAAAGAAAAAAAAAAGTTGTGACCAAAATGGATCACCAGGTTTACTGGGAAGATTTATGCTTTCTATCATATGCCATACACAGACCTGTTGCTCCCTGCTCTCCCCTACACAGACCTATTTTATCTTCCTTGAATACATTAAGTTCATTTGCATCACAGCTTTAATACTGCCTAGTTACTGTGCTAGGTGAACTCTCCATGAATCTCTTCAAGGCTGATGCCTTACCCTTCAGGTATCCAGTTAAACAATTTTCCTAATTATTCAACTTAAGTGAACCATTCATTGTTTTCTCTTTTTATAATTCAGCAACAGAAAATAGTAGCAGCCTTTTCTTAATGTAAAAGAATATCTCACACATCATGTTACCTCTTTGGTCTGGTACCTTTGCCATTAGTGTTTACAGAACTTTCCCCAAGTTATTGCATGGCTGGGTCCTTCTCATGGTTTAGTTTCAGTGCAAATTATCACCTCTACAAGAGGGCCTTCCTTGATGATATCTAATGGATTGTGCTTACTGTTGTCACGTGGGTGACATGTCATTCCATTTTTCATATTGAACTCTGCAGTATCTGAAATTCTGATACATTTATTTGTATATTTTGGCCTCCTTCAAAATGAAAGTTCTGTAAGAACAGATACTTTTCTTCACTGCTTCTTATTGTGACTACTTGTTTTTCATTTCAGTATATCTTGCTAGATGTGGTTCACTGGAGCACTTCCAGTTTTACCATCAGGAGGTTCACACTTTTCAATATCCTCTTCTTTAACACTATATAATCATATGGTCAGAATCAACTTTTTTAAAAAAAGCATTCCAATCTCTTTAGTATTTTTTTTTCCCCCATGTCTTCTTAAATATGTACCTTTTGTCTGAAGTTTCTGAAATTGGCCAGCCTACTCCTGGAGTTTTGGGAGTAAATCTGGCAGTGTACCTTCATACTTCAAGATAGTATGGTTGCTTATTTCTAAAATGAACAATTAAATATAGTTATGAAATAGGACACCTGTGCTCTTAAAAGTGGTTGGACTTTGTTCATTCCTAATATGTGAATACTAATGTCAAAGATGTGGGTTGAAACCTGAGCTATTCTGTGTAACTTAGGTTGTAGAATAAGAAAAAGATACTTTCTAAAGAACAGTTTTCAGAGCTGACCATAGTGGTCCAGGCCTGCAATCCCAACACTCAAGAGGCTGAGGCAGGTGGATTAAAGTCAGCCTGGGCTACACAGTGAGTTTACGGCTAGCCTGGATACATAGGGAGAAAAAAAAAGGATATTTTTTATTTTGCTGTGGATTTTTGTCAGTTGAATGTCTGAATCTGTTATTTGAGGAGTAATTAGAAAGCATGTTTTCACACTTGTATGTAAATTGGATTTATGTACAATATATTAAAAATGAAATTATTTACCTTGTGACTATTTTAAAAACCTCTGAGTACAACATAATATATCCTGCTTTGGTGGTGCACATCTAATCATCCCAGCACTTGGGAGGCCTAGGTAGAGAAAACTGCAAATTTGAGCATTGCTTGGGTTACAGAGTGAGTTTGAGGTCAGCCTGAGTTTTATATATAGGGAGACTTGTCTCAACAAAACAAAATTATGCATTTTGGGGTATAGTTGGGTTTACACCTCCAGTATGGCTATGTCTTAGAACTTCTGTCAATCTCATTTTCTTTACCTTTAAATAATAGACTAATGTAGGGACTTTTATGAAAATTAAATAGTATTTTATTTAATCTTCATACATACCTGGAATGCAGTAAACACTGCTAGCTTCTATACAATGTTAGATGAGAGATTTTACCTTTTTTTGTTGTTGTTGTTACTGTAGTTTAAGATTCTTAGCTTACTACAAAAAATGATGGGAATGGGAAGGAAGATTGTTTCATGAGTAACCTTACTTTCCAACTGGAAAGCCTAAAAAAATCAGATTTCAAAAAATGTTGGGGCTAGGTATTTAGCTCAGTGGCATAAGCGCCTGCCTTGCAAGCACGTGGTCATGAGTTTGATCTCTGGTACCGATTAAGAAAAAAAAAATGTTATTTAGATTTTGAGGATGTAGTTCAGTGATATACTTTGCTAGCATTTCTGAGGCCCTGGGCTCAATCTCCATTACTTGTAAAATGAAAAAGTGCTATTTAATAATTACAGTTTTATTTAAGATAATTATTTTATAAAGGAGATGACTGTAATTGATACATTTTTTTTCCAGGGGTAGTAAAACGAATCATTCCTGCAGTAGCTTCCACAAATGCAGTCATTGCAGGTAAGGAAAAAAGACCTTCTCTTAGTTTTCTCTTCTTTTCTGTTTTTTGACTTAATATTGAAATTGACATTTTTACTGTCCTTATGTTTTACTGTCCTTATGTCCTTCTTGGGTAAGTTCTGTAATTAAAGTATCAAATAATGAACAAGCTATTGCTCTTTTATGTTTTTTGTCTTACATTGTATTTTAGACAAAGTGTTCTTCAATAAAGGGACATTTTAGTACCATATCTTTTTAATCAGGATAATAATCTGTTCATTAAACTGATGAGGAAGAAAAACATTCTGTTGCATGGATTACATAAAACAAATACTATATAAAATTCATTTTCTCAGTTTTAAAAAATAAGTGCAGGTGTTTTTTGAATCTATTTTTAATCAGTAGCCATTATAAATTTATTTGTTCTGATTTATAGTTGACGTCTTAGATGTCTGTTTTTCATTGAGTTAAAGTACTTTTATTTTTCTCCCCTCTTCAGCTGTGTGTGCCACTGAGGTTTTTAAAATAGCCACAAGGTAAAGAATTTCATGTTTAATAAGTTGTATGTAAATTCATGTTTTTACTTGACCAATTAAAGATGAACTTTTTTTTAATTACAGTGCATACATTCCCCTTAATAATTACTTGGTATTCAATGATGTAGATGGACTGTACACTTACACATTTGAAGCAGAAAGAAAGGTTAGTAATATTTAATGAAAATATTTTTGATTATGCATGTGTTAATTTTTAAATGTTAATTGCTCCTTAAAAATTTGAAAAGAATTACCCACACCCTAAATACCTTATTTTTTAATCACCAGACCTCTATCTATTATATGTCTTTTGGTGTCTAGCATAAAATAAATATCTTAATAAGAAGATAATGTAAAAGAAATATTTTATTGGGACAAATAGGTTTTAAAGCATAGAATAATTCTTATAAGAAATATGCATTTCTTTGTTTATAAAGAAACTAATATTAGTTCCTGTGCCTCTCTATAATTTGTTGTGCCTTGTATGTGTAGGAGAACTGCCCAGCTTGTAGCCAGCTTCCTCAAAATATTCAGTTTTCTCCATCGGCTAAACTGCAGGAGGTTTTGGACTATCTGACCAATAGTGCTTCTCTGTAAGTGTTCTGGACTTTTGTTATATTGTAAAAAATCATTTTTTTAAATATTAAAACTTTGGAAACAAATTTTAAGATACAAAATGGTGTTCAATACTTTTTCTCATGATTATACTTAGGCAGATGAAATCTCCAGCTATCACAGCTACATTAGAAGGGAAAAATAGAACACTTTACTTACAGGTGATCAGTGCTCTTTTTTTTTTTCTGGAAAATTATATTAATAGTTTAATTTCATGTTGATGCGCTTTATGTTAAAATAATTTTGTTTTCTAGTCAGTAACCTCTATTGAAGAACGAACAAGGCCGAATCTTTCCAAAACTTTGAAAGGTATAGTAAATAATATGTTTAATAGTGGTTTTTCTTTTTGGTAAAATAATAAATGCTTGTTTGAGATACAATTCCTTACTAGAAAAGCTAATACAGTTTATTACTTTTTGTAGAGAAATAATAAAACTCTGAAGAAATCAAATATTACCGTCCTTAAAGAGATCTGGATTTTGATGTTTACCTAGGCCATAAAACTCTATAGTTTGTGTCAGTGTGTATCATTATTATTTTTTTTTTTGAGATTTTTTTGTTTGTTTGTTTGGGTTAATTATACTTTCTCTGTTTCAGAATTAGGACTTGTTGATGGGCAAGAACTGGCAGTTGCTGATGTCACCACACCACAGACTGTACTATTCAAACTTCATTTTACTTCTTAAAGAAAATAAATTTGCACATAATAGATAATACACTTCATGGAAATAATACACTTCATGGATGCTAAGAAATTGAATTTATGACATTTTTAGCTAGTGTTGCTGACATTTGACTCAATATAAAGAACTACTCTTTTCTAACTATAACTCCCTTGAGGATAAATTTTGGGGTCATTGCTTATAAACATGTCCATTAGTAATACTCTGGAGAGAAGAGATTCAGAGTAAATGAAAAGCTTTTAGAGGAGGAGGCAAATACCCTTTTGTGTCTGAATTTTGTTATGATCAAAATGCATTCCTCAGCTTTCATTTGGGTAACACATGTACAGAAATGTTCCTTTAAAGGAAACAAGAAATTAAGTAACTTTAAATATTACAACCTGACATCCAGAGTATAACATAGGTTGTTACTCAATGTAGTATTCATTTAATTGTGGCAGTCCAAATCAATATTGATTGTTGCAGTTTATCTTGTCCATAATAATTTGTAAGCAGTGTTATAGCTGAATACCTGTGCATGGAAATAGGGAATATTTTCATGTGTGTATTTGCAGTGCCATACAGGCCATTATGCACAAATTTAAGCCAACTTGGCTGTTTAAAAAATTTAATGTTGAAACAGTTATCACTGATGCTTTTGCATTATTTATTAATAAAATCATACACTGTCTACATTCACTGATACTTTCTAAAGTATTTTAAGGATACTGAGTAGTTTCATGTTAATGTGTGAATAATTTTGCTTTTTTATATATTTTTACATTTAAAAAATTTTATTGTTACATTTTAGATATACATAATGGTAATATTCATCATAGGAAATTTGTACCTGTACATTATATATCTTGCTTCTTTTTTTCCCTTTCTTTTCCTTTCCCTTCAAGCCCCTCTTCCCCTCCTTACTTACAAAAGCTTTGTTAGTATTTTTTACTTCTATTCTCTTTTTTTTCTCATCCTGTCATTCCTTTCCCTTGTTCCCCTTCTCATTTGAACATTTTCTTCCCGTTTGCTAATATCTATTATACATTTTGGTCTTTATTTACACTTTTAGTTCATCACACCAGAGAAACAGTGTAGTATTTAAACATGTGTCTGATTTATTTCACTTAAGACTGTGGTTTCAAGGTGCATTCATTTAGCTATAAAGGTCTCAAGCTTATCTTTCTTTATGGCAGAGTAGTACTTCATTATATAAAAAACCAACATTGGGGCTAGGGATTTAGCTCTGTGGCATAAGCACCTGCCTGGCAAGCGCAAGGTCCTGAGTTCAATCCCTGGTGCCAAAACAAAAACAAAAACAAAAAAACCCCATCTTTACCCATTCATTGGTAGGTGGGCATTTGGGCTCTTTCTAAGATTTAACTATTATAAACTGTGCAGCTAAAATTGTGGGTGTGCATATATTGCTCTGATATACTTTCAGTTCTTTTGCCAAGATCCCCAGAATAGTATAGCTGGTCAGATGGAACCTCTAGTTTTCATTTTTTGAGGAATCTCTAGTGTCTTCCATGGTAGCTGTACCAGCCTATACTCCCACCAACAATGAATAAGGGTTCCTTTTTCCTCACAGCTCTGTCAGCATTTATTATTGGTTGAATTATTGGTAATTGCCATTCTTGCTGAGTGTTTTAATTTGCACCTCTTAAATCTCAGCATTGTTTTAAGTTGCACCTCTTGAATCACCAGTGATGTTGAACATTTTTTCATATATTTATTTGTATTTTCTATTTCATATGAGAAGTGTTGGACTGGGGATTTAGCAGAGCGGCATAAATGCCTGCCTGGCAAGTGCAAGTTTGTGAGTTAGATCCCTGGTACTGGAAAAAAAAGATCTAATCATTTCAGATGCCCATTTTTGGATTGGGTCTTTAAATTTGGAGGAGTCTAATGTTTTTGAGTTTTCTGTGTATTCTAGATATTACTTCATTGTCTGAGGAATAGCTGCAAAACATTTTTCGTACTCTGGGTTGTCTCTTCATTCTTTTAGTGATTTATTTTGCTGTGCAAAAAGCTTTTTAATAAGATGTGATCCCAGTCATTCATTCTTGTGATATTTCCTGTGAGATCGAGGTTTTGTTCGTAACGTCTTTTCCCACACCAATGTCTAAAGAATTCTACCTATTCTGTCTTCTTCCAGAATTAATGTTTCTGTTTAAATATTTAGGTCTTTGATCCATTTCAATTTTAGTTTAGTGCATGGTGAAGGATACAGGTCCAATTTTAATCTGTGGCATGTAGAAAGCTACTTTTTCCAGTACTATTTATTAAAGGGGCTGTCTTTCTTCAATTGAAGGTATTTGGATCCTCTGTCAAAGATGAGCTGGTTGAATTTATTTGGAGTTTGTTCTTCATTTTCTAATCTGTTCCATTGATCCTCTGGTTGTTTTTTTGCCAAAACCATGCTGATTTTTATCACAGTAGCTTTGTAGCATAATTTCAAGTCAGGGATTGTGGTGCATTCTGCTTTGCCTTTGTTGCCCAGAATTGCTTTTGCTATTCTAGGTCTCTTCTGGTATCAAATGAATTTTTGGATCTTTAATTCTGTGAGATATGCTGTTGGTATTTTGATCAAGATTGCATTAAATCTGAACAACAATTTTGGAAATATGGCTATTTTCATTATATTGTTCTTTCTACCAAAGAATAAGGGATATCTTTCCATTTTCTGATGTCTTATTCAGTCTCCTTTTTCAGAGTACTGCAGTTTTTATTGTAAAGGGCTTTGACTTACTTTGTTACATTTATTTCTAGGTATTTCCTTTTCTTTTTTTTGGATAATGTTGTGCAGGGAGTTGTTTCCCTAATTTCTCTCTCAGTGAATTTGTTATTTGTTTATAGGAATGCTATTGATTTTCAAGTATTGAAATGGGAAATCTCAATAGCATCAAACACAGCCTAGAAAATGACAAACAGTGTTAACTATTAATTTGCACCTTGAACTGTATGAACTAGTTTTGTGGTTATATAATAATACCTAAAACCAGAAAATTATATATAGTAAATATCAGTATGGCAATTTTACCCTCAGGGGAGAAAATCTAAAATGGGTTATAGGGGAAAATATGGAGAAATAGAAGAAGAGGAAGAGATTAGAAGAAAGGCTGGAGGACAGAGGAAGATTATGGAAACTTTGGGAAACAGGAGGGAAAGGAAAAGGAAGAAATAAAAACTAGAACAACAACAGAACTAGAATGTTCACAATGTAAAAAGAGCAACTAATCAAGACAAAAACAAAAATTGAAACAAAAGAAAAATTTTAAAAATTTCACTTCAAGGAAGGACTCCCCTTCACTCTAAACAAAGTAGGCTGACAGTCTATATCCATGTTAATTAATTCCAGCAAGCCAGTCATAGGTTTACCTTGGGGTAGTAGATAATCCCAGTGAGCCTGCCCCTTAGTTCTACTGAAGTTTGGGCTGATTCGTTGCAGTGAGACTGGATCACCATTTGTTCAGCCTGCAGCATTCCCTGTGCCATCTGGTTTGAACTTGATTCCACCTCACTCTGATAGTGAGTGCTAGTAGAGGCAGTCTGCAATTGTTAAAAGTTGGTAACTCAGTTGGCCTCTCTCCAAGATGTCTGTGGCCAATTGCCTTCTCCTGGGATACATTTAAACCCAAATAACTCACCACCCTCTGCAATCTGCTGCAACCACACCTCTGTCCCACTGGCCTGGAAGGCCTTGGTTCACCAGTCACTGTGTCTGAAGGTTTGAGCTGCCACTCTCACACAGTGAGTTAGGGTTTTGGGAGAAAGTGCAGTTTGACTCCACCACCTTCATTATGGAAATCTCTTTGGTCTCCTCATGGGCTTCAGTTCTTGCTTCAGATCCTTCCTGGGTTCCAGGGACCCACTTCCCTCTTTCCTTTCCTCATGTTGCTGTATCCAATTGTCTGGACACCAAATCTCAGAGACTCTGCTATTTTCTATGCTGCTGTCTCCATGGAAGTCTCTCTGAATAATTTTTAAACATTTACTGTCCCCATCAAGAGTTACCATTCCTATCAAGCATATATTATACATAAATTAAGTCTTTTGCTACAAGAACTTTTCAGATCTGGTTTAAGTGTTCTAACATTTAGTGAAATGGAATGAGTATATTTTTATATTAAGATTTCTTACTGTCTTGCTAAGACAAAATACCTGACACCCAGGGTTAAAGGAAAATAGGTTCATTTGGCTCCTAGTTTGTAGAGGTTACAGTTCCTACTTTGCTGGCTCCAAGGCGGGGTCACATTGGACAGAGGTACTGTGGAGGAAAAACAGTTCATGGCAGGGAGAAGGCAGTAAACAAGTGACAACAGCAGCCCTCTTTCTGTCCCTTATATTCTTATCCAGGCTGCCCACCACTAAAGCAGACAGAAATCTTAATCCTAACATTGCACCTGAATCAATCCCAGATCCACATTGTTGATGCATTACACAGGCTAGATCCAGTCCCCTCTGAAAAGCCCCAACTTTGGTTACAAACCTTTGGGAGGACATCCAGACACAAGGCATAACACTCTGATCCTCCCCAAAGCATGCACATCCTTTTATGCAAAAGGATTTTAGCCTATCTGTAAGAGTTCTCAAAGTCTTAACAGTTTCAGAATTGCTGAAAAATTCAATTTAAAAATCTCTTTAGTTGCAAGCGCCTGAACAAATGAAAAGAAAGTTAAAACACTTCAACATACTGTGGTAGAAGATCAACATTCCAAAAGGTACAAGTGGGGATACAAAGGAATGGGACCAAAGTAAGTCCAAAATCTAGCAGGGCAAACATTAAGTCCTGTAATTCCATGTCTAGCATCCAAAGCAACCTCTGGTAAGATGTGAGCTCTATAAAGGGTTTGGGTGGCTCTTGTACTGCTTATAGCTCCCATGGCTTTTCTCTTGGGCTGATTCTGTCTCCTCACAGTTTTTCTCAGACAGTACATATTCCTGACTTCAGAGTTTCTAGGATCTCCACTGCACCTTTGCTTTCACATAGTTCCCCCTTAAGGACACACTACTGCACCTTCCAGGCATTCCAAAATGTGGATGGACAGCTTTCTGACTCCACAACTCTTGCATTCCACATGCACCTAAAACCAGCATCATGTAGATGATGCCAAGGTCTGCCAGTAGTTTGAGAAGTAGTCTTTCTCTTTCCTGTAGTGGCCAAGTGTCTATGAACCAAATCCTTAACAACTTGTCTAGGCTGTTGCCACTCTGGAACATGATGCTATGGGCCTGTCTTCTCAAAGCATAGTCTTTCACTTGCAATTTTGAGCCCACAAAGTGTGGTGTCTGGTTCTTATTTCTTCAGGCCATCTTGTCTGTTGTCCTCTTCAGAAATATGTGACTTTCTTGCTAGTGTTTTAAGCCACCAGTTCAATTTTAACAGGCAGCAACTTTACTGAAACTTCTTTTCTGGCCAAACTCATAATGGTTCTGGGTTCTTTGCTCTTGATTATGAACATAACTCTGGCTAAAAGTCCCCAATGGCAACCATGCCATTGCCTCAACATTTGACTACCTTGGAATTTCTTTTCGCCAGATTAGTCTGTCACCCTTAATCTCAGTCTCACGCAGTCTCTGGAACATGAGCAAAATGACAATTTTCTGCCAAGGCATAACACATCATGTGGAGTCCAACAGCTAATGTAGTCTTCCAGCAGAAACCTTTGGAGCCTGGTCTTTACTGGCAGCAATTCTATGAGCATTTTGGTCTTGAATGCTGACCAGAATTTCCTATCAAGCACAGCCTTAGGTATTCCCAGCCTACTTTCTTGGCTGGCAACTCTACTGAACTCTTCCCATAAACCAGTTCCAAAGACTCTTGAACAACCTGGTCTGCTACAGTAACAGCAATGACCCCACTTCTCTGGTGCCAAATTTTGTCTAAGTTACTTTCTCGCGTTGAGACAAAATACTGAACACCTAAAGTTAAAGGAGGTTTAATTGAGTTCACAAGTTTGTAGAGATTTCAGTCCATAGTCGACTGCATTGCTGTGGGGCTTCACAGAGGAGAAACAGTTCATGGCAGGCAGAAGATAGCCAAAGCAGCAAGCACATGATTAGCTGCAAGTACAGTAACTCTGTTTTACGTATTATCCAGGGTAGTGTTAGGGTGGTAGCACATACACCCTTAATCCTATCACTGGTGAATCAAACCAAGCATCACATCCTTGATCCTAGCAGCATACAACCTAGATCCAGCCACATCCAAAAAAGCCCAACCTGTGTGAGGCTTTGGGGGGACATCTACATACATGCCATAACATCTGCCATGCCTTTGTTTCTCAAAAAAAAAAAACAAAAAACTAAAATACAAATTAAGCACAAGTAACTAAAAACCTGGATTGTGCTATTATATTTTGGGAACATGTACATAGTTCTGATTTTTTTTTTTTAAGGCAGGATCTCATTCACTATTTGGGCTTGATTTTGCAGTCCTGTCTCAGCCTTTCACAGTTCTGGCTGGGATTATAGAATGCACTACCATGGCCAGCCTAGATGGCATTTTTCAAGAGTTTTGTGATTGTCAATAGATTGAGTTTTAATTTTTTTCTTATCTCCATATTGACACATTACTTCACTATAAAAGCCATATTGGGTAATTTTTTGTGCTTTAGCTTAAAGTTACATATTCAGTCCTCCTTCCTCAAGCAAATCCAAGAATTTAACTCAGCCTTATGCATAGATTGCTTGGCCATCACTCTACCACTGAGTTATATCCCTGGCTTGTCCTCAGTTTTTGAGATGAATAAACTTAACAGCATCTCTTTTATGCGGTACTATAATGATTCACAGAGCAGCCTTATGAGGTTAAAGTTATTTCCATCTGAGAGCAGAATAAAGAGTTTTAGGAAGTTACCCAAATGTTTACACTTAGAAATCCTGGGACAGGGATTCTCAACTGTTCTTTGCCACAAGTCTCCTTAGACTCTTACTTATCTACCAGGGAAAGCAGGACTGCCAGCATTTTCAGACATCAAAGTCCAAGGTCAAAGGCATTGAAGTTTTGAGATACTGTATCAGCCCTTTATCAACCCTACTTTTGCCCCTTCCTTTGTACCCTTTGACAAATGCTTCCTATACATTTCTTTGCATCCCGGTGAAAAAAACACCTATTTTCAGTTTTTTCCTTAACTCTTGAGCCTTAGATACATCTGAAAATTTCTGTCATATGCTCAATATATTTGCATATTGTATTGAATGTTTCAATATTCACATGCCTTTTAGGGGGCTGGGGATTTAGCTCAGTGGCCTAAGCACCTGCCTGGCAAGCATGAGGTCATGAGTTCGATCCCCTGTACCGCAAAAAAACCAAAAAAAAACCTTTTAGGTAGTCCTCCTGGGTCCTTTAAGGGAGTCTCTCTCCCCACCCACTTCTGGGGGCATATGTCTTCAGGCAGATGCTTTTGGTTTCTTCGCTAGTGCTGCCTCGAGTGTTCTGGCTTGCTCTCACCTGTGGCTTGCTGTCATTTTCTAATTTTGTGATTTTTCTGGCTTTTCCTTTCTCCACTTGCCCATCATGTAGCTCTTCCTCATCCTCAAACTTTCCTTTTTATACTGGGTTTCCCTCTATCTTTAGCTTTTCTTTCTTGTCTGGCTTCATTTTCAGACCATTTTGATGTTCTGGCTTTCTTCTGTTTTCCACCATTTTCACTGTAGAGTTTTTCTATGATGATTTCCTTTCCTTTTCCTGTCTTACAACTGATTCTGGGCAGGTTGCTCCTTGTTTTCAGGCCGAAGGGCTGGGAACGACAGAGATCTGTGAGGAAATGGTACAGGCCTGTACCTTCTCAGGTTCACAAAAATCCACTTAATTCTCACTCATCACCCATGGACGCTCCCTATCATGTACATTTTAATGTACTTAGATAAAATTGGAAAACCATAACATTAAGGGATGATATGAGCTGGGGATGTGGCTGAATGGCAAGGTGCTTGCCTGGCATGCAGGAAGCTATGAGCTCAATTCCCAGTGCTATAGGGAAAAAAATAGAATAGAATGGAGAACATGTTGAGGGTTCAGTTTCAGTCTGATTTTTGTAAAAAAAAAAAAAATTTTTTTTTAATGTAGTTCCTTGCAATGGAATAAACACCATGTGAGTGATAGGCAGGTTAAGGGAATACTCACAGCAGGGAGATAATGAGATTTAGTGAGTGTGGTGGGTATATGAGAAGCTGGAGGGCATGAAAATTGTTCATTTCCAGGTGAGTATTCCCATGTTGTTAGTCATATTTTTCAAAAGCAACTGGAGCTCTGAATTTTTATATTACTTTTAAGTGTTAGTAGGATTTTGTATTTTTAACATTATTGGGGCCAAACAAACAGCTGTTGGCTAGATTAGAAAAGCAGTCAAGTTAAGATTTCATTTCATGGCTGCATGTTGAAGGCAGTGCATGCAGAAAAGATATTTTAAGAAATGTGCATACATTGGTAAAGTAAGTGTTTTAGGTGGCTTAGTCCTTTTGAACTGGTGTAACAAATTGTAAACTGGGAGGCTTATAAATAGAATTAATTACTGTCCTGAGGCTGAGGTGTTCAAGATCAAGGAACCAAGTGAGAGGAACACGTGTGTTCTCTTCTGGTTCATAGATGGCATAGTCTCACCATATCCTATGGTAGAAAGGACAAACAGGAACTCCTGGGCATTTCCATTCTCATGACCTAACAACCTCCTAAAGGCCTCAACTCCTGGGGACTTGGTTTAACAATAGGAATCTAGGGAAGGGGTAGCAGGCAGACACTCACTCAGACCATTGTGCTAATGTTTTGACCCAGGCAATGAGTTAGGGGTACTGAAGGAAAAGACTGACCCTCTCCTGATACAAGAGTGTTCACAGTAGTAGGCAAGGCCAAATCAAGATTTCTTTTTAAAGCCCAGGTAGTGGAAATGGTTAAATACTTAAGACAAAATACTAAGACTAGTGCGACACTCAAATTTCCTTTTTTCTGTAGTTAAGACTGGTATGGTAGACTTTAACAGCTGAATTATCTTTTGGGTGAGAACACACATGAAACTCATTTATTCTTCACAGAGGATTTTGCTTCCTGGTAATCAGACTTTCCTCTTGACTAAACGTTGTAAGTTTGGAGCATATTAAAAGAAAGCGGCGTTGCGTGGCAACTAAGGGCAATTTTGGGCGTCCGGATGTTACGTCACGTTCTCGGCTGGGTTCTTCCGCTTCGCCGGAACTCTGGGCTCCCGGATCTGGTGTTTGTGTACGTGGATGGAGCCCGCGCATGCGTACGCGGGGCCCTCCTCAGCTGTGCGCGGCTAGCTGGGGGAGGCTCTCCTGGCTTGTGGGGGACAGTGGGGCCATGGGTCCCTGCTGACGGCTAGCACAGTGGCTGAGGGGGCGAGGCCGCTCCGCCTCATCCTCTCTAAAGTCCGAGGTGCCCGGCCTGGCCCTCGGCCTTCTCGGAGTCGCCGCCGCCACCACCGCTGGCTGAAGAGGAGCGATGAGCTGGTTCAACGCTTCCCAGCTCTCCAGTTTCGCCAAACAGGCCCTGTCCCAGGCCCAGAAGTCCATCGACAGGGTCCTAGACATCCAGGAGGAGGAGTCGAGTGCCTGGGTGGAGACCATTCCCTACGGAGACCCGGGTAAGGGGTAGGGTGGTGGCGGGCGCCCTGGGTCCCATAGGCTTCCTTCAAAGTAACACCGGTCTAGTTAGTGGTTGATGTCCCTGGCTTTTCTCAGAGGCTGCTTTAGTTTCCAAGTTGGTTTTTGCAGTTTGCCTGTAGGAAAACCCAGTCCCACAATCCTCGTTGCCTTTGGTCCTGAGTGTGGGTGCTGCTGACTTGAGGTGCCTGGTACTCTATTTCCTGGTCTTGTCTCCAAGCTCATTTTCGACTGTCCCAGCCTTCTTGAACCTCGAGTTGCTGCACCGGATCCTAGGTCTGAAGTATGTAAATGAGCAGGGACGGACGGGACAGTAGCTAACATTTAACAAGTACTTCGTGCTTGTTAGCACAAAAGGTTCCCCCCCCAAAGATTTTTTTTAAATGGACTGCACATCTTCAACTCCTGAAGGTAGGTTTGATAATACCCAGGTTTTAGAGAAGAGAAAAATAGGTTTAGAACACCTGAGGAGCTTGCTGTTGGTCACGCAGCAGTCAAGGGGCAGGATATGGCGGAGATACTACCAGTGGCATGGAATCTGTGGTCCAGGAATTTTAGATTGTATCAAATTGTTTTGCGTAGCCAAGTCTGTTACATTTTCTGAAATTAATCTTTCAAGACTCATTTGCTCTTAAGCTAAGGAAGAGCTCAGCATTTTTCTGTGTGAATGAAGATTTCCAGGTTTTGAAAGTATAAGTCTTGATGAGAATTATTACTCCTTTCTGGTGTCTGTTTTTAATTTTACATCGTTGAAGTCAAGGCCTAAATGGGAGACACCTCATTTTAAGATACAGTATCTTGGTGCATGTATCTATATCATGATTTTACTACTTTTTACATGCTGATACTTAACTGTGCTGGAGTACCTCAACTTTTTTTTTTTTTTCCTGTGTATACCTCACATGTTGAATTACTAAACTGAGAATGTAAGTGTCAAGTATAAAGACACTCATTTTCTGAGATCTGGGACATGAATTATGCTGTATAACTTATTTTTGAAATAATGGACTCAGGTTCTAGTTAAAGGCCATAAATGTTTATTGATTGCTTTTTGTATGTACAAAAATGACCATAATTCTTGAGAATGGAGTAGTTTAAATGGTTGTCAGGTAACCCTACAATTAAACTTAATTCCTGTCATTTTAGGATAGTGATAAACTTGTCAGCAGACATAATCTCACATGTTCATTTGAATCGAGTTCTTATTTTTATATATTGAATAAATGAATTTAAAGCCATTATCCCCAAACTGAAATGTTTATATGCACTTTTCATTCCAGTCAGCTTTAAAGTTGTATTAGTGGATAGGCTTTACTGTAAGAGCTTTTAGTTACTTGTGCTCTATCCACTAACTTCTAATTGTGCAAAATCTTTTGTAATTCTGCTCAGCCACTTTTTAATTTAGGAAAAGAAAATTAAAACATGCTTTACGTATTTTAGCAAATAGCCATTTTTATCATTGGCTTTTTAGTAATTGCTGTTTGTGTGACTGATATAATTACCATTTTCCTAGTATTTATTTTCTCTATAGTGTTCTAAAAATAGATTCTAGCAGAACCTGGTAGCACATTCCTATATTCTCGGCACTGAGGAGGCTTGAGACAGGATACTGTGAGCTCTAGGCCAGCCTGGGCTACATAGTTCAAGGCCAGCCTGAACTACATAATGAGACCCTGTCTCAAAAAGAAAAAAAAAAAAGATCCTAGTGTCAAGTACTTTTTTATTTTTTTCTTTTGTGTCTACTTTTATATGAAAAAGCAATAACTCTAGAAATTGCATATTTTCGAAATTGTAATGAAAATTGATGGCCTAACTTGGAAGTTAGGAACAAATTCTAAAAGAACAAAACTTGTAGAGTAGGTTTGGGGAGTGGGACTTGGAAAATGCATGTGCACCGAAGTGGATGAAAATGAATTTGTTTTCTAGAACTGCATGTTCCCGCTAGTTTAATTAGATGTTTGAAAAGTACATTCATCTCCATTATTTTGGATTCAGTTTTTGAGTGTTGCCATTTGTTTTCCTTGTAACTATGTTTTATTACTGATATTGCAAGAATACAAATAATATTAAAACTTAGTAGGTAATTTTGCTATTACTGCACATGACCTGTAAATAAGGGTACTACTGCACATGACCTGTAAGTAAGGGCACTGTTTTTTGTGAGATGAATCATATGTATCTTGTAGTTATGGATTAAAAATCATATACAATTACTTTCATAATTTGTTGTGGGAGGGAGTAACATACTTGCTTCTACTACTCTAGGCCAGGGCTAATCTTTTACCTCTACTACTAGTTCCTCTCACACACTAGTTTTACTCTTCAAGGCCCAGAGTTAACCCAGGCACTAAGTAATAATGCAGTAAGTAAGGAGTGTTTGTTTTTGTTTTTGAGATAGAGTCTCGCAATGTAGTTCATGCTGTTCTTGAATTACTATGTAACCCAGACAGACTTTTTTGAACTCACAGCTATCCCCCTGTCTCAGCCTCCTAAGTGCTGGGATTACAGGCATGTACCACAACACCTGGCTTGTAAGCACAGATTTTAACAAATTATAGGTTGTATTTTATAGATATGTAAATTCACATTTATAATGATTGAAATATTAATCTAATATAAATATATTTGAATATTTTTTGTCAAAGGAATAAGTTCCCCTGTCGGTGGAGGATGGGATACTTCAACATGGGGGTTGAAATCGAACACTGAACCTCAGAATCCACCAACAACCTCTCCTAAAGCAATTACAAAGCCAGTACGGAGGACCGTAGTAGATGAATCTGAAAATTTCTTCAGTGCCTTTCTCTCTCCAGCCGATGTCCAGACCATTCAGAAGAGTCCAGTGGTTTCAAAGCCTCCGGCTAAATCACAGCGACCAGAAGAAGAAGTGAAAAGTACCTTATCTGAGTCTTTACACACTGTACAGTCAAAAACTACTGAAACAACTGAAACAAAGGTGAAGGACTCTTCTTTGTGTGTATCAGAGCAAAGTGTGGCGGTAGCTACTCCACCTAAAACTGAAGACCAGCATGAAGAAACTGGTAATAAAGAACCTGATGCAAAGGTGCCAGCTGTACATTTAAAAGTTTCTGAAAATGTAACTAATGTAAAGACAGCTACAGAAACTGCATCTACTGTTTCTACACAGTCTCTCACTACAGAGACCAAGGACGTGGCTTTGGAACCTAAGGAACAAAAGCATGAAGACAGACAGAGCAATACTCCTTCTCCTCCTGTTAGTACCTTCTCATCAGGTACTTCTACCACCAGTGACATCGAAGTTTTAGATCATGAGAGTGTTATAAGTGAGAGCTCAGCAAGTTCAAGGCAAGAGACAACAGATGCAAAATCAAGCCTTCACCTGATGCAGACATCATTCCAGCTTCTCTCTGCATCTGCTTGTCCAGATTATAATCGTTTAGATGATTTCCAGAAACTAAATGAGAGCTGCTGCTCATCAGATGCTTTTGAAAGAATAGACTCATTTAGTGTACAGTCATTAGATAGCCGGAGTGTAAGTGAAATCAATTCAGATGATGAATTGCCAGGCAAGGGATATGCCTTAGTGCCTATTATAGTTAATTCTTCAACCCCAAAGACTAAAATAGTTGAATCTATTGAAGGAAAACCTGAAGATGAAGTAAATGAAACATTAAATTTACCTGCTGAGGAAGCAGAAATGGAAGAAAGTGGGCGAAGCGCCACTCCTGTTAATTGTGAGCAGCCAGATACGTTGGTTTCTTCTACACCTATAAGTGAAGGACATGCTGTTCTGGACAAAGTGGTAGAGCAGTGTGAAGCTACAGAAACTCTGCCAGAAGCACTTTGTGAGAAGGAAGATGTTTGCAAGGTAATTGTAGAAGATTTTGGTATATATGTTTCAGAGATGAAATTTAGAACATTCAGAAATGTTTTCATTGATGCACAATAATTTATAGTAGTTTACAAAGTTAGATATTGGGCCAGGTATATAGCTTAGTGGTATAAGTGCCTCCCTGGCAAACACAAGGTCGTGAGTTTGATCCCTAGTACAAAAAAAAAAAAAAGAAAAAAAAAAGATATTTTGCCATTTTAACATAGGTTTCAGGACCTTTAAATTAAAGATTATTGATATTAAATTATTTGAAAAATTTCTAAGGCAACAATGGTAAAACAGGTTAATATTTTAGTATAATGAAGTATAAAAGTTTGCATTTTACATTTTATTATTCAATCTGTCCCCCTCCCCCCACCCCGCTGCCCTCACAGTCTCACTAGTAGTCAAGCTGGCCTGTGTATATCCCAAGCTGGCCTTCATGTGTGATCTTCCTATCTCAGCCTCCAAAAGGGCTGTCCTGGGATTGTAGGCGTGTACCACCCTGCCCAGTTTATTGAATTTTTATTACTTTAAAATTCTCTTTTGCTATGTGCCTTTCAAGGACTATTTTCTTATGTTAACCTATTTTTTCAGCTCTTTTGCAGATACGTATACTAAAAGGAACCTAAATATTATGACTTTTCTTATATGAAAAGCTTTTGTATGATCACATAAGTTGTACCAAATTTTAAGGGGCCAGGATACAGCTCAGTGGTGCAGCACCTGCCTGGCAAGCGTGAGGTCTTGAGTTTGATTCCCAGCACCCACCAAAAACAAAAGCAAAAACCAAATTTTAAATTTCGTCTTTTATTTGGACTTTAATTGTTGATACTTTACTTCTAATATTCACTGATACGTAGGAAGTGTACTTCTTGTAATGTGTTAGTTTCTTGTTTTTTTTTTTTGACCTTTGCAGATCTTTATTTTTTTTGTTTTATTACTACATATGTGTGGTACATAATGTTGACATTCCTTATGGGGAGTTGGTACATGTATGTAATATTTTTAGTATCTCCTGTTGAAAACTGTCTTACATGCATGAGAAAGGGAAATGTCCAAGGAGCAAAGACATCATTATACTTAGGAGTGACATATTGCTTCTGCCTAATAACATCCTAGAGGAAAGTGGTGTAAAGTCTTTAATTTTAAGTCACGATTTTGGTTTTTCCCGTGATTTTTAGATATAGTAAATGAGTTGAATCTAATTTTTTTTTTTAAAGAGAAAAATAAATCAGTTTCAAATCAGGCCAACAGAGTAACAATAATATATTGCATATTGTTATCTTCATAGTAGTTACTCAGAGTACAAGATACAGGTATAAAATACTATCCAAACAATATTAGTACAAATCTTTCTTTTCAATGAACTAAGAGAAACTAGCTGTATAACTGTCTTAACTATGTTGTGTATATGTACTGACATCTTGAATAAACTTGTGAGACATAGGGTATCTTGAAATCCATGTATTGAATTATCTAATATTTTTTAAAAGGACCAAATTCTGTTCCCTAAGTTCAGTATTAACACAGAAACAAAATGTCATGCAGTATTACTCCAATAAGTTAGTTGCAAAGTATCAAAATATAAAATAGTGCTTTGAATTCCTAGAACTCAACACTAAGTGACTATCAATAAGATATTTTTGAATATTTTAAGTTTACCTCAGGCAAGTGACTTTTCGGTTAGCTTACACTTAAGTAAGATGAAAAATTTTTTAGTACAGAAGTTATCCATTCTTCCCACACACAAATTTATCACTGTTTCTGCAGGAGCCAAGGAATAATATTCTAAGAGTTGTTTTTTGTTTTGCCTTGATATTGTCTGGAAATTTTAATATTGAATGATTATGAGTTATCCAAAATTAATTTTCTTTTTTAAAATACAGTGTATTAGGGCCAGGGATTTAGCTCAGCGGCCTAAGTGCCTGCCTTGCAAGTGCAAGGTCATGAGTTCAATCCCTGGTACCAAAAAAAAAAAAAAAAAAAAAAAAGGCCAGGTGTGGTGGCTCACGCCTGTAATCCCAGCACTCGGGAGGCTGAGGCACGAGGATTGTTGTGAGTTTGAGACCAGCCTGTGCTACAAAGTGAACTCAAGGCCAGCCTGAACTGCATAGCAAGACCCTGTCTCAAAAAGACAAAAAAAAAAAAATTACATGTTTAGGTTAAAGGATAATGTGGAAAAGAGATACTCTTTGACCTCCTCTTTGACATTTTTTGATTATTTCTATGTACTTTCCTCTTGTTGGATATAACAATTGTCCCAGAGTTTTGTTGTTTGAGAAGCTGCTGCAAATGTTCTTATACATGTAGTGTATTTACCTGTAGTTTTCTCCTCAGTGTTTCTCCTCTATGTCTAGAGGTGGACTTTTCCTGCTTCAAAGGGCACAGACATTCAGTTAGATATTGTTTAACTGATTCTCAAAGTGGTGCATTTTTACTCCCACCTAAGTGGTTGTTCCAATTTGTATTCTTCTACCAGTTGTGTTCTAGTTCTGTATCCACTATGTTCCCAATATTGTTTTTAATTGTTTTTATGAGATAATGTTATTTTATTATAGTGATTGGGATACCTTTACAACTTAGGCATGCACAAATGATCTTTTGAAAAGGTACATGTTTTGACTTTTATGTACTCTCTGTCCAGACAGTTGAATTTCTGAATGAGAAACTGGAAAAAAGAGAGGCTCAATTATTAACTCTCAGTAAAGAAAAAGCACTTTTAGAAGAAGCTTATGATAACCTAAAAGAGTAAGTATACTACAAATGTGATAAATTTTTTACCTTATGTGGAGGCATGAAATACTTTGTAGTTATTTAAGAATGCTATTAAAATGTTTTATAATTTAACTTTTATAATTACTGAAAATTTGAGTAACATTTCATTCAATAAACTTATCTTAAGATTACTTTTCTCCTGGAGTTATCTTTACCATTTTGTCTTTGGCACTGAAGAGAGATGTTTCGCATAAATTACAACTTCCCTTATTATTAATAATCATTTAATATTAGAAATTTAAAACATGTCTTTTTAGGGGCCGAGGATATAGCTCAGTAGCACAGTGTATGCCTGGAAAGCATGAGGTCGTGAGTTTGATTTCTGGTATCCAAAAATAAAATAAGTAAACATATCTTTAAAAGAAACTGTTGTATAGTTAAAATACTGAATGTTGGTTTGCTTTCAGGAGATAAATAGGGAAATGTGATATAAGATTCAAAATTAAAACATTTTGTTTCTTAGTTTTATACATCAACTATAGATGACATTTTATTTTCTAATTCATTATTTGATCTATTTTAAGATAAATTTAACAAGTAATTTTTCTTAAAAGTTAATAGGAGAAAACCAATTTATTTTAATGAGGTATATATTGGAGAACTGAACTCATCTTGTTACCTTTCTAGTATATAAACAGTCTTCATTCTCAAATATTTTAAATTTAGTGAAATGTTCAGAGTGAAAGAAGAAAGCAGTAGCATCTCATCCTTGAAAGATGAGTTCACCCAAAGAATTGCAGAAGCAGAAAAGAAAGTTCAGCTAGCCTGCAAAGAGAGAGATGCTGCTAAAAAGGTAATAGAAATTTAAAATAATCGTAATTAAACTTTAAAGAGAAAGATTGTGGTGAATGCACTTATCATATTTTGTATTGAAAAAAAGTAAGATTAAGAGGAAATAGCATATTAACAAGTAAATTACAGGGCTGGGGATTTAGCTCAGTGGCATAAGTGCCTGCCTGGCAAGCGCGAGGTTGAGTTCGATCCCTGGTACCAAAAAAAAAAAAAAAAAGAAAGAAAAAAAACCAAACAAAAATACCCAAATAAATTGTAGAGTTCTGATACATTTAAATTTAAAGATTTTTTTTTTTTTTTTTTTTTGGTACCAAGGCTCGAACTCATGACTTCTTGCTTGCCGGGCTGGCACTATGCCACTGAGCTATACCTCTGACCCAAGATTTTGATATTTTAAAAGAACTAAGCTGATGTTACTTTGTATAACTTATATACAAATCCTTGCAAGATATATAGCAAAGATCACTAGAATAAATTTTGTGGATGATAGTTTTATTAAAATAACACTTAAATCTAAAAAGAACTGTATAGATTTTAAAAAATTATCATTATTTATTTTCCAACCACCTCAAACATTAAGTCAAAGTACTTTTATTTTCATAATTTTAAAATATAAATTTCTAGTGGTTAATACTCTCTTTTGGGAGGAATAATGTTGACTTATTTAATGCAGAATTTTCACCCTCAATGCTATTGACATTTTGGGCTAAATAATTCTGTGTTGTGGGGAGCTGTTCTGTGCCTTGCAGGATGATCAGCAACCTCCTTGGCCCCTATCCTTGCCATTCTAGTAGCACTCTCCCTTGAGCCAGTTGCCATGGATTGCTGAATGTCCCTTTGAGAGCAGTTACTTCTGGTAGGGAGTCACTGTTAATGCTTCTAATTTGGAATAGTTGTTTGTTTCAGAACTTGGTAATAACTAGAGTTAGTGAGTAGTGCTTGAGCCCAACTATTACTAATTAATTGTCTCTGCATTCGTCCTTCCTCAGTTAAGTTACTTGTTACTTTCTCCCTTTCATTAATGTCAGTGTTAATTTATAATTTTTCTGTATACTCATATGGACAGGAAATCAGGCACTTTCATCTACTTGGGTGCTTTGGTTAAGCATTAATTAAGCTAGCTTATTTTATACACTACTAACTTGAGACTACCTAACAAGTTTTCTTTCCCTACTGTGCTATTCTCAATGTAATGCTTAATTTGTAGAATGTAAGTGTAGAGATAGTGAAGATGAGTATTGAAAGTTAACTTACTTTTTTTTTTTGAGACAGTCCCACTGTGCAGTTCAGGCTGGCCTTGAGCTCACTTTGTAGCCCAGGCTGGTGTTGAACTCACAACAACAATCCTGCTGTCTCAGCCTCCTGAGTGCTCGGATTATAGGTGTGTGCCACCATGCCCAGCCAAAAATTAACTTACTTTTATTTTTATTTCTATGTTAAAACCTGTTTATTTATCTTAATTTAGGTTTTGTATATCATTTTGAAAGCTGTTTTATTAGTCTTACTTAACCAAGCTCTAGTAGGTTAACTGAGCAAAACTCATTATGGGAATGTGATTATGGATGCATTTTTTAGATAGGAAAAAATAATAGAAAAATATGTTAGGGTGAAAGTAATTATGGTATTAACAGATTTTTTTTAAATTAGGAAATCAAAACTATAAAAGAAGAACTTGCCATTAGATTAAATAGTAGTGAAACTGCAGATCTTTTGAAAGAGAAGGATGAACAGATTCGAGGATTAATGGAAGAGGGTGAGTATTCTGTTGATTTTGGAAAATACTTTAAAAGCAGAAAAAGTATTTGACACATAGCAAGCAGTGTTTCTTGATACAAACATTGAGCTGGGCATGGTGACAGTTTTTAATCCCAGCTAGTATTTAGGATGCTGAGATGGGAGGATTGCTTAAGCCCAAGAGTTTGAGAACTGTCTGGGCATCATAGTAAGAACCTGTCTCAAAAAATTGTTTGTTTTGTAAATATGCACAAACATACACAGATATATGCAAGGCAGATTTGAACTTAAAACACAGAAATTGAAGGTGACAGTTTATGAAAGAATGATGAGTAAATTGTATTGGGACAAAAAAAAGATGTCTTGAAACAGAAGAATATGTGTGTAGATTTTTGTTTCTGAGGGATGTGTGTGTGTGTGTGTGTTTGAGTGTGACAGTGATACTGGAGATTGAACTTGGTCTTTGCAATGAGCTACATAGCCATCCTTTGTGGTGGTGTTTTTTTTTTTTTTTTTTGGAGACGGGGTCTTGCTAAGTTGCTAAATGGCTGCGTTCAACATACAGTCCTCCTGCCTCAGCCTTCCAGAGTACTGTACTGGAATTAAAGGCATGTGCCTGGAAAATGTTTATAAAAATTAGACAACCATATGAAACCTTGTAACAAGTCTTAAAAGAGCCCATGGTTTAAACAAAGGTATCTGAAAGTCTTAATTCTGAGATTTACATAGTTTTGGAATCCCTGTCTTGAGCACTAGATGGTATGGTTTTCGTGTTTTATAGTGACTTTTTCATTGCATTCGTGTTTTAAATTTTAAATTAATAAGCTTTTAAAATTTCTGAATAGTTTTATAGTTAACAACGTTGTAGAAATTTAAGATCCATCATAGATACATTATTCCAAATGAATAATTCAGTTTCTTAATGCAGTATCCTAGGAAAGGAGGTTTTGGATAAGGTTGTCAAGTGAATTTAAGTTTTTCACTTAAAAAATAGTAGTTAATACTTGCAACTAGTATTTTAATTAAAGGCACCTTAGTGTTGCGTTTCTGTATCTTCCTTCACAAGCATACCACCATAACAATACCTAAGAACATCAGAATTTATTTAGAAGTATAATCCGTATCTGTAGTTCATCACTTAACTCAAAAAATGCCTTTCATATTTGGCCATTTATCCTGCTTCAGGATCTAATTAAAGATTGCCCATTATATTTGTCTGTTATGGCCTTTTAATTTTCCACAAATCTCAGATAGTTCCCTTTCATTACATTGAAGACTGTATGTAGTGTCCGGGACAGTTGTCCTACAGTGTCCCATGTTCAGAAATTTTTCAGTTTTCATCATGATTCAGATCAAATTTTGATGTGATGGCTAATATTGTAAATTCAATACTGCATCACATCAGTGCCACAGTGGTACCATAGTGCTTGGTTAGGAAATAACTGCCATGTTTCTCATTGTAAAAGTATACTCTTCACTTTATAATTCATAAGTTAGATGTGGGAGTATTTCTTAACAGATTTTCAGTGTCCTATTCCCCAGTATCCTTCCATGCAATAATTTTAGCATTCATTGATGATTCCTGTCCCAATCAGTTTTCTTAGGAAATCATCATTTAGATTTATCCTTTTTTACCATCACCAGGTGAAAAACTTTCAAAGCAGCAGCTGCATAACTCTAACATCATTAAGAAATTGAGAACGAAAGACAAAGACAATGAAAATATTGTTGCAAAATTGAACAAAAAAGCTAAAGAACTAGAAGAGGAATTACAGCATTTAAAACAGGTGAATAGCAATCATCATTCTCTGTATGTAAGTTATTACTTTCTGTATGAACACTTGACTATAGCTTATGAAACATTTGAAATGATTTAATGGGATGTAGGAATCTATCATGAGAGAAGAGTTTTTTCAGTGATTAAGTAGGGCAAGATTTTTCTTACATTTATTATTACAATTGAGATTCCTGGAATACTTAGTATTAACTATTATGTACTTTATTGAAAATATTTTCATTGTCTTTTATAACAGGTCCTTGATGGCAAAGAAGAGGTTGAAAAACAACATAGAGAAAATATTAAAAAACTAAATTCTGTGGTAGAACACCAAGAAAAAGATCTTGGTCGGCTTCAAGTAGACGTGGATGAACTTGAAGAAAAGAACCGAAGTATTCAGGCTGCCCTGGATAGTGCATACAAGTAAGAAAATACACATACATGCAACTCATTTTAAATCACTTATCAGCAAACATTTTGGAGAAATGTTTTTTCTAGTATGTGATCACTAGCAACATTGATAAATCTGTCTCTTTATGAGCTTATTACTGGTCAAGACAAGTTCAATGGAAAGAGGGTCCTTACTGATAACCAGTGTTTGTTATGTGATTCTGTGGAACATGGAAACTTCATTAACCTGGACATGTAGTTAACTGTCTATTAAATAAAAATTATCAATCTAATTTTTTAAGAGAACTTACTGATCTTCACAAAGCCAATGCTGCAAAGGATAGTGAGGCACAGGAAGCAGCTCTGAGTCGTGAAATGAAAGCTAAAGAAGAACTTTCTGCAGCACTAGAGAAGGCCCAAGAAGAAGCCCGTCAGCAGCAAGAAACATTAGCAATTCAAGTAAGAATAGGATGATGAATAAAAGTAGTCTTATATCTTTACTTATGTTCTTTAGCTAGTGTGAATTGAACATTATGTAGTGGTGCATGTGTTAGGTTTTCATCATAATTGCATTGGGCATTTTTCAAAAACTACTGGATTATGCAAAAATAGTTCTAAATGTATTTTAGAAGTACTGTTAAAGTGATGCCAATTTTTTTTGTGTGTGTATGAATTTCAGACTTAATAATTTTACTGGTGCTGGGTTGTAGCTCTGTGGTAGAGTGCTTGCTCACCATATACAAGTCCCTGAGTTCAGTCCTTAGGACTACTACCTTCCCCAAAAGGGAAACCTGTAGATATCCCATATCCAGAGAAATGCACATAAGCATAAATTATTACATGTAGCTGGGAATGGTGGTGTGTACCTATAATCCTGGCCCTCAAGAGGCTGAGGCAGAATGATTCCTGTGAGTTCAAAGTCTGCCTAAACTAAATGGTGCGTCCTTGTTTCAAAAAAAAGAAATTCAAAAATTTATTGCATGTAATTTCAAGAGAATATATTTAACTCCTTTATTAATAAAATCTGTGGCAGTTCATGGCTCTAAGATGAAAGTTGAAAAACAAAATTTGGTGGGCTTTGTTTTATAAAATCATTAGCTGGTAGGTATATGACTTATGCTTTTTAATTATTATTACACATGTGCTATAAGTATGTACAAATGCTTGTAGGGACATACACTTTTTTTTTTTTTTGAGACAGGGTCTTGCTATATAGCTCAGGCTGGCCTTGAAATGCTTGTATAGGCCAGACTGGCCTCAAACACATGGGGATCCTTCTGCCTCAGCCTCCTGAGTGGTCGGATTACAGGTGTGTGCCACCATGGCTGGATCTAGGGACATATATTTTAAATTCTACTTGACATACCTTTGAGCCACATGGTAATTCTGTATTTAACTTTTTGAGGAACTGCCACATTTTCTATAGTGGATGCATCATTTTACATTCTTATTAGCAATAGGTTGAGGACAGCAGTATCTCCACATTCTTGCCAATATTTGCCATTGTGTATTTTGGTTTTTATTGTATCCCTTTTAGTGGGTATGAAGTGGCATCTGAGTGAGGTATTGATTTGCATTTCTTTAATAATCAGAGCATCTTTTCATATTTTCATGTATCTTCTTAGTAAAATTTATTCAGTTAGCCAACTTCTTTGCCCATATTTAATTGAATTATTTGTCTTGTTATGTTCTGTGTACTAAATCTTTATCAGATAAAGAATTTCTAAATATTTTGTTTTTGTAGGTTATCTTAAAGTTTTAAATACTGTTTTGTTTTGAGATATGGGCTCACTGTGTTGTTCAGACTGGTTTTGAATTCACTGTGTAGCCCCGTCTGGCAGTCCTTCTGCCTCAGCCCACCAGGTGTTGGAATTAGAGGCTATTGCCATCATACCCAGCCAAGTTTTTAATTTGGGTGAAGTTCAGCTTAACTTTTTTTTTTTTGTTCCTTGTGCTTTTGGCATCATGGTAAAGAAACCATTGTATAATCCAAGATCATGCAGCTTTTTTTTTTTTCTGCCAGTTTTAGTCTTAGCTTTTACATTAGATTTTCATATGTAGATATCTTATTTTCTCAGCACTATTTCTTGAAAACTATTTTCTCATTGGCATCAATATACTTTTAATTTAATTTTATATTTATGATTCCAAAGTGCAGTATAACAAAATAAATATATTCAGACAACATTTGCGTCTAAATTAGCCTTTCCCCATTCTTCTCTTTGCCTACATGGAATTCTTTTACTACTATTTCTTTCTGTATTTTCAATATTTTTACTTGTAAATGGAAGAAAATATAGATAGATGTACATTTGTGTATGTATATATGCACACACACACACACACACACATTGACTTGTACACATTTATTTGTATTTTCATCCTTCTTACATAAAATACAATTTGCTGTTTATACTATTTTACAACTTGTTTACCGGTTAAAATACCCTCAGGGTCATGTAATAGTAGATCATTTTGCTGTAGGAAAAAACTTTTTGTTTTGAGATGGATCTTGCTCTGTAGTCCAGGCTGGTCTTGAACTTACTATGTAGCCCATATTGGGTTTGAAATCATGGCAATCTTTCTGTCTCAGCCTGAGGGCTGGAATCACAAATGTGTACACTCATCCCTAGGCCTTTAAAGATTTTTTTTGTAGTTTTATAAATTTATGTAAAGTAATTTTAGCTATTTCTTGTATGAGGTGTTTCGGTTACTGCTCACAGTTTGCTGTTATAACTCATGTTATGGTCACTGTTTTCCTGTGCTTCTGCTACCCTATCATGGGAATATATTAGGTACTAGTACTTTAGATTAAAAATAATGAAAAGTTGAAAAATGAGAGGTAGAAAGTATATGGGCCTATCATTCATAAAATCACTGTTTTACATATACTGTTAATTTTGTATATTATCTTTTATAATTTTATAGAGGTATTATCTCCATGTAAATTTTTGTATAATCAATATCATAGATGTCTTACACATTTCCTATTTAAGATTAAATCATAAATATTTTACATGTTTTATACATCCATCATAATTTTTTTTCTTTTTGAGACAAGGTCTCTCTATGCAGTTTAGGTTGGCCTGGAGCTCACTCTGTAGCCCAGGCTGGTGTCAAACTCGAAACGATCCTTCTGCCTCAGCCTGCCCGAGTGCTGGGATTACAGGCGTGAGCCACCATGCCCAGCTATAATTTTTAATGTCTATATTCATGTATCAGTGTTCGTAAATATAAATTATTTTTGATGGATATTTAGAATATTTCCAGGCTTTTTTTTTTTTTTTCGGTAGTAGCCTAGGTGACATCTCTGTACACTTACATATCTGCTTCTGTAGAGTAAATTTTAGAAATAGTTTAACCAGGTGGAAGGACATAAAAAGTTTGGTTAATTCTTCAAATGCGTTTCTGTATTTTTTCTGGGAGCCCTGTGGCAGTTCAAATGTGTGCAGCTGTGTATGAGTACAGCACTTAGTTGTTTCATTGTTGTTGTTGCTGTTGTGAGACAGGGTCTCCCTATATTGCCAGGCTAGCTGCAAACTCCTGGGTGAAGGCAGTGTCATCTCAGCTGCCCGAGATTGAACTAGTAGCACAGAGCACTGTGCTCTGCAAGCACCAGTGTTTGTGTATCACTGGTTGTTTTGATCATTTGTTTGTTTGGTGATGTAGAATTAAACCCTCCTAGCTTTGCTATGCTAGGTAATAGCACCTAGTTTTTATAGCTCATCTAGTTTCTGTCACATTCTGCTTTATGTGATAAGCATTTGTGGATGTATTATCTATCCAACACTGTATGCGAGTGCTGTGTCTTTACATCTTTGTATCTTTGCCTTGACTAAGAGCACTTTTAAAAGTAGATGCTGAGTGTCCGTGTTGTTTTGGAATTGCTTGATAGATGGGATGTATGATAATTGTATATAAAAACTTGGGTAGTATTCCATATTATACATAAACACTAGGTCAGCACAACACAAATTGTATAGTTATGAGAAGTTATCAGTAATTCCTTGACATTGTGATAGTGTATTGTTTTTCTTCCAGGTAGGGGACCTCAGACTAGCCCTGCAACGTGCAGAACAAGCCGCTGCCAGGAAAGAGGATTATTTACGCCATGAGATCAGCGAACTTCAGCAGGTATTGCCACAGTTTTCCTAATAAACACAAATTCAAAAAATATGTTTTCCTACAAATGCAAAAATGACTCACTGGGATAACTTACCTACTTATTAGTTGCTGTATTTTTGTTGCTTATGTGAACTACAGTGGGTACTTTAAGAGTATATACAGGAAAATCTTTAATTTTATTAAAAAAATTTTTTTTTCATGATAAGTTCTTGTATATTTAGTAGTTGTGTTTTGTTTTCTGGTGCTGGGGATTAAGTCCAGGGCATTATACATGTTCTACCACTGAGCTTTTTTGATACTGTTTTTTGATTTGTAATAGCTGTGTGATTATCAGTCTTAGATTACTATAGGGCAGATAATCAGTGCCTGGTGTCTGTGCTAGCACTCTATTTTAATTTTAGTTAGTGAACATGCATAGGAAAACAGAAGAAATATAAATTACATAGATCTTTCTTTTTTTTATACATGCTTAAAAATATTTGGAGCCGGGTGTGGTGGCGCATGCCTATTTGAGGCAGAAGGAGCTCAGCAAGTTTGAGGCCTTCCTGGGCTACATAGTTCAAGGCCAGCTTGAACTACATATCAAGACCCTGTCTCAGAAAACAAAAAACAGTATAAAACTTTGGACAAGGAGGTCCAGACTACTGAGATGTTTGGATGAATTCTTGTCACTTTCTGATAACCATAGACGATATCTTACAAATACTTTGTTAAGAAGCACTTACTTAGATACTCTGCAACTTTTTATACTTGAAGAATTAAACAGATTTCATAAACAAATAATTTTCTTTTGAAATAATAAATTTTTCCAGAAATCTCTGATAAACTTTAGGTTTGCTAGTATTTTAAAACATTTTATTTCTGTCCATGGTAATGATTTAAGAGTTTGTTGATTCAGAGACTCCAGGAAGCAGAGAATCGGAATCAAGAACTGAGTCAAAGTGTTTCATCAACAACAAGACCATTGCTTAGACAAATAGAAAATTTACAAGCAACCCTAGGGTCCCAGACATCATCATGGGAAAAGCTGGAGAAGAATCTTTCTGACAGGCTTGGTAATTATTTTTTGTTTTTGCACAACTGTTCTCATCTTGTTTTTATTCTTAGGATAATGGTGTAAAATGCAAATTAACTTGATTTGATGGTTACATTTTGTGTTTTTGTGTGTGTATGTGTGTAGAACATTTTTAATGCCTTATTTGTGGCTCTTTGAAACTATTTTTTTCCCTTACAACATTGCTCTTTCATTTATTTCTATAGCTTGTTATTACACTGTAGTTTTTCCTTGTCCTTTGCTACATCTAACCCCATTCTAGCTTCTCTGCAATAGTGTAGGTAGGGATCAGATGTGGTTTCTAGTTCACTGGTAGAATTCCAGGAGCAGAGGTAAAGAAGGGTCAAGTTCAAATCCCAAAGAGAAATACTATAGAATCTTTGCAGTTCATATTCTGCCTCTTTACAGATGTGCCTCAGGTTGTCTCTCTATGCTTTTAATGAAAAGAAAGTTATTCCATGATGTTTCTTTTCAGGGGTAGACAGATAGAACATGTATATGTTAAACATCTCAGAGCTGGCAAATTCATGAAAAATTGATGTGTGCTTCTGTTGCATAAACTACTGTACCTGAAACTTGAGGACTGTCGTGATATAGTGGCAAAAGCAGAGCTGAGTAGGAGTTGGGAGTCATGGACTTGGTATATATTTAACCATCTGGCCACTCTGGACCAAGTTACTTATTCTAGACTCATTCAGCCACTTTTTAGTTAAATCTCAGAGCCTTATCCACTATTCTTTTGTGTTCTTTTGAATTTTTTAAATCAACCTAATTGTAGATTCAAATACAGTTAAAGAATAAAACAGACAAGACCCTCACACACTTGCCCAATTTTGTCAATTAAAATTTTGTAAAATAAATTCATAATATCATAGCCTTGTATTGACTTTGGTACCGTGGGCCAAATATATTTAGTTTCCCCCCAGTTTTCTGGGTATGTACTTCTATGTGTATCAGTTATATACAATTTCTACCACTTGTGTAGGTTTGTATATGGACCATAGTCAGCATGCTGAATGGTCCCAACACTATCAGATGCCTCATGTTTCCCCTTTATAAATGTCCCTACCATCCTCTGAACCCTTCTTTTTCATCCCATGTTCCTGCCAACTGCTAATCTGCCCTTTCTTTCTAAAATTTTGTTATTTCAAAAATGTTTTATTAATCAAGTTGTACATGTGACACTTTGATATTAGCTTTGTTCACTCAACATAATTATCTGGAGGACCGTATAAGTTATGTGTATCAATAGATTAACATTTTTATGCCGAGTGTTAATCCATTGACTGTGTAACAGTTTAACCCTTAAAGTTGCTGAAAAACATCCACACTTATTCTAACTTCTAACTGTAACGTCTGAAGCTCCTGTGTATGTTCATATACTGGATTAGTGTAGACTTTGTCTTCTGCATAAATGCTTAGGTGTGCAATTGCTATAGTCTATGGTAATTACATGTTTAATTTTTAAAGAAAAGGTCAAAACTGTTTGCACCATGGCTATATGTTTGGGAGTAATCTAGTTCTTTACATCCTTGCTAGCATTTTGTTATGGTCCCTATTTTTTTTTTTTAGTATTTAAACAGTGTTTCTTTTAGTGTTTTGTATGTACTCATACCATACTATGATTTTAATTTGCATTTCCCTAATAATGAATAATGTTAAACCTCATTTTACATGCTTACTTTCTATTCATTGTCAGTTAAGTATGGCTACTAGCCTCATTAAAAGTTTGAAGTCAGAATCAATTTTTGTCTTGGTTATGCCCATGTATCTATACATGATTTTTCTTTCTACTCTGCAATCAGGTGAGTCCCAGACCTTGCTGGCAGCAGCAGTTGAAAGAGAACGTGCAGCTACAGAAGAACTCCTTGCCAACAAAACCCAGATGTCTTCCATGGAATCCCAGAATTCTCTCTTGAGACAGGAAAATAGTAGACTTCAGGCCCAACTAGAATCAGAGAAAAATAAGCTTAGAAAGCTGGAGGATGAAAATAATCGGTGAGCAAGTTTTTTGAGTAGTATTCTTGGTAATTTTAGGGCAGTTTAAAATACTTTTAAAAAATGTGTTACTGGTTTTTTACCTTTCTAGCACCAACAGTAGTAAATACATGTAGTGTTTAAAGTCAGGGTCATGGGCTGGGGATTTAGCTCAGAGGCATAAGCGCCTGCCTTGCAAGTGTGTGGTTGTGAGTTTGATCCCTGGTACCAAATAAATAAATAAATAAAGTCAGGGTCATTAGAAATAAAATATATCAAGGTAGTACTGGGATTCATCGGACTTCATACAGGGTTTTGAAGTTGTGTGATATGTTTTATGTGTATTTGCATTTTTCCTGGGAAGTAATTTATATCATTAATCAGGTTTTCCCAAGGACTCTTAACACTACAAAGTAGTATGGAGACCACTCATTGGAGTTATTTTTATGTTGCTGTGGTTTTAGTAGCTTTCCAGTCTTCTAAATATTTGAGCTCTTTGGAATCTACCAGTTATAAAAGCTATCTGAAAATTATATTAAGGTTGTGATTAATGCTTTTAACTCTGAGTTTTACCTTAGAAATTATGCTTTTAAAAAAAGTGGTTAAGTAAAAATGATTTATTAAAATAAAATATCTCAACTTCTGTAAACATTTTTACAGAACCCCTGCTTTGGCAAAATTTAAGCATATTGTAGAATGGTGGTACTGAAAATGACATTTTAAAACTTTTTTTATTTTAATGTAATCTTAACCAGTAAATAAAAGTGGAGCCTTTTCATTTATAGTTTGACTTCTGAATAGAACCCAAGTGATCTGGAAAACATAGTTGGAAAATCACTGATGCTGATAATAAAAATGACTACTAAATATGTAACTGGAGTTTTAAAAGTAGTGAGTTTTAAATAGTTTTAATAGTCTGTTTTGTTTAATTCCCTCTGGTTTACTAGGTACCAGGTTGAATTAGAAAACCTAAAAGTTGAATATGTAAGAACACTTGAAGAGACAAGGAAAGAAAAGGTATTTCTCTTAGTGTTCCCCTCACCTCTCAGGGCTTACGTTAGAGAATGTTTGGGGATAGTAGCAAACTAATGAGTTGCCAAGATGGAATGGAGGGTGCTGCTACTGCTTCCAGAACTTGGTCTTCTAGTAGTAAAATAAGAATTTATACTTTCTGCTCCATTCTTTCAATTGACTTATGATGCCATGAATTAACATCATAGGAATTATCTAATTATATCTCTCACCACTAGACATTGTTGAATAATCAATTAGAAATGGAAAAAATAAAAGTTGAACAAGAAAGGAAGAAAGCCATTTTCACTCAAGAAGCAGTAAAAGAAAAGGTATTGAATTTTGTCGACTTCTTGTTTGTTTACTTGGATACAACATAGTAGCTGTTGTAATCAATGTATTTATATTTTTAGCCGTACTTCATTCTTTATTTTGGGTTTTTTTTTTTTTTTTGAGACAGGGTGTCACTGTGTAATGATGCTGACCTTGAACTCACTTATGTACCCCAGACTGGCCTGGAATTCACAGAAATCCTCCTTCCTCAGCCTCCCAAGTATTGGGATTACAAGAGTATGCTGTCACGCATGGCATACCTCCCAAGTATTGGGATTACAAGAGTATGCTGTCACGCATGGCATACCTCCCAAGTATTGGGATTATAAGAGTATGCTGTCACGCATGGCATACTTTATAAGTACTTTTTTATATCTAAAATTAGTATATTGATAAATTCTAATAATATTATCAGTGTCTGTTCTGAGTAGATCCACTGTAATTTGAATATATCCATAGGGACTTATTTCTTAGTTTTGAATACTGAACCTCTTGTTCTTTTAAAATGAGTTTTGTGATCTTACTAAAACTAAAGTAACAATTGGCCTATAGGCACTTTAGGAATAGAACTGGCCTGTTCACTTTCTTTCTTTTATAAAATGAGTTTCCTATATTGAAAATAATTATAATGTACTTAGAGTTAGCTTTTAAAAATAAGTAAATATAAATAACCTTTTGAATTTTGGAAATTTTAAAAAAATAATTGTTTCAGAAATTTAACTTACTCCATTAAGAACAAATTTTGTTGCAATATAAATAGGTCCATGTGATGATTTAAACAGGTCTGTCTGTTCCTTTAGTTACTTAAATATTGTACATTTGGTAAGCCTTCTGAGTTTGATGAGAAATTATTTATGTAATATTTCACTGGGAAATTAGAGTCGGCCTTTGTTATTAATCCTATAAAAGGGTTTTTTTTTTTTCCTACTTATCTTTTTGCATGTCCCTCTAACAGAATTTTGTTTTACTCTCTAAGGAACGCAAGCCTTTTTCTGTTTCTAGTACTCCTACCTTGTCACGATCAAGTTCAGTAAGTGGAGTTGATATGGCAGGGCTACAAACATCTTTTCTGTCTCAGGTAATGTTTTATTTCTTACATGTACTTAGTTCATAAACTGACCAGTGATAGAGGGCACAGGCACCTGCAGTTGGCTCTCACTGTGACCTTACCTTTCTCTGGAGAGTTCATCTGAGTGAGAGGGCTCATTGCAGCAAGGAAATACACAGCATAGACAGTTTTAAAGCAGGAACTGACAGAATCATTTTGTTTGAACTTCAGGAAACATAATTTATGATAACTGGGTAACTGTTTTCTTCAAAATAGGATGAGTCTTATGATCACTCATTTGGACCAATGTCTGCATCAGCCAGTGGCACCAATCTTTATGATGCTGTAAGAATGGGAGCAGGGTCAAGCATTGTCGAAAATCTGCAGTCTCAACTAAAGCTAAGGGAAGGAGAAATTGCACATTTACAGGTATGAGAAAAATTAGTGTACTATACAAGTAAATATTGGGGTCCAGTAAATGACAGCCTTCATTCCACCTGAATTCTGAGCAAATTGAAAAAGCAGATGAAGTGGTGGTACTTCATTCCCAAATACATCATATATCTTAAAGCCCTAAGGCCATCATGTGTATTCATGATGAAAAATAGAGCAAATAGTCCTGCTAACTGATTACTGCCAAGTCAGACTTATCCACCATGGCACAGGAAATGCTGGGCCAAGCAGACCTGTCCATACATTTTGTCCACCTGGACAGGAGTTGCACACATCTAGGAACAGAGGCTGCCTGCACCTTCTAGGCAGCACTTTCCCAAAATAAAAAAGGGAAGTGCTATGAAGATGCCCATATCATTCTGTCCAGGCTTAGCGCGTAGAAAAGTTGCTCCATATCTACTAGCAAGAAATGAATAAGGGAGAAGAACAGTGGGAACACAGCAATAGTGGGGAGGAGTGTGCTTTGTTATTTCTTTTGGTTTTTTAAAAAACTATGCAATGAGAAATGTTGAAACATTTTATTTGTTTCAGTTTCATATACTCAGAAGTTAGTAGATCTTTTATTCCCATTATATACTTTTAGTTCTGTGGAAATATTACTCTCTTAAAAAGGAATTTGAATTGGTGAAAAATTCAGAGAATTGTAGTACTATGTGTGTTTGTGTAGCCTGATGTGCTGTGCTTGAGAGTGATTTGGTTTCTTTGGTAGTGGTGGTGGCTTCCTTTGATATGACTTAAACAGTTGGGAAGAACTTCATTAAAATATATTTTTATTCCTTTGTGTTGTTGTAGTAACTTAGAATAACTGAAATTGTGTCATTTCATTAGAATAGAGAAAAATACAGTTATATTTTCAAATGAATGATTAGATTTTTCTGTAGTTCTTTCTCTCTTGCTTAGTAAACTCTATAAATAGTATATCTCTGAGAAGGATTAGAATCCTTTCTCTACCTCTGTTTCCCTTTTACTTAAAGAGCCAGGGAAGCTGGGCATCATGGCACATGCCTGTAATCCCAACACTCAGGAGGCTGAGGCAGGAGGATTGCTGTGAGTTTGAGGCCAGCCTGTGCTACAAAGTGAGTTCAAGGTCAGCCTGAACTACAGAGCGAAACCCTGTCTTTAAAAAAAAAAAAAACAACAGGGCTCAGGTCAGTAGTGGAGCACTTTTGTGGCATGCATGAGGCCTTGGGTTTCATTCCCCAGCACCCAAAAAAACACCTAACTCAAAGTTATATGTTAACATATCTATTTCTTCAGAAGTAACACATGAATAACACAAAATACTTTCATATTAGTGAGATTAAGATGTATTTTAATAAAAAAAAAAACCTCTTTTGGTAATACTTTTCAGCTGGAAATTGGTAATCTAGAAAAAACCCGATCAATAATGGCTGAAGAGCTAGTTAAATTAACAAATCAAAATGACGACCTTGAAGAAAAGGTCAAAGAGATACCCAAACTTCGAATCCAACTAAGAGTAAGTATTCTTCACTTTAGGATGAATTTTATATATTTTAATTTTATATATTTTAATCTAGTTATACTAAATCCAACTAAGAGTAAGTATTCTTCACTTTAGGATGAATTTTATATATTTTAATCTAGTTATACTAAATCTCATATTTTTAGTTTATGTAAAGTGCATATATATATTTTTGTGATTTTTTTTAAAAATTAGAGTATTAATATTGAGTAAAGAACTTTAGAGATGAATCTATCTTGTCATTATACATTCAAGGGATTTTTCACAAAAATGATTAGTTTTAGAATAGGAACAGAACTAGATTTTGCTTGGCCAACTGTACTTTGTATGTCCTTAGTAATATTTTGTTTGTTGATGTTACTTACATATTTGATCACAATTATTATATTTGGTTATAGGACTTCTAAGCCATAAATAAGAATGTATATTTTTTAACCTGGGCTTGGTGCACTCCTGTAATCCCAGTACTCGGAAGGGTGAGGCAGGAGGATCGTTGTGAGTTCGAGACCAGTCTGTGCTCCAAAAAAAACCAGATAATACATAAACCATAATGAAGTTGGACATGGTTAGTGCATTCCTGTAATTCCAACACTGGCAGGCTGAGGCAGAAGGATGGAAAATTTGAACCCAGCATGGATAATTCAACAACTTAGACCCTGTCTCAAATAAAAAATACAGTGGTACTTCAGTTCACAAACCCAATTCTCTCCACAATTCTGATTGCAAACAGAATTGGATGAGAACCAAATCAAAGTTCCACATAAGGTCGACATTGAACCTAACTACTGAATGTGATTGGGTTCTGGTCCAACTTAATTTGTGACCAGAATCATGGGAACAATCAAGTTTATGAACTGAGATACCATCCCTAACTGAGAGGACTAGTCATGTAGCTTAGGGTGAAGACTTAGGGTTCCATCCCTAGTACCACATACCCATACACATGTGCACGAAACCACAAGGAAACACAAAGACTAAAATTTCATCAAATGTGGTTAGATAATGGGAAAAAGGAGACTGTGTCATACACGTGGGAAAATTATACATTTAGTGGAGAGCGGTGGTTACAATTTACAGCTATCTAGGTTTTTAAAATTTTTTGGTTACTTATTTGAACACAATTGTGAGGTTTTTAAAAATTTTTTATTAATGCATGTTTATAGTACATGGGTGTAATTTTTAAAAGAAGATTGTATACATTTATTCACTTTGATTGTTGCTATTGGCTTATGATAGCTAAAGATGTTCTGTATAATTTAAAAATTGTAAATGTATTTTTCAGGATTTGGATCAAAGATACAACACTATTTTGCAGATGTATGGAGAAAAAGCAGAAGAAGCAGAAGAACTTCGATTAGATCTTGAAGATGTAAAAAATATGTATAAGACTCAAATAGATGAACTCTTAAGACAGAGGCTCAGTTAACTTCTGAACATTGAATTCCTATCAGAGTGAATGTAAACACATAATATCTGAACACAAACTTCCAATAAATTCTTTTATAGAAGTAAAAATGGAATTTACTGTAGAGTGCAAAAACTTTTTAAAACTTGATTTACAGTATAGTAATATTTTCAGTTAAATTATTTTGTGCAATATTTGGACTTTATTTTTGAGACTGTTCTTTAAAGATTTATTTTTCAAAGCCTCTCGTTTTTGTCTTGAATATAGCACAAAGATTTATTACTTTATCAATGTATAAATATGGCTAGGAAAGGAGAATGGTGTTTATATATTATGTAGATATATAAGTAATTGTATCTATAATTTATATGTGTTTGTATAGATCAAGAACATTTAAAAAGTTAATACTAACATTGATACTTTGGAATCTTTTACACTTCAACATATTACTACTCATTGCAAATGTTTTAAGTGTTCAGGTAAAAAAAAGCATTAAACCTCTGTTTATTAAATTTTAAACCATTTCTCTTACTTTAAAAGTAGAAGTCACATTGATACTATCTGATATTTAAAGGGTGAATAATTCAAACAATAAAAAATTTTTTTGACTTGAAAATTTACTTCACTCATCTTCCATAACTGTTAACAAATTTTTGCTATCTTTTGGTACCTATCCAAGAAAAATTATGCAGGCATAATTGGATAGTAGAAATTTTTACTTACAGTAATTTGTGATGGAATCAGTAATACTTAAGTGACATTGAAGAGGTATTATCTTACAAAAGGAACCAAAAATAATAAAATAACATTTACCCTTTAAAAATTCACATTTTATAAAGTCACTTTTCACAGGTTAAATGATATTATAGAATATTCATAACAAATTATAAAAATTATGAGGTAATTTAAATTTGACATTTTACAATTTTATGAAGTTTGTCTCTTTCTGAGACAGGATTTCACTATGTAGTGATGAACCTTGAATTCATTATGTAGCCCAGGCTGGTCACACTCGTGGCAGTCCTCCTGCTTCAGCCTCCCAAATGCTGGGATTACATGTGTGTAACACCATGCCTGACTCATTTTTTTCTTAAAGCTTTAAACAAAACAAAAAAATAAATGTGTATTAGCTTTAGAAAATAGCTATGCCTTCTTCCAAATATTATTTTGTTCAAAAGTTAACTACCTTGTGTTTTAGACCTGTAAAATATTTTGATACATTTTTATTACTGAAGGTTATTTAACTGCCTTTATAGTATTTCCTTCTTATCTGTAGTTTTGGTTTCTATGGTTTCAGTTAGTCATAGCCACAATATAAAAAGAATAAATGAAAAGTCCAGAAATAAACAATTAACTTTTAAATTGCATACCACCCTGGTTAGTGCAGTGCAATCTTGCTGTTTTTGCTCCATTCCTTCTGGGACATGAATCATTCCTTTGTCTATCACACCCACATTCCCTGGGTAGATACTTAGTAGCCCTGTCAGTTATCCCTAGTTATCAAATTGACTTTCACAGAACTGCAGTGATTATAATCATTATTTTACTTAATGGTGCCAAAGCACAAGAGTAGAGAAACTATGTAGTGACTCCTTTAAGTGAGAAGGGCTTTTTTTTAATACTGGAGGTTGAACTTGCAGCCTTTGCACTGGCTGATCCCCCCACCCCCTTTTTTTTCTTTTTGAGATAAGGTCTTGATAATTCAAGATACTTGGTCTGGGCTTGAATTTGTGGTTCTGCCCCTTCTGTCTCCTAGTATACTACCATGCCTGGCTAGGAAGGTGAAAGATATTGTTGAATATATAGTTTTTAACTACCCATGGTTTCAGAAATACACTGAGGTCTTGGAACATATCTCCCATAGATGAGGAGGGATTACTACACTTGTAAGTAAAAACTTTGATTTTTTAAAGTTTAATAAATAAAAATTAAGTTACAATTTTAGGCAGTAGTACTTCAGAATATAGCTACAAATAAGACTTCTTGAGGGATCTAGAGGCGTTTCAGAATAATTCAAGTGACCTCATTTTTGTTCTTTTTATATTCCAGAGGCAGTATTTCTGTCATTGGAGTGCTGATTTGTAGCATTAATAAATATCATTTAACTGAAAGTCAAATTCATAAAATTAATTTTCTATATTTTAGTGCTAAAAACCAGTCTAATCACTGTCCCCCCCCCCCTTTAAATATTCAGGGGCAGAATGACTGGATTGACAGCAATAAGAAATGTGCAAAATTAGAAAATACAGGAAACTTAGCTTGCAAAACTAGGAATTTAGGAATTTAGGAATTATGAAATAGTTCCTTTAAAACATCTATTGGTAGGGGGCTGTGGATATAGCCGAGTGGCATAAGGGCCTGCCTGGCAAGCATAAGGCCATGAGTTTGATTCTCAGCACTCCCCCATAAATAAGACATGTATTAGTTAAGAAACCTACTGCTGAGAAAAGGTTGAAATAAAAGTCTTTCCTTTACCTTTCATTCTTGTAACATGAAGCATTTTTCTTAATGCTTATTAACATTAGTAAAACCAGTTCACTTTAAATTTTAAAATTGACTTTTTTAGAGGGGCTTGATAACATGGTCTCACTATGTAGTTCAGGCTGGCGTTGAACTTGCAGTGATCCTTCTGCCTCCGCCTCCTGAGTGCTGGGATCATAGGCATGGGCCACCACACTCAGTTTATATATATATAAGCCAAGCATTATATATTCTAAATACAAATTAATACCTGATAGTCACATTGATCTTAATTTATGAAACAGATCTCTCAATAAGTGGGAAAGGGATACTGAATCAGTGTTTTGAAAAATTTACATGGTAGAATACCTATTAAATATTGATTGCTATTTGTCATTAAAACCTCTATCCATATCCTAGGTAAGATAATATTCATATTTTAGTAGAGTAAAAGTAGCTTATAAATAAATGTTTCTATTATTGAAAGAAAACTAAAAGATTATAAATGATTTTTATTTAATACTGGAGAATATTAAGAATATTAAAAAAGTAGTGAAAGAGACATGAACATTATTTGGTGATGTGCAGGCCATTAAGCACCCTTACAGTTTCTGGAAGCGTGAGCAGAGACTACCATTCCTTTCTTTTCTTTTTCCTCTTTTCTTTAACAACTTGCAATTGTACAGTTGTTAGCATGTAGAATGTGTGAAATAAATGTCTTGTGATTTAAGATATAAGTGTAGATAATTTCTGACTTACAGAAATGTGTATTTTTGCAGTTAAGTAAATGAAAAGAATATAGAAAAACGGTTAGCATTTGATTTATTAATTTAAAGTTTTATTTGAATGCTTTATTAAAAGCCTTTTGGTACTTAGAAAATACTAGCAGGAAAACAAAATGGCTATAGATGTTTTATTTTACTGCTGTTTAGGATGTATAGTTTATGTTCTAGTATATCATTTTTATATAAACAAAAATTGATATAATTTTCCCTGTTGTAGGTCAGTTTTAAACTATAAAAACCTTAATCATATTTTATAAAGGGCTAAAAGTATTTAAATTATAGATTGATAATACTTTAATTTTAACTGAAAGATAATGTACATAAGCATGAATTTAATTTTAATAAAGATTTTTAAATAGCAATAATGTATTTATTTTTAACAATTTAGAGTAGTAAATACCAATGAATCAAATAGTATTGTTTTATGAAAATCATACAGCTTGCGTAATTTTAGAACCCATTTTAAGGAAATAAGGTGACATTTTCTGAGTTAATATTATCGAGTTTTAGGCAGCCTATTTTCTCTAATGAAGATGAATATTGAGAAATCTGATTTTAAAAATGTAATTTTTAAATTTAAAATTTAATGTCAAAAATTCTTTTCAAAGTCTTTTTAACAGTTATCTTTATTCATATTGCTTATATTATTACCAAGCTCATAAATTTGATTGTGTGTGTGTGTGTGTGTGTGTGTGTGTGTGTGAGCGAGCGTGAGCCAGGGTCTTGCTATGTATGTAGCTCATGGTAGCTTTCTGGCGATCCTTCTGCCTCATCATCCTGAGAGCTGGGATTACACATGTGTACCACCATACTTGGCTTCTGTCTGTTTACTTTTAATAATGATATACACAGATGTATCAGAGAGCTAGTAAACAATATTCTGTTGATAGTTCAGCATTTTGCTAGCACTGTATGAGCTAGAGTGTAAGTATTGTAGCCATAAATTTATGTCACATTTAACTACACGTCTGTTGCAGTGTTTAAATTCTGGTTATGCAAAAATTTCACAGGTACACAAAAGTAGAGACCAGGATTATGAATGTGCAGATGGTCACTACCCACCTTCAGTGGTGTTCAGTAGTTACGGCCTGGCTTGTTTCATTTATACCTCATTTATTCCTTCTCATTCAACCCTATACTGATTATTTTGACTGACTTAGACATATGTTTAACCACATGTATATTTAAGAATTTAAAAAATCACTAGTACCACACCTAAAAACTAACTTAATTCCTAATATTGAATATTTAATCAATATATTTTCCCATTGTCTTAACACTTTTTGTTTTTTTTGTTTTTTTGTTTTTTTGGTACTGGGAATCAAACTCTGGACTTTGTGCTTGCCAGACAGACACTTAGGCCAGTGAGCTACATCCCAGGCCCTAGAAGTTCGTTTTTAAATTAGGATCCAAATATTTACAAATTGTGATTGATGTAGCTTTCTAATCTCTTGTACCTTATAGGTTCCTTTCTCTGTGACTTTTAATTCTTGTATTTGAAGAAGAAACTGAGTCAAGCAGAACTTCCCTTCCTGCATCTGTATTGCTGCCAATTGCATGCTTGCCTGTGCTTGTTTAATGAGTTCTCCTGTATTTTGGATCTAAAGGCAATTATTTTTGACAAAAATAATTCATTAGGTGGAGGTATATTTTTCCAGCAGGCGATCAGTGATGTCAGATAGCCTGTCCTTTTGTGATAAAGTTGTCACTGATGATCTTCTCTTAAACCTAGTCATAGTTTGTAGCATGATCATCTAGTTTGTCATTCCCTTATTTCACAGCAGAATGTTTTTTAAGGAAAAACTTTACCTCAACTACTTGGTTATTTTCATTTACAATTCCTATAAGAAAGGTGGGCTAGATATGCATGATTCTTTTCTTTTACTAACCAGTTTTCCAAATAAAGTTAATTACCTTCTGTCATCAAAACTGACTGATGAAGTTTTGGCATGTTGTATCTTTTTAATATAATTTTAAAAATATATTTTTGCTTCAGTCATTACAGTTACCTTTATTGGTGTTTTAAATTACCCTGTGTTTGTAACAAGACCCTGTTTCCAAAAACAACAACAAAAATCTTCTCTTTGGGCAGATTGGTTCCTGAGGATTTTTTTTAGTACTAGGGGTTGAACCCTGGGCCTCCACAATGAGCTACATCCTCAGCACTTTTTTATTTTTTAAGACAGGGTTTTGCTAAATTGCCTAAACTGGGTTTTGAACTTACCTTCATTTTGCCTGGGCCTCCTAAAGCTCTGAGATTACAGGCATATGCCACCCACCCTGCTCCTAAATGCTATGGATATGACCCTTATCACCATTGATTGCTCCATCCCGACAAAGTCTTAGTATATAGTCTAGGCTGGCCTGATCTCACAGCAATCCTGCCTCAGCTTCCCAAGTACTGGGATTACAGGTGACCTCTACCCCACTCAGCACTCTCTAGTCTTTTTTTTTTTTTTTTTTTTATGGTACCAGAGATCAAACTCATGACCTCATGCTTGCCAGGCAGGTACTTAGGCCACTGAGCTAAATCCCCTGCCCACTCTCTAGTTCTTGAAATGAGGTGTTTCAGGCTCATCTTGAACATCTCCACACAGGAGATCATCCCTTTTTCTATGGATTGTGTATTTCTTTTAGTAAGAAATAGTTTGTACAGGTCATAGTTTGAGTGCAAAGTGTGCTGTGTGCTCTTGGGTAGGTTGTATCTAGGCCTTGTAATGGACTATGTTGGAGAGATTTGTTTTTATAGATAAAATTGTTAATTTACATCGAGACTTGTAGTTGAGATTCGGAACTACAAGGTGTTTATGACTTCATCAAACTTTCTTTTCTATTGCTGCTTCAAAGATACCGTCTTAATCCTATTCGCTTATTCCACAATACAAACCTTTCTATCAACAATTTGGTTACTAAAAATAGTCTAAAGGGTTTTTTTTTTTTTTTGGTAATGCTTCCAATTCTACGATTATGTCCTATTAAGGAAATACAGATTGTGTTTCAGAGTCATTTGGGCTAGTTCCTCTGTGTGATACACAATTGGGTAGCATTTAGGTTCACTTAGTTTTACTTTACTTTCAATTTTCAAGGACTGTTTCTTAAAATTTTTTGTTTTATGATATATTTACATGGTTCCAAAGTGACCTCTATATGAAATATATTCACTGAAGTTACATCTTTGTTGCTTGTACCAATGTTCCTTCCTCTTCCTGACATACATTTTAAACATTCTTCCATTTGTATAATACCAATAAGTACATGTGTATATATGTGTCCTTCCCCTCTTTCTTAGATGAATGATATATATTACACATCCTCAGTAACAGCGTCTGTAATTTATAGATTTTTTAAGTCCTTTTCACATCTGCATAGGTCTGCAGTATTGTGTGGATAAAGCCTATGGTGTAGGATGGATCTAGAATGCTCCACAAAAGTTCTCGTATTGTAACATTGGTCCCCGGTGGGGCACTATCCAGAGATGGTAGAAACTGAAGAAAGTGGGACCTCGCAGGAAGTCAGGTCTTCCAGTCAAGGAAGAGATTGTCCCAGAGGTTTCCTTCCTCCCTTCCTGTCTTAGTTTTCGCTCATTACAAAACACTCAAAGCTAGAGGGGGAAAAGGTTTATTTACCTCATAGATGGTAGAGGTTTCAACCCATATCAGCTGGCTCCAAGGCAGAGGGGCAGCAATTCATGGCTGTGGAAGATGGCAAAAGCAACAAGGGGGAGAAACAAACCTCTTTGTGTCCCTTACATTATATGTAGGCCATGTGCCCTACAGTGGGTCACACCTTTAATCCCTGCTTTGAACCACAAACCAAACTAGATTCAGCTGCCTCCGACTAGGTGAGGCTCTGGGGAACATCTAGACACAAACCATAACACTTACCCTCCATGAGATGAGTGGCTTTGCTTCACCCCATACTTCTACCTGTGGTGTCTCACTACAGGGCGAGAGGCAATGGGCAGAAACCTTTAAAAACAGCCAAAGTACACTTTCTTTGTAAAGTGATGATACCAGGTATTTGTTACAGAAATAGCTGATGCACTGCAGTTATTTAATAAATCTCTTCTTGCTGGACATTTATGTTAAAGTCAACCTGTAGAAAGTTATTATTTATTTATTTATGTGGTGGTACAGGGGATGAACCCAGGGCCTTCCCACTGAGCTACATCCCCAGCCCTTTTCTGTTTTTCACCTTGAGAAAGGGTCTCACTGAATTGCCAATTTGAACAAGATGGATTTGAGATTGTTAATCTTCCTGCTTCAGCCTCCCAGAGTGGTAGGATTACAGGTGTACACCTCTAAGATGGGCTTGTAAATCATTTTAAATGACTAATATAATTTATTTTGAATTAACTAATAAAAAACCTACACTTCTTATACATAACAAAAAAGTGATAGTAACAGATGGGCTAAGAAAGCATTTTTAAAAATTGTTGCCCTGGACCAGGGGTGTAATAGCTCAGTGGGAGAAGGCTATGCGACCCTGGGTTCAGTCCTAGCACTGAACCAAAGTAGTAATACAGCTATTATTGGTACAGGTGGGCAGAGCATAATATAATAGAGCAATGCTTTGGAGGCAAAGTTCCTTTTTAAAATAAAGAATAATGGATTAACACTGTAAATGCCTTGTACGTGTTAAATACCATGTATTATTTGCTGTTAGTTGAAAAAAAGTTTCAAGTAATCTGAATTTAGCAGATTACTAATAGAATTTGTAGCAATTGTAACAGAGCATTTAGAAAAATTATTTCAGTAAGACTTTGAGAACATATGTGAGCTCCTTTATGATCACATTAATGCTGGTATGTCTGAGCACGTTCATTTTGCTGGCAAGTTGAATCAGTATTTAATGCTTAACTCCCCCGTGCTCCAGACCAAATGCTGGAGCTGCAAGACGCGAGAGAGTAGAAAAGGGTGGAGGGATGGGCAATCAAAAAATCATGATAATAGAAACAAACAGTTATACTAGAAGTAATGATAAAATAACAAAAGCATAAAAACTAAACTTCAGTAGCAGCATTTGAACTTGGTGAGTTTATTGGGCGGTAAAAGTAGACTACTTTTTAAAACCGTGTAGGCTGCAAAGTATTTTCAGCATCTGAAAGTGCCTTCTGTTAAACTATGTCCGGTCTCTGTGTTAGAAAGTTAGGACAACTTCTGCCGGAAAGGAGAAAAGAGCAAAATTCCGCCTCCATGCAACAACGCGGAGGAGGGCAAAAGAGAGAGAGCGCTTCCACCCGCGGGTCCCGGTGACGCGCTTTCTTCCAGCGGAGAGGTTGCTGAGATGGAGACGGAGTGGCGGCTTCACAGCCGCTCTGCCTTCTGACTCGTGGGGGGCTGAGTCCGGCTGGCACTGTGATCCTAGGGGGCGAGCGCGGGAGAGCAGACGGCGCGCTCAGGTCCGAGGTCGCCCCCACCCCGCCGGAGTACCCCGGGTGCGCCTCTGCCGGCCGGCTGGCCGGAGGTGTCCCGGCTGCTCCCTGGCGCCCCCTGGCCCGGCTGCAGCTCCGAGGTTTCCGGTAAGCCGCAGTAGCCGGTTATGACGACGCCCTCCTCCCGAGCAGCCTCCGCCTCTTCTCGGCGCCGGCGCCAGGTGGGCCCTGCCCCGCGGTCCCGAGCGCGGAGCCGCGCGCCCCTCTCCCGCCGCAGCCGCGCGCTGTGCTGCCCTCCCCGGCCCAAGCGCGCGCCGTGCCCGCTCCCCGCACCGCTCAGCGGAGGGCTGTCGCCGTCCTCGGACTCCGCCAGCGTCCTGCTGTCCTCTGCTGGCCGTGGACGCGGGCGTCTGGAGACCGATCCTGGCCCTCCTGGGCCCGCGCTTCCAGACCTTTCCCGGTGCTCGCAGAAATTTGCGGCCTGTGTCCCGCTGGCCTTGTTTCCCGCCGGGGCGGAGCTGCTCCTGAAGGTCCCTCCAGGCACACCTGGACCCAGGGTAGTGGGTGGCCCGGAGTTCTCTGTCCCAAACCAGTGTCAGGTGGAGCATGGCTGGGGCCGCGAACCCTCATGCAGCATCTGAGCACGCCGCTCCGATCGATCGCGTAGTAGACAGCAGGGGCCTCTGCCTTGGCTGCAGCCAATTCTTGTCTGAGACCTGCCTGGCACCTACCGTGGGCCTTTCTGATACACGGGAAGGCCAGCTGTGTTTCATTGCGTCTCAGATGTACATAACTGTACCTTTGTCACTGCTTTCTTAATCTCTGTCTCAAGAGCATTGCCTCACCCACTGAGTCCCTGTCAACCCAGGTTTCATCATCTTTCAGAGTTTTCCTTTTATTTTTTTAGGTTGTGGAAATCCAGTCAAGGGATCCAAGAGTGGAACGCGCCCAGCTGTTTTGTGCATAAGGAAAGCGTAGCATAAGACCTCGAATCTTGCATGTCTGTAGCTGTGCTGCGCATCGGACCATCGCTTCAAGGCCTTGCAAGAGGACTCAGCACCCAGGGCTGTCTGCCAGGCCCTGGGGTTGTACTTTCACTGCCAGCCACCACCCCGTCCAGCTCATGCAAGTGGGTACTTGCCTGCGCAGAAGCTGTGCGCCTGAGTTGTGTGTTTGGTTTTCTCCATGCAAAGCGTTGCTTTTTCTCTGTGGATGGGTGAGTTTAGGGAAGACCAGAGCTTGCTCCAAGTCGTTGCACTTGGATAAGTACAGTTCAGGACGTGGTCGTGGCCATGGCTTATGTGTTACAAGGAGAGTGAGCCCCAGGAGAGGACAGTCAGTAAGAAACTGGGCAGCGTTACTGAGGCGGGAACATGAACCCCGCTGGCTCCCTGGAATGTTTTCTGTTGGCTGGTGCTGTTGTTGGCCACATGGGGTGGGCCACCTCCTTCCTGCTCACTCTTAGAATCTGGCCTTCTAGTTACTGTGTGGAGGGCTGCGGGCTGGCTTTGCTTTAAGAGGTGTGGTAATCACTGAAGAAGAGAAAGAGTCCTGAGCCAGACCTTCTGGTCAGGCGGTTCCTCATTAAATTATTTTTGCTCTTATAATTTCCTTTAAATCCAAATACCACCTGAATGATAAAAGTCTACTTTAGTGTGCTTCTAAAGTAGTATTTTTATTTCTGACAGGTTTTAGATGCCTGAAACGTCAACAACTTCTGGGTGGTTCTGAAGATTAAAGAGGTAAATAATTTCATTATAAGTATATCTTGTATATATTATATATGTGTATATGTTTTATATATATATATATATATATATATATATATATATATATATATATATTTATTTATTTTGTGATACTGGGAGTTAAACTCAGGGCCTTCAAATTGAGTGACAACTGTTTTTAATTTTTTTGTTTTAATTTGAGACACGGTCTTTCTGAGTCATTAGGTTGCCCAGATTGGGATTGGAGGCCTTTTTGCCTCAGCCTCCCAGAGCACTGAGATTATAGGCATGCACCACCATATCCAGCTTCTGTTAATATATACTTTTAAGTTTTATAAAATTGCTGTCAGTTTACTGTTAGGTAAAAGTCCCAACTAAAAGTGTTGATTCAGATCAGATTTACAACGGATAACAGACTCTGCAGGGCCACCTGATTGAAAAGCCTCAGTATTTACTGCTCCAAAGGGGAAAGAGTTTTTGCTTGGTTTCTCTATTCTCTAGTTATGATCCCAGGACCTTGGAACTTGAGGTTTGGTGAACATGGCAGTCTATTTCTAAAAACTTGTTTTCAGTGAACACTGATTTTGAAAGTTGTGTGGTCCTGTATAGCCTAGCACACAGCAAACCTTACTGTGCACCATTGTGTATTTGATGGTTCTGTCATTCAGTAGAAAGAAAATTCAATACACAAACAAAAATCTCTACACAGAGATATCACTACAGTGAACTGAGAAAGCATGATTATGGTCTGGAATATATTGGAGAAATTTGACTTTTCTGGGGTGAGTTAGAAAGGCAGAAAGATTCACCATCATCACCACTTTTCACAGTGTAATGGCTGGTTAGACTTTCAGGCAGTGTAGTTTAAGGACACAGCCTTTGAGACAGACTGCTTGATTTTACTCCTGGAGTTTCTGAGTCATAGTTACTAACACACAGTATCACTATACCTACCAGTATTACTGTGTTTCTCAGAGGCAGTGAATTTAGTTCACATTGCACTTCCTGGCTATATTGGGGGCACTTAGAATGCCTAGGATATGGCGCCCGCCCACCTTTTGGTCAGGTGTCAGACCCTCAGTTTTTTGTAGGTAGGAAGACTATGCCTGCATGCAGTGTTTCCAGATGGAGGTAATTGCAAATCTCTTATTACAAGCTTTTCAGAGCTATTCCAGTGCCTGCAGAGGTCTGCAGTTCCACTGAGGAACCAACTCAAAAAAATGTCAAAGAAATAGGGTAGGACATTTTACTCTCGCATGCTTGAACACACAGTGCCTATCACACAGCAGATATTGAATAGCTGATGAGTAAAAAAAACACTACCCAGTGATGTAGCAAAGTACGTGGTAATTATGCTTAGTGCTTGCCATTTTCTTGGATTTTTAAACTCGATTTCTTAACAAGGGTGTGTCCAATTTGATCTCTAGGTTGCAGGTTGCTATGTTAATGCTGCTTATCTTTGGAGTCTTACTTCATGAAGTTCCACTGAGTGGCCAAGATGAGGCTTATTCTGAGGCAGACCCCATGCCAGGAGAGCCCCTGTATGACTATGCCAGCATCCACCTGCCAGAGGGACACATTCCCTACTTTTTGCACAACAACAGGCATGTCGCTGCCATCTGCAAGAAGGACTCACGTTGCCCATACAAGGTGGGTATTATTTCTCCTCTTCTCATAAATTAACAAGATACAATTTATGCCAGCTTCCTGCTTCTACCTGTAATCCAAGACTGAAAGTAGAAGTCTCACTTTCAGTTTTTGATGTGAGTCAGTCATTGTTTGAGTTCCTCTCACACTTCTAAGTGACTAAACTTGGTTTAAAAGGGATGTCCCATTCACAAAAGTGATATTTAAAATCTAAATCACTTCTAAAATAAATAGGCAGCTAATGCTATCTCTATACTCTGTAAATAAAGCAAATGTGATTTTTGGCAGAAAAAGACCCATCTTGTTCAAAGTAGAGAATTTCACACCTCTTCTTTCCCTCACCAGCATGGAAGAAGTTTCTTAGCACTTAATCTCCATACTAACACCTTAGCCTCTGTCTCTAAATAATTAACACTGTGGGGTTGGAAAAGCCTCAAATAGGAGCCCTTTAGGATGTCTCCTGCGGCCTTGAAGATCAAAGCTGGGCATTGTGAGATGCTTCCTTTCCCATGGTGCGGGCACAGGAAGCATATGGAAAAGCAGATCCTGGACTCAGACCAGCACTGCTCCTGGGCCTGCACAGCTGCTGTGGAGTCAACCTTCTGAGGTTCCTGCTGGTTCTGACTGATGAGTAAAGTTGCGAATCCATTCAATTTAACGGTGATTCTTTTGGTTAACAGAAATTTTAATTCGTATGACTGATTTTAAGATTGATTTGTTTTCTGAGAAAGGTGATTTCTCTAGCTACCTCAGGAAACTAATTCAAACTGGGAATGGTAGCAGATAATTTGTAATCTCAGCTCTCTGAGAGGCTGAGGCAGGAGGATAATGATTTCTATTCAGACATTTAGTGGGCATTTAGTGAGTCAGTGTCTCAAATGAAAAGGAAAAGTAGAGGATGGGATGTGAAATCTCCAGGTTCAATGTTCAGTTCTCCAGTGTCACTAAAAACAAGCAGTTTAGATAAAGGATAGAATTCTGGTTAAAGACTTCTGACATGAGGAAGTAAACAGAGACAAAGAACTCTGAAACTGCTATTCTTAGAATTCCCTCTGGTTACTTTCACTATGTTACTATGTATCATTAAATGTGAATGTACTACAAAGATTTTTTTCTTACTGGAAAAATTTAAAAGTCCTTTCTAAATTTCAAAAGAAAGGAGATAGGTCTAAATCTACGTGTTTTATGTTCTAGAAACACTTGGAAAATTTAAAGTACTGCTGGGGTTATGAGAAGTCTTGCAAACCAGAGTTCAGGTTTGGTTATCCTTTCTGCAGCTATGTGGACTTGGGATGGTGAGTTTCTATAAGGAATATACTCCTTCCTTTGAAGTCTTTTACTTTCTCTACAGTGGGTTTTGATGCCTTCAGTTCCAGGTAGATATTCTCATATTCTTTCTCTCTCTCTCTCTCTGTCTCTCTCAGTCTTTCTCTCTCTATCAATTTGAGATAGAATCTCACCATGTAGTTCAGACTAGCCTTTAGCCCACCTGGCCTTGAATTCAGGAAACTGAGGCTGGAGACTTGCTGTGAGTTTGAGGCCAGCCTGTACTATACAGTAAGTTAAAGGCCAGCCTGAACTACTTTGTGAAACCCTGTCTTAAAATGACAGAAAACAAAACAAAACAACACAAAACCCAAAGCATCTTTCATTCTAGATAACCCAAACTTCATACATTTTTGTTAGGTCTTTTTATTTTATGTCTGTAAACAACTTAATTTGGTAACTTCATGTGTGGTAGGGGATTTTGGAAAACTATGACAGTATATTTTTAAAAATATAAGTAGTAACAGATGTCTAGCAGAAAGAATATTCAAGGTCCAAAAAAAAAAAAAAAAGAAGTTTAAAAAACCCCAAAATAACCTCAGAATTTTTTCCTTTGCAAATAGGACAGACACTGTGGAGTCAGCTGAAGACCTCTTCTGGAAACAGGCAGACTTCGGGTATGCCAGGGAGCGACTGGAGGAGATGCATGTGCTCTGTCAGCCAGAGGAGATGGTGGGTGTTAAGCTCCTTCCTAAGTGAGCCTTTTTACTTCATTACTTTCTATTTATTATTTATCTTACTGTTTGGATTGTAACATAAAAACAAGATAGATGGCGGTATGAAAAGAATCTCTTACTTATTTGGTTCACAATTTTATTTAACATCTCCAGATAGGTAGTTCTTGTTACTTTGGAAGCCCTGCTCTACTTTTCCTACATACGGATTTTGAGTCACCTTTTGAGGCTCTTTAATATTTTTAGATTTAGAGTTAACTTGAGAGTTAAAATCTTGTCGTGGGCAAGGTGCTCAAGCTTTCTGTGTTCCAGTTTCCTTAGCCTTAAAGTCATGATGGTTTCGTAGCATGCAGGAAGCATGAAGTTCTGCATATAAAAGTGCTCAGTGCCAAGTCTGGCTCCCAGTGGAGGGTTCAGTGTTATTTTTGCTGGAATTTTAAGTATTTATGAGTAAGATGTGATATTCTGTAATCTGGTGACCTTAAAACCACAAAGTCTCTGCCATCTTGGGAATCTCTATTTTAATCTCTAGAAAGTTTGAGAAATTAAAAGAAATTAATTCACTTGTATTCAAATCTGACTATAGGGGGCTGGAGATTTAGCTCAGTGGCATAAGCACGTGCCTCACAAGCGCACGGTTGTGAGTTTGATCCCCGGTACCATTAAAACAAACAAACAAACAAACAAACAAACAAAAACCAAATCTGACTATAGATGTTATTGTGGTGTTGGAGAGTTGGCATATGATGGAGCTATTAGCAATTCTAGCAAAGGGAATGAAGTGCCAATGATGGTAACTAGCATTGCCCCAGCACACCTGGAATAGACCCTGTGTGTTACTTTGCACACTTTGTTTAGAGCCAAGCTCTTTACATGGAGAGGGCAAGGCAAGGGCCACAATTATTCCTTGCACACCTCTCTCATGGTGGCTTGTGGAATGCTTTCCTAGCCAAAACTTACTTGAATGTGCGACCAGAATATGATCACTGTCTTAGTTTTTTGTGCTATAACAAAAGGCTATAAACTCAATGGCTGTAAACAACAGAAATTTCTCTCAATTGTGGAAGGCAGAAGCCCAGCTCAAGGTGCCAGCGTAGTCAGGTTCTGGTGAGGGTCCTCTTCTAGTCTGCAGCCAGCCAGCTGCTTCTTTTATCCCCCCATGAGAGGGCTCTTCATGGTCCCTCTTAGGAACATACCAGTCATGTTTGTGACGGTGCCCCTCACGCTCTAGTCACCTCCTAATACTATCACATCACATTCAGTTCATTGTAATCTTTTACTAACTACAGAGTCCAAAAATACCATGCTGGTCAAGATGAAGGTGCTGTGTTCATGGGAAGTTTTAGGAAAAATAATTAATAGCATTTACTTGTCTAAATAAAATCCAACGCAGAAATTTTTTGGAAATACTTCCTCTGTCAGCACACTCCAGATTGGTTGAAGTAGAAACTGGCTCTGGTAGTTGACTGGTTAACTGCTTTATTCAATTATTTAGAAGAGATTGCCCTCTGGTTACTGTTGAGAGAGACTCTCATAAGTTTCGTGGGAAACTGCAGAAAGTGCCTTTTACTCAGACTGGCAAACTGCCTTTCCAGCCTTGCATTTGAATGCGTCTAGCATGTACATTCTTTCTTGCTTCTTTTGGCTCCACTGTGCAAAATGCTTTTCATATAGTTGTGGGTAAGTGATGGTTTCCAGTGCTGCTTTTTATTTATTTTTTTTAAAGGAGACTGAGTTGAACCCTATGTGCAGCTCTTGGCTTTAAAATGTGAGTTGATGCAAATATAGTATCTGGGAGTTCTTCATTGTAACATTAAAGTATGGAAACCAAAAGTGTATTTGACTAAGTTCTGCTGGGAGGGGAAAACACCAAGAAACAGTTACAGTGTGAGGACAGTTTTTCCCATCATGTGGGTGTACTTGCTGTTACCCTGTCTAGCATGTCTGGTGAGTTCTCAAACTGCTGAGACTCAGAGGCAGTTTCTCCCTTTTGTCAACTTTGTTTCAGAGTGACTCAAGTCTGGTATGTTCCCGTTACCTTCAATATTGCAGAGCAACCCATCTCTACCTTGACTTAAGAAACATCAAGAGAAATCATGACAGGTACTTAAATGGTTGATGGTGGACTCTAATAGACGTTATCACATATTTTCAGGTGTAGTGCCTTGGATTTGCTGCATAATAAAATGGTTGAGGGCTCAGGCAATAGGTTAGGGATGGTGACCCAAACTGGTCACTGATTGATCACATCAAAAATTAGGATCATAAGTATGATGGGTTCCTTATAAGAATTCTGTTACTTTCGTGAAGGTTTTTTGTTTGTTTCTGTTTTGCAGGGTTGGGGTTTGAACCTAGGGCCTCTTGAATGCCAGACAAACATTCTGTCACTATGTTACATCCCCAACCCTATTTTTGTATATATTTAAAATTGTCTATTATAGTCTGCCAAAAGAAGTATGCATACTTCAGAAAAAGAAAAACTTATATACATATTATATACTTATATATGCTTATATACTTATATAAATATTTTAATACTAAATTTATTGAGATATCATGAGATTAAAACAAGTCACTTGTCTTAGTTACTTTTCTCTTATTGTTGGGACAAAATACCTGGCATCCAAAGTTAAGGAAAGGTTATTTAGCTCACAGTTTGTGGAGATTTCAGTCCATAATCAGCTGGTTCCAAGACAGGGTGGCATGGCACAGGAGCAACAGTTTAAGGTGGCAGAAAACAGCAAAAGCAGAAAGAGTACAAGGGGAGAGAGCAAGCCTCTTTTCCTCCCTTGTATTGTATGCAGGCTACCCACCCTCAAGAGGGTGTAGCACACATACTGGTCTCTGTGCCCTCCTTTTGTGCAGGCTCAGGATATTTACAAGGCAAGGACCCTGGCCCCCTGCTAAGTCACCTAGTTAAATTTCTAAACTTCTCAAGTTGACACAATGAACAGCATCCTAGAATGATAAGGGCATGTTCTTATCATACGAGGATGTAGACTGCTACAGCTGCTTGTTAAGCTTCTAGACTTCTCAAATTGATGCAGTATATTAACCATAACATCACAATTGGTCTCTATAATTACAAGAGGTTCTCAATGTGGTACCCACCAGCTTCTAGACCTTTATCAGTACTGTGAGCTGCTGCTTGGATCATCTTGGTCATTGAGATTGCTGCACATACATTTTCAATTTTTTTCTCTAAGGGCCGTACAGTGGGTTTTCTGCTGTGTATGACCTCCTCTAGGAGCCCCATATAAGGGTAACACCATCTGCTGAAAAAGCAGCACATTAGTTTTCTGTTACTGAAGTAAGTGTACATAGAGGGTTTTTTTTTTTTTTTCAGACTCTACATTCAGGCCTTGCTTAACTGAGGACATATATTAGGTGATTTCACTGCTGTGCAAACACTGTAGAGTGTACTTACGCAAACTTTCTTTTCCCCCACAAGTAGGGGTTGAATCTAGGACCTTTCCACCAAGCTACTCCTTAGCCCTTTTTAAAATTTTTATTTTAAGAAAAGTCATTGCTCAATCACAGAGTTGTCCAAACTGGGCTCAAACCTGCAGTCCTCCTACCTCAGCCTCCTAGAGTGCTGGAATTGCAGACACACACCACTAACTATCTGGCTTCACACAAAGTTAAATAGCTACAGTGACACTAGCTGATACAGTCTTCAGGGATCACAATCATCTGTGCGGTTGGCTGTTGACTGGAATGTCATTATGTAGCACTTGCCTATTGTTAAATTCCAAAGAAAAATTGATTTTGGAAATTGATAATCCCATTTAGTCACAACCCATGAGCTGGAATCATGAAAAAATTTTCAAACTCAACCTTTTTTTTTTTTTATACACTAGATTCAAGGAAGATTTTTTCCGGAGTGGTGAAATTGGAGGATACTGTAAACTTGACACTCATATGTTGATGTCTGAAGGCCAACGCAAAAGCCCCCTGCAATCTTGGTAATATGATTTTTTTTATACATACATATCTACATGTAATTTTATTTTTTGTCCTTGCAGATATTGGTAGAAGACTCCAAAATGGAAAATTTACTTATGTTGCAGATAATTTTAAGTAACTGTTGCTTAATTTGTATAAGCACTAGCTTCTCAGGAATGGTGGTTACAGGTGAATTCCTAAGTATAACTGAACATAATTATAAAATATTAGGAAATATGATATAGCACTGCTGTTTGCAAATAAAAGAAAAAAATCAGATTAAAATTAATTTTTATTATTTTTGTAGTTGGTACATGTGTTTTGGGGAACACTGTTAGGAAAAATGAGCTCATACTGAAATACACTGATACTTTGGTTGTTGAATGGCTCCGAGCCCAAACTTTCCACTACTCAAAACAGTGAAGTTTGAAACAAAACCTGTTTGGTGTCCGTAACTTTGCTTGAAAGTCAAACTGAAAATTTGATTTTAAAAAGCTTGTATGGGCCAGGTGTGGTGGTGAATGCCTGTAATCCCAGCACTCGGGAGGCTGACCCAGGAGAATCACCACAAGTTTGAGGCCAACCTGGACTACATAGGGAGACATTGTCTCCAACCCCACCCGGCAAATCCTCAAAAATCGAAAAACAAACAAACAAAAAAAAAAAAGAAGAGGAAGGGGCAGGGGAAGGAGAAAGAGGAGAGGAAGAAGATGAAGAAGAGGAGGAAGAAGAAGAGGAAGAAGAAGAAGAAAAAAAAGAAGAAAAAAGAAACAGGAAGCTGCCGCCTGTATGGGCTAAGAATGAGTAATGCATTGCGCCTCGCTGTGGATGCAAAGGGGTGATGCTGTTGTCTAAGCACTGCTTTCACCCAGACAATGTGCAGTGCTTGTATTGGTGCATTACAGCCTTTGTCATTGTGCTCTATTTTTGTGATTTATATGTGTAAAATATTATGACCATGGCCCCAAAGAAAGTTAGTGATACCCGCAGTACAGCTCAGAGGAAAACTGAGAACCACAATAGAGTTAAAGAAAAAGAAATTATTGTAAGGTTTGTTAAAGTCTTAGAAAAGTGAATTTATATATGTAATTTTTCAGGTCTCAGAACCAGTAATTTGGTTTTCTGTTATTTCTTATGGGAAAAATATATCCAGTCCTTGAACTTTTCAGTGTTTCAATGCAAACTTGGAATGAACTGAGTTCGACAAAGATATCACTGTATATGACAAACATACAAAAGAGTGTGTCGTTTGGATTATGAAGAAGTGAACCCACCCTTGTAACTCTTATCCAGGTCAAAATGCAGAGCACTCAGTCTCCTGTCCAGGCCCTACCCCCTGACTGTTATCACCATGAATCAGACTTTTGAACTTTAAAACTCTTTATTTTGAATTAACTTTAGACTTAGGGAAGTTTAAAAATGGTACAGGAAGTTCCCATTGTACCACTGCCTCAGCTTCCAGAGATACAATATCTCGTAGGACCCTAGCACAATGACCAAAGCCCGGAAATTGCCACTGGCACGATATTACTAAGTAAACACAAGAGTGTGTCACCATATTTAGATGTAGTCATTTTTTAAAAATGTCCAGTCTAGGTCCATGTTTCTACCAACACAGTCAGGAGGAGGAATTATTCCATCATCCAAAGAAATGCATGTTCCTCCTTTCCTGGTCACATAGCCTACCCTTATGTAACATTAGTTGGGGGTCATACTCTGGTGTTGAGCAAACCATTCAGAATAATAATCTACCTTTCATCAGTATAGTGTTTTGCAATCTGCACCGATGTTTCTCATGTCACTTATCAGATTTTAACAGTAGGTAGTTTCTGTATTGTATAGGGCATTTTCTTTCCTAGTATGTCTTAATACCTGATTTTATAGCAGATTTACCTGAGGTATATGTACTAGATATTTATTGTTGTGTAACATGTCATTACAAAATATACCTCTGGTGTGTATTTATATTTATTATCTACTGCTGCATAACACATTACTCCAAAATGTAATAGCATGACAGAGCAAACATTTAATATCTCATACAGATTCTGATGGTCACAATTTGCCAACAGCCTAGCTGGGTCTCTCTTGTGGTTGCTTTCAAGTGCGGCCAGGGTTGTAGGTTTTCCTAGGCTCAGCTGGACTGGGAAATCGTATTTCTGAACTGACTCTGGATGTTGTAAGCCTCAATTCTCTGACCATTGGCAGAGGATTAAGTTTTCACAGTATGGCCTGACCCTTGTGCCACTCACAGAATGACTTCTAATTCCTCCAAGGTGAGCACCACAGCGTTTTAATAATCTCAGAAGTGACATCCCATCACTTTTGCTGTGTTCTATTGGTGAGCTCCTAAATTATGCCCACACTTAAAGGAAGAGGATTCACCTCCACTTCTTGCAGGAAAAAGTGTTAAAGAATTTGCAGACATACTTTTGAAGCCACCATGATCTATTGTCTGTGTGTTTCTAAAAGGATCTTTTTGGTATTTATTTTACATGAAGTGTAATCTCAAAGATAAAGAGTTACAGATGTTAGCTCTGAATATCTCTTGTCACATGTTTGTGATTATCTTCAATTTGGAAGAAAACTGTACCATGTCACTTCCAAAGACATTTTTTGAGAGAAAGACTTTTTATTCCTCAGAGATGCTTAGGTGTCTGCTGTCTTTTTGAGTGTTAGTAACTTTTGGAATGCCGTCTTTCTCAGACTCCAAAGAGGCTACAGCAAGAGTTCCTCTGGCACATTGTTCGCTCTGAACCTCATTAAACTACAGGAAACCTTGTTGAAGCTTCCTGCTTCACTGGTAGATTATTTAGCCAATACCAATATAAATTTCCTCTTTGTGGAGTAGGTTCCCAATTTAACTGTCTTACATGAGATGATTTTTAAAAGTTCTTTAAATTAATATTAAAGTTGATATGGCATTATATAAATGACAATAAGTTTGAGGGCTGCATGTCTCCATGGGAGTGCTTTTATGTACTAAAAATAAAATTTACCTAATGAACAGAAAGATCCTAAATTATAGTAGTCACTTTGAAATCATATCCCAATTCATCATTCCAGGTTTGCTGAGCTACAAAGCTATACTCAGCTCAACTTCAGACCTATAGAAGATGCTAAATGTGACATTGTGATTGAAAAACCAACGTATTTCATGAAATTAGATGCAGGTAAGAAGTTAAGTTTTCTGTTATCTGTATATTGGTTAAGAGCACACACATATATATAATTTTTATATGTGTATATTTTATATATGTATTCTTCCCTTTGGATTTTAAAAGAAGTACTATGATATATAGTAATTTGATTTTTGCTTTCTTCTCTGAAGTAGATGAACTAGCTTAAATTTCCTGTTATTTTGTACTTTGGGTATTCTAGAAGAAACCTTCACATTTGCATCAAATGAGTCATTCTAAATCTGAAGACGAAACAAGGCATGTACACCTTTACACTAAATTTACCCACTCTAGTTTCTCTCATCACTTGATTTAAATTGTTTCATTACAGTTATTTTTAAATAGAAGGGAGGGAAAGAAATGTCCATAACCTCTCCTAGCAAACTTACTAATATTATTTCCATGACTAAAGTGAACTTAAAATTCTTTTGGAAGTTATACTGCAGTATAATCTTGGAGAAAAAATTAGAATTATTTTTCACTTATGCCTACAGGCACTAAGTCTCAGCTTGTAAGCATAACTTTAATTTTGTGAACTAGTTGCCCTAGAGAGGAGAAACACGGATCATTCTATATTATCTCTCTCATTATGAGAGACAGAGATTACTGTGCTATATCATATCAAAATTCATGAGAGGCTTGGCCTACAGTGAAATATAGAGAGCCCTCTGTCACGAATATTTGAGAATTACCATAATTTATTGATCATAGTTTTAATGTGCTCTACCTTCTGTAGTCATAATTCTTGTATCACAAAGTATTAGATTCAGAAATCGGACAAGTTTAGGATTTTGAAATAGGAGCAAGTAAAAATGCTATGTTCAAGGTTCTGACTCATTTCTTAAAGATATGCAAATTAAAGAGGCAAAGAAAACAGTGATCTGCCTATAAAAGAGGTAAATATGTGTGAGCTGTTAAATTTATGCCGAGCTGATGTAATAAAGTAGGTAAAATGGGAATAGACTCAGGTAGATGTGTGCCTTTTCTTTCCTATATTCATAACTCTACTTTTTTCTTCTAATTTAAGTTGTCATGCAATTTTTCTTTTCTTATTAACTCTTACCTTGGAGAGTGAGCATTTCTACAGAACAAAGCTCGCCAGGGGCACATTTCTGCATGATGAAGTCTGTGTTTTCTCCTTCATTTATAAATCCTCATAGCACCAAGCACTCTTTTACATATGCTAATTCTCCAGTAAATGTTAGGGGCTCACTAAATGGTACCTGAGAGCTCACCTGGGGGAAAGGGAATGCGTTCTCACAGGACGTCATTTTCTTTAAGCCGACAGTATGCTTTTTGCCAGAATTTTTCTGGCTGAAAAAAAATTAGCCCTCCCAAAGATTAATTCATCTGAGATAACCAGGTTGAGAAGACCTGAATATTTTTAACGCTTCCTTTATGGAACACAGTGTTACTATTCACTACGAGAATGAAGTCTGGCTGTTTTGTATTTTACACTTTTGAAAGTCAGTGTTTTTCTTTTAGTCAACGTTTTCCTTCCGTGAAAATGCACATTTTAAAGTATCACTTCCTGTTTTTTGTTTTGTTTTGTTTTGTTTCGTTTTAAATGACTGACATTAGAATTTACCAATGGTGGCAGCCTCAGCGCTGTCTGCTCTGTCTGACCTTGGGCACAGCTGGACTTTTGCCATGTGCCAGACATTGAGGTGGCACTTAAGGATGCATCCTTTTGGATTTCTTATGATAAAGCTGGCACTTAGGTCCAACTACTCCCCATTTCTAGTACAGAACCTGATGCTTATGAATTTATCTAGGAGTGTTGCTCATAAGTGACTGACCTAGAATTCAAGCCAGTTCTAACTCCAGACTTTATGCTTTTTCAATTTGGGCATGAGACATTTATCTCTTTTAAATGATAGTTGGTTAGTATTTTCCTGGGAAGAATATCATAAGCAGTGATTAAGTAGGATCGAAAGAGACAAAAATGAAAGCTACCAAACTGTTAGTAATTGCCATCATACTTACATCAACAGTGCCTCTGGGAATAGGTGTTGCTTAATTGATTTTTCAAAACGTGATCAAAAGAATAAATAATTTCATGAATTTATCCTTCTACCTCATTTTGAGTTAAATAGACCTATGTGGCTTTTTCTGGGAATTTAATTTGTTATTTGGTATATACGAAATAATACATTCCTGATTTCCAAATAATCAGTTTAAAAAGTAAAGTTTTGAACCCAATCAATTTGTAAATGGATTGTATGTCTGTGTAGATTTTGTTCAGAAAAAATTACTTTCTTCCCACATTTATTTCAACTAAAAGTCCATTGAACTGTAGGTAGATGGGGTAGAATAAAAATTGTTTAGTCACATGTTCTTTGGAGTTAATTAACATAGATTTCTTTTTTCAACATTAGGTGTTAACATGTATCACCACTTCTGTGATTTTATCAACCTTTATATCACCCAGCATGTTAATAACTCATTCAGCACAGATGTGCACATCGTGATGTGGGACACTGTAAGTAAGAAAGTGCTCTTTGCTTTAACACTGTTTTCACCTTGCTCTGCCATTGTGTGACTGTGACCTGATGAAACATGACTGTTGAAGACACATATTTGAATATACACTGCTGTACACACATGCACCCACACACCTGCACACGAGTCTGAATGTGTCTGTGCGTCTGTATTGCTAGATGTACACTTGCACGTGTGTGTGTTCCTTGTTTTTTTTCAGTTTTAGAATGAAGCAGTGGAAAATTTCTTTCCCCTTTTGGTTAGATGGAATTCCCAAGAGCTGCACCATGTTTGCTTCAGAGTTCCTCTGAGATAGGGCATGTAAAGCCTGTCACTCACTCGCCGCTGACATTGGAGGAGCTTCTGTTCAGTGTGATCTTGAATTTACTCTACTCTCTTGCCTTTCTTTTTTATTCTTTTACCTCTTTATCCTCCCTCTCTTTCTTCTTCCTCTTCTCCTTCTCACTCTCCTTCTTCTTTCCTTTCTTCTTCCTTCTTTCCCCACACCCCTACCTTTCTGCTGCTGGGAGTGGAATGCAGGCCTGTCCTGTGCTAGGCCTGCTCTCCACAGCTGAGTTCTACAGCCCCTGCCTTTGCATAATAATAGCTTTCTCATCACTATTTGCTTCAGGTCAAACTGGCCACTGTGTAAAATGAGTCTTAGACATACACAAAAGCACATTTGTTAGATTATGCTTTCTATTTATTTGTTTTTTGTAGTCTTTTTCATTTCTTTTTCTTTACCTGCCTTTCCCTGCTTCTTCCACTTCTGTCCCTTCCACTTGCTCAGGGTGGGACCTGGTATCCTCAACTGTAAAATAGAATAGAACTTGTACCTCAGTGTCATCTTGAGGTTGAACCACAGAGTGTGCAGTCATGGTTCCTGGCACATGGCACATATAGTCTGAATACTAACTGATGATGATAGTATGCACCTTAGAGGTTCCCTGTACTGGGGAGCAGGAATCCTCAGAGGTCATCTGAGAGTCAACTAAACAAGATATTCTGACTGGAGATATTCCTATGCCTCCTCTTGGTAAGAATCAATTCAGGATGACATTCCTGTGAGTGATGAAGTGGTGGCTCTCAGAGCAGCATCAGGCCTTTCTTCCAGCGGAGTCCATAGCACAGCTCAGGTATAAGGGGACAAATTTCACCTGCGGCAGGAACAGCAGCTGCTTGACCGAAGAGCCTCGTGTCTTGCAGCAGCCACCAGCTCTTGGAATAACTGCACTGGCAAAGCCTCAGCAGCATGCCCACAGGTGTCACACCCAGCTGTAAGAGTCATATGTGGGGGAGACCTAAACCTGACTTTCCTGGTCCTGCTGCAGTTTATCCATCAAGCATCTTTTAAGATCAGAAGCAACACTGTGTAAAAACACAGCTGACATGTGCCATCTTCATTTCCAGAGAGCAGAGATAGCCAGGGAATGAAGATCCTTGGTCTCCTAGGAGGGGAAAGAGTCTTGCTGTCCCCTTCATCACAGACGGGAGGCTCCCTGGAGAGCTGTGCAGGAAGGTTGTTGTGCTCACCGCTCCTTACACTTTTGTTGGGATCCAAACTCAACTGACAATTGCTTCTGCAATTCTTGCCATGCTGGTGCTTTCTTCTGCACATTTCTGTTTCCCTTTTGAGTTCCAGTTTTGCTGACACCAAAATTTTGGAAATGTGTGAGCAAAGGGAACAATCCTTCATTTTTTTTCTTTTTGTTTGTGTGCTTCTGAGTCACAATCAAAACAACTCTCAAGCTCTCAATGATTCACTCAGGGGTGTTTTGCCCTTTAAAAAAATACACCTGAAGTTATCTCATTTAATATTCTTCCACCTCAGTGGACTAGGGATTTTGTTTGTTGTTTTTGGACTGGGTTTGTTTTGTTTTCTTTTAGCTTGTTCCATAGGCAGGAATCTGCAGCCTGAGCCACTGGTGAGAGTTCTGGGATTATATATTGTGCAAGGGATGCAGCCACTAATTCCAGCCTGGGCTTAGGAACCACGGTGCTTTATCACCTTTCTGTACAGCCCTCCAAAGAACCTGTGAGGCTGACAAAATGTTTCTCACAGTTTCCAGAAATTTTTTGTGTTCCTTATGGTATACTTTTCTGCATCTTTCTCAAATGCACCAAGGTAAACTGAGCCAGTGTCTACACCCTGCACATTCTGTGTGCCTACTGTGGTGGGGTAGGATGCGTGGCCTCCAGGATGATCCCAGACAGTGCAAGAGAACTGCACCCGTGATGTGAGGACAGGCTGACTTTAACTCTGTGAAGATTAGCAAGATGAATATGGCCAGGCAGGCGGGCTGGCTGCCTGGTGTTGCTTCCCTCCTTCGTGGAGCTTGTAAACCTGTGTTCCTGATCTAAGAGGCCTTTGCCATCCACTCATTCACGTTCTCCATGCAGGCAACTCTGCCAGGTCCCGTCAGAATTCTGACCCACAGATACCTGTAGGGTGGACGGGTACAGTGCACGGGGTTGGGCAGTTACTCAGTGTTTCTCTCCCTCCCGCTCTTCAGTACTGGCTATGGAACCCAGAGCATTCACGCTTAGCTCCTCCCACCCTTTGAAAAATTTTCGAGATGGCATCTAGCTAAATTGCTTAGGCTGGGCTCAAACTTGTGATTCTCCTGCCTCATCCGTCTAGAGCACTGGGATTACAGTCAACGCTGGCTTTTGAATATTTTTCTTTTGTTGGCAAGGTCTTAGGTTAAGCAACACTGTGACCTGCAGACTGACACGAATCCCCCACAGTTGATGGTATGACCACAGAATCAATCTTGAAGGCCTTTGGGGTGGGGGTAGTTTGCCCAAGGGCAGAGTTTACCAACTATCCACACCTGGAAGCTTGTGGTGTCTCCTCTCTTTGTAAATCTGAGTGGTTTGATCACTTTTTTCAGGCACACAGACAGCAGCTTCTGTGCTGGTAAAGCCACCAGTCTCCCAAGATACAGAAAGTACACTTCTTCAGATGGCCTTTCTGGGCATAAAAGGGTGGCTCTTGGTAAATGGAATGGATAAAGGGGAGTTTGCTATAGACTTTCTACGATTTCCTATATAACATAGCTATGTTGTTTTTTAAACTATGCAAGTAACCTTTGCTTATAATGAGTTCAAAAACACAACTGTTAAAAAGTCTCCTTCAATTTCATTGTACCCCAGGGATAACTACAGTTAGTGTATCTATGAATTTTTGGCAAGCTTATTTTCATCTTAATAAATAAATGTAAATAATAAATGTAAATTTATACAAATTTGAATCAGGGTTTATATGAGAACCGGTGTATATAGATATACAATTTGTATAAGGATACATTTATAGCTCTATAGAAAATATACTCTATAGTGTTCCCTTAATATATCATGGACAAATCTCCAACTCATTACATTCAAGGTTATCCTTTTATGAGAAGTTACATAGTATTCCATATAGTGGATAGTTTAAAAATCTGAGGTATGCATGATTGCATGTGTACACTCTCTCCATTTCAATTATATTTTATTCATTTCTAATTCTATGCTATTTGTCAAAACTCAGCAAACATATACTCCTCAGTATCTATGAGAAGTTCTCTGTGGATACAAAAGTATTCAAAACTCTCAAGTTCCTCATATAAAATGGTGTAGTACTTGCGTATAACCTGTGCAATTCTGCTATATATTTTAAATCATCTCTAGGTTATTTGTAGAACCTAAGAGAATGTAAATTCTGTGCAAATAGTTGTTATACTGCTGTTTCTGGGATAATAATGAGAAAAAACTATACGTCTGGTAGAGACCCAGTGTGTTTTCTGAATATTTTCAATTTACAGTGCTTGAATCTGCAGACACAGAACCTGCATATTCAGCCAACTGGATATGGATACTGCCAACTTATTCATATCTTCACATGCTCACTGTAGCATTTCTGTCAGACAGATGCCTGTGAGTGGAATTTCTAAGTTATAGGTGGCATGCATGTTCAAATTTGAGACCTATATAGGAAGAAATACTATGTCATCTTCTGGATAGCCAAATATTTTTCAGTTTGAGAGTAGGAAAAAGCCTCTTATTTCCCCTGTGGCAGATAGTTTGAATTTGAGGGATATAGAGATGAAGTTTCTAGAGGTGCTTATTACTGAGTAATGCATGATTTCCCTTAGAAGGGATCAGTCAGATTATTTTATTATTAAAATTTCCTTTGAAAGGTATCTTATTTTATCTGAAGTATTTTATCTTAAGAAACTGTCTAGAACCACTTCTTCTAATTGCCTTTTATTTATTATTGAGCCTGAGCAGCAATGTTCCATTTTTGATGATGCTGAGAAGGGCCTTTATTAGAATAGCACTGGAGAAACACTGAAGGAAGGGCTTTTCAAAAATCACTACATCTAACATTCTCCATAACTTTGAATAACTGTAATATGTGCAACAAAAATGTTTAAAATATGAAAAAAATGCTATGAAGGTAAAAAGATTTGAACATAATAAACATAAATACACCAACTGTAGACTTTGAATGTAACCCTTAAATGCATATTTCTTATTTCTCTTGGCTGAATATTTTAATCTGTTATACCACTTGAAAACGAATTGATCTCTGTCTTCAGCTGATGGAACTTATAATTAACTTCTGCTTTTCAAAAAAGGAAAATGCACTTGGTAAATACACTAGAACAAGCTTTCACTGACAGGCGACTGTCATGTGTAGTTTATGAGCATGAAGTCTGAAGTCACAGACAGATTAATCCAGTCCTGCAATTTACAGCTCTATGATTTAGGCATATTACCAAAATTTGTGTTCCAATTTCCTGGTTTTGTAAAATCGGGATAATAATCTTACCTAGCTCCTAGGTTTGTGGGTGGCTTAATGAGTTAATGGCATTTAAGGCTTAACACCATGCAGGTGCTGCTATTATTGTTATATAATATTTTTGTTATAATAGTGCCATTAACAGTACTAACAAGGACTTATCAAGTATTACCCAGCATTCACTGGGAAGAACATTTCATAGTTATTTATATTATACTTTTAATGTTAAGGCTTTTAAACCATTTTCTTGCTTGAAATTCCTTTCCAAAGATACTCCGTTTGCCTTGATGCTTTTTGCTCACCGAGCATATCAGGGTGTGTGCAAATGGTGGCATGCATGTGTGTTGTGTGTATCTGTGGTACAAATGGAAATTTCCTGGAAAAACCCCATAACTATTATTTCAAAGACTTGAGAATGAAAGAGGTTAGGGTAGAAAAATGAACTAGTGTTAACACACTAAGATTATGATTGTAGTGATTATTTCTGAATATATTTAATCAAACTAGGCATTTGTTCAGGCCCCAAAGAAAAATCCATTTGTCTTATATGGTTTTTATGACCTTAGTTAGGATTATAATATAATTTAACACTTAACAGGCAAAATCAGGTTTTTTTTTTTTTTTTTTTTTTGGATCTGTTTGCTCTAACTTTTTTTTTTTTTTCTACCTCCAGAGCTCTTACGGATATGGTGACCTGTTCTCTGACACTTGGAAAGCATTTACAGACTATGATGTTATACACTTGAAAATTTATGATTTCAAAAGGGTACTAGAAACTTTACTGAAGTATCTGTAAATAACTCATATATAGATGAATTACTTGTAAAATAAATGTTTAATTTGAGTTTTTATTAGCTATTACCATTAAAGTCTGACTTCTTGGTGTTTCTTTTGTTATAAGCAATCCTCATTGTTAAGAACCATGTAACTTTTGAGAACATTTTTCTGTAAGTTTCAAAAACTATATACTTTATTGTCTTTAAAGTCTTTTGCTATTCAAACTATTTTAATGAAAAATGGATATTAATTATAATTTATTTTCCAAAGTTATACGTACTGTTTTAGTATGAAGGGAGCAAATGATATTCTCTTATCTTTTAAAGTATCTTCATTCTTAGGTATGTTTTAAAGAAGCTATCTTTTCATTACTGCCCCGCATGAGGTACGGGCTATTCTACAACACTCCTCTGGTAAGCATTTTGTGATGACATTTGTGCATAGCTTGAGAGCATCTTCAGTGGCAATGCAAGAGTCTTCGTTGTAATATGAACTGGTATTTTCATTTTAGATTTCTGGCTGTCAGAATACTGGGTTATTCAGGGCCTTCTCCCAGCACGTGCTGCACAGACTAAACATCACACAGGCAGGACCCAAGGTAATGGCTGCATTATGGGCTCCAAGGTGGAAGTTTTTTTTTTTTTTTCCCCCTACTCAAAATTAATACTATGCTGGCAGAAGAAGAAATAATCAGGATAGAGTGTTTTCTGTGCTAATGATTTCTGACCTGGAGTTGTCAGTGTTTAACAGGTGTCAGCAACTGTTAAAAGATATCATAAAAACGTGGTTTTTATTTCTCCTCTTCTTTTTCCATTTCTTTGGTCATTATCTCCCTGCTTATCCCAAATCCCCATCCAGCCCACAAAATCCCTGCCAAAAATTCCACTCTACTAACCAACAACCAGGCAGCAGTACAACAAATAGGTTTTGTCTTCCATGCCTAAAGTGAATATCTTGATTTTTATTTTTAATGAACACATAATAATTATATATTTAAGTTATAAAGTTTAATATTTTGATACATGTTATAATGTGTAATGATTAAAGCAAGGTATTTAGCTCATCCATCATCCTAAACATTTATCATGTCTATTTGTAGGGAGCATTCAAAATCCTTTCTTTTAGCTCTTTTGAAATGTACAACAATTATTGCTAACTATACTCATCCTAATGTTTTAGTTACTTTTCTCATTGCTGAAACAAAATGCCCACTACCCAAAATTAGAGGAAGAAAGGTTTATTTATCTCACAGTTAGTATAGGTTTCAGTCCATAATTGGCTGGCTTCAAGGCAGGGTGGCTTGGCAGAGAGCCTCATGGCAGGCAAAAGACAGCAAAAGTGATCAAGCAACCAATGGTGACAATGGCAGCTTTTTTCTACCCCTTTTATATTCTAGTTAGGCTACTTGGCTTAGGGTGGGTGTCAAACCAATTGGTGGACTAATTTAGTGATCGTATACTTTTAATCCCAGCACATACTCTAGACCTAGCCATCTCTCAAAAAGCCCCACCTATGGTTGCATGAGTTTTTTGGGGGACATCTAGACACAAGCCATAATTCCCTGCTATGCTGCAGAACACTAGAAACTTACCCTTTGATTGTAACTGCTTTCTGAACCTGTTAATGCTTTTCTGTCTTCCCTTGTCCCTGACCCCCTTTCCTCTCGTAGCCACTACTGTATTTTACTGTTTCCTTCTATGAGATCAACTTTTCAGCTGCCACAAAGAAGTCAAAACATATGGTATTACTCTTTCTGTGTGGCTTCACTAAATATGGGTTTTGTTCATGGGTGGTCTCCCTCCACAGTGCACTAAATTCTATCTCCTCACCACAGTCCATGAAGTTAACAAAATGTGGCCTCTCTAACCAGGACTGGCATAGCCGATCCAACACAAATGATGGAAGTTTATTCCTCTTTTATAGCTAATACAATTTGTTATAGCTAAGTAATACTCCATTGTGTATATGTACTACATTTTCTTTCAAAGTGGATATATTTGTAATCTGATTTTCTTTTAAAGTGGAATGGTGAGGGGACAAGCTAAAAATTAATCATTCTAGAAGTATAGCCTTATTGACTTTCATCTCTTTCTGAAAATCACTTTTGAGGTCAAGATATATCTGCATTATTTTACCATTTCGTGTTGATTACAGGATGGAAAAATTCGAGTCACCATTCTTGCCCGGAGCACAGAATACCGGAAAATTCTAAACCAAAATGAGGTTAGTTTTTTGACATATGTTTTTAATCTCATTGTATTGAATTTGCCTCCCGTGACTAATGTGCTTTGTTTCCTCATGTTATATTTAAAGCTTTGCTTTAAACTGTTACTTGTTTGAAAAGCTTGATGGCCTGCCCCTAGTTCAGTGATTGGATCAGTGTTAGTCCCCGGGTTCAGTCCCCAGCACTGCCCACTTCCCCAAAAGCTGGCTGTGGACATGAGCCAGGGCACATTCTCTGCCATGGACATGGAGGAGAAACAGAGGAAAGTTCCCTACCCTCATAAAACTCACCCTGGAGGTGAGAGACAGGTGTGAACAAGTGAGCAAGTGAGTCAGTTACTAAGGTGATGTCAGGTGGTGATGAGCACTGGAAAGAAAGCGAACTAGGATGACAGAGACTGGGGACACTGGTGGGAAGGGGAGGGGCAGACAGGCACATGTCTAAAGTGGTACTGCCTGGTGCGCAACCTCATGAGTGAGGAGTCCAGCAGGACTGAACTTGGGAAGAGCAGTGAGGATAAGGATGCTGCAGCATCTCCGGAAGGAGGAATTGGTGACCGCAGAAGAGCTCGGGGAAGCCATTCCTGTGGACTGAGGTGAGGAGATGGAATTTAGCTCAGTGTAGAGGGAAGCTACCCAGAAATGTTAAGCAGGGTGTGGGTGGACAGAATAGTGTGTCCTCTGCCCTTTGAGAGATGCCCAGGTTGTAATCCCTGGAACCTGTGAATAGGTTGTTACATGGTAATGGCAAATTATGGTTATGGATGGAATTAAGGTCACTAATCAGCTGGCCTTAAATAGGGAAATAGTTCTGAATTATCCAGGTGGTCCTGGTGTGAACACAATGGGCCACAGATCCACCTGAGGACCTTTGACTTAGCCAGGAAAACGCTTTTCTTTGGAGGTCTTGTCTCATAGATCAGGTCACACTTCATTACTGCCTTCAGAGTAGGAAAGGAACTGAGTGTGGTGACCCATGTGAGTAGTCTTAACACTGTAATCTCAACACTGTGTTCCCCCTGCAGGAGTCCCCTAACCCTCCCAGTATACCCTTGAGTCTGTGTTTTGTCATTACCTTCTATTGTAGACAAGGACCTTGAATCTCAGGAGGTCATACATTCTAGTCCAGCCTAGGCAGTTTAGCAAGAACTTGTCTCAAAATAAAAACTTGAGAAAAGGACTAGTGATAAACCTCAGTGTAAAGACCTTGGGTTCAACCCATGGTACCAAAAATAAATAAATAAATAAATAAATAAATAAATAAATAAACAAGTAAATAAATAAATAATAAAGGTGAAGACAGAAGGAAGGAGATATGCACAGAGAAACAGATGCAGCGCTGCTGCATTTGGAGGTGGACGAAGGGGCCCCAAGCCTTTGTGTGCACCACTCCTAGAAGCTGGAAGAAGCAAGAAAATAGATTTTCCCTTACATCTTCTTAGGAGGACACAGCCTAGAAAGAACACAGCCCTGCTGACAGCTTGCATTAGTTCAGTGAGACAGTGTTAGACTTTGATCCCATAGCACTGTAGGAAAATTCTTGCTGGTTTAAACTGCTGAGTTTGTAGTAATTTGTTACAGAGCAAATAAGAAAATAAATGCACAGGAAGAGAAATGAATTGACTTATTATTTACTTTGAAATTGCTCTCACTGCAAGAGTAGGAACAGGAGATTGATCAAGAGCTGTTACTGCAGCTCAGGAGAGAGTTTGGATGAAGGTGATGACAGTAGAGGTGATATATGGGTTCCAGATACAGTTTGGGAAGACCTATGATACTTTGGACTGTGCAGGAGTGCATTAGGTGGGGCCAGGGAAGGTACTAAGAATCAAGCGTGGTTCCTAGGGTTTTAGCTTAAGCACTTAAGTAGAATTGAAATGGAACAAACTTAGTAGGAGGAAAACAGGGTGAGTTTTGACAGTAAAGTATTTTATGTGGATTAATTTGAATGCTTCATAGGGCGATCATAATTATGCAGTGAGCATCTCTTTCCAAGAGCCATGCTGACATGAACATATGATATAATAAGGTGTTGATCGTAAGCTACAAGGGTGGAAGAAAGGAACAGTGTATGTCTGTGTGCAGAATTAAAAATACAAGTGTCCTTGAATATCCATGGGGCATTGACTTCAGTGCTTGCCTTGTGGATACCAAATTCTGCAGATGCTCACGTTCCTTACATAAAATGATGTGCTTTCTGCATGGGACCTACACACCTTCCTTTGTATTTTAAGCGATCTCTAGATTACTTGTAATACCTGCTACCATGTGAATGCTGTTATATAAATGTTGTTACATATTGTTTAAGGAATAATGACAAAAAAGTCTATCTATGGTCAGTACAGATGTAATTTTTAAAACATATTTTTGATCTGATGTTAGTTAAATCCATGGATATGGATTGAATCATGGGTATAGAGGGCTGATGGAAGGGAAGCCTCAGTAGCCAACAGGTCAAGAGTATACAGTGGTGTAGGAAACACAGAGTAAATGCTAAGTATGTGTTCCCCCTGCAGGAGTCCCCTAACCCTCCCAGTATACCCTTGAGTCTGTGTTTTGTCATTACCCTCTATTGTAGACAAGGACCTTGAAGCTTAGAGATTAGAAAATGTGCATAAGGTCATCCAGCAAGTGAGTAGGGTAGTAGGGATGTGATCAAGTTAATCCAGTTCTAAGACTGCCTTCTGCACCAAAGTGTTTTGCTATGCAGCAGCAAATAGATCTTAGAGGAGGCTGAATTTATTCTGACCCTAGCCATTATCCTGGGAAGCAGCATGGAGCCACTGAAGAGAGGTAGAGAAGTCCAGTAGAGAAGTGTAGTGCTGGATGTAAGATTGAGAGTAAGATGTGGATCCTCTGATTAAATGACAGCACAGTCCTGCCCCACTGCGAAGCCTGAATAGTGGGAATAGAAACTGTGAAGAGCAGCACACTTGTGTAGGACTCACAGGCTCCTAGTTCCTTTTATGTGGGCCTACCTCATTAAGACTCAGGCTTATGCCATCTGATTAATTGCCTCCTGGAAAACTGGAATTCTAATCGCTTTCCTTCAACTCTTTGATGTAAGCAGTATATTCATGGGAGCCCAGGGGATGTCTAGAGGGAGAAACTTTCATTTTATAATTATATGATTGTGTGTGTGTGTGTGTGTAAAACTGGGCAGTAATTAGATTTTGGTCACTGCCTGTTGCAGAGTGGAGAGCATTAGATAAGGATGCAGATTTTAGGAGCAGAAGACCCAGAGCTAAGTTTAAGTTTGGTTCTGCATTTGCAAGCCAGGAGATCTGAGGAAAGTTATTTAACTTCTGTAAGTCTCCATGGTCTTATTTATAAAATAGGCATCACTTGGTATGATTTTTATGAGGATTAAGTTATGTAAACTCTAAGCTCTTAGAAATGCCTGCACAGAGAGATCCAAGATGGCTGATTGAGATGTAGCATGATAGAGAGCCTCTCTGAGAAAAACAACTTAAATTAAATGCTGGAATCTGACACCATGGAGTGGACCAGACGAAAGGAGAGCAATTCTCACGATCCAGGAAGAAACTAAGGAAAAAGAAAAAAAAAGTAAAAAAAAAAAAAAAAGAAGAAGCATGGACAGAGGGCTGAAGCTGGGTACGCTCCGGTAGCTGTGCTGGGCGCATCTTGGAGTCCGGCGACTCATGATCGAGCAGGGGTCATGGCCCTGCTGAGAGCGGGAATTGCTGAGCTCGAGACCCTTGGTGGGAGGAGGCGCTGCAATGGGGAGTGGAAATGGCGAGCGGAGCTGCATGGACTTTGGTGAGTGCTGGGAACTGAATTCCCCAGAACGAGATCACCTGTAGGACGACATATTGGATTTGGGCAAGTCAGGCCTGAATCAACGGCTGAGGCGGCTTCAGTCGGCAGCTCATGGCCCAAAGTGGATTGGTGGAATCTGCTTGGGCTGGGCCCTGATCAGGACCCAATAGCCAGGGACGAGACTGTCCTGAACCTATGACATCTGCAGGGCATAGTCTAATGTGCTGAAGTCACTCACTGGTTGACAGGGGACAGGCCAGCCCATACCTCCACACCTGTGTGCATCTCACAGATCAACAGCAGACAGGGGAGGGCCACATTGTCCTAGCCAGTAAGCTGCAGAGAGACTTAAGGCAGTACGTAAAGGTCCAGACACCTCCATCGTTCACCTGTCTGAGGGAAACCAGAAGCATGACAAGGCAGAGAAACAGCAAAAGGCCTTCAACTGCTGACCCAGGGAAAATAAGCCCAGGAGGGGTGAGTACAGAGGAGATTGAGGGCATTGGACATGCAGTATCAGACATGGCCTCATCGGAAATAAAGAAATACTTCCATGACCTCATCAACAAATTTAAATCTGAAATTCTAACTCAGGTGAAGCAAGATATAAGAAGATTAATAAAAGAAACGCTGGGTACTCCTCAAGAAGACACAAATGGAAGAATGGACGAACCCAGAGAAAGGAGAGAAGCCTTTGATGAAAAATATAAATAAAATATAGAATACATGAAACAGATCCAAAGAGAATATCAGGAAATTAAAAACTCCATCGAAATCTGGCAAAACTTCTTAAAAGAAACTAAAGACAGACTTTTAAAACTTGAAGATAGGTTTGCAATGTATGATCGAGAAAGGAAGGATCTCTTAAAAATAACAAGGAATCAGGAAGCAATGATACAAAGGCTAGAAGACAATAAGAGGATTTATAACTTAAGAATAAAAAATGTGAATGAAGAAGCAGGGACAAATACAAATGAAATAAAAAGGCTATTCACAAATAATTAAGGGAAACTTCCCAAGCATAGGAAGTGATGTTCAGATATATGAAGCATACAGAACTCCAGCCAGCTACAACCAAAACAGATCTACACCCAGACATCATATAATAGGATCCCAGAAATCCATCACAAGAACAAAATTTTTTTTTTTATCTTTCTGAGACAGGGTCTCGATATGCAGTTTAGGCTGGCCTTGAGCTCACTTTTTAGCCCAGGCTGGTCTCGAACTCACAATGATTCTCCTGCCTCAGCCTCCTGAGTGTTGGGATTACAGGCATGAGCCACCATGCCTGGCAAGAACAGAATATTAAAAGCGGTCAGAGAAAAGAAACAGATTATCTATAAAGGAAAACTCATCAAAATCTCAGTGGATTTCTCCATGCAAACTATCAAATCAAGAAAAGCTTGGAGCAAAATATTCCAAGCCCTGAAAGAAAATAACCTCCAACCCAGATTAATGTACCCTGAAAAACTGTCTCTCAAAATTAATGGAGAAACAAGATATTTCCACGACAAAGAGAACCGGGGGAGTTCGTGACCACCAATCCAACCCTGCAAAGAATACTGAAAGACATTCTAGAGAGAGAGAAGAAAATCACCAGGATTCCAGGAACAATGGTAGAAAGGCCTCAAAGGAAAGGGCAGACAGTGGAATGAAGGAGAAAAGTAAACAACAATGACAGAAAAATAGCATAGCAGAGATGAGGCAGAGAAGATTGGCTATATCGCTGTTTTGTCTTGACTGATTTTATTTGAATCTGGTATGCTTGAGGGTGTGAAGTCTGGGAGTAGAGGCAACTACTCTGAAGATGACAAGATTCAATAAGATACCCATTCTGGTTTGATTATTAACTGCCTTTGATTATTATAATGTCTCCAATGTTCGGTTTTTATTAATAGTGCTATGTACCACTAAGTTTAATTATACTATGCCTGATGATATAGACAATTTTATTGAAAATAGCAGGAGACATCATGGTGACAACTGTAGATCACCTAGTATTATGGTTTTATATGTCCTTCTTATTTCATGTTTCTCTAGGAATTTGTATTGTTGACTTGTTTTGGTTTGTTTTTCCCTCTAATACAGAAAGGATAGGTATGCATGTAGAGACTTATACATGTGCAGAACTTCTAAACAGTTTACAAGAATTGATTATAGTTATTGCAAAAAAAGAGAGAGGAAAGTATTCTAAAGGATATAACTGCATGTATGTTTGAGTGTGTAGGATTGATGACCATAATACTAAGTTTTTTGTTGGATTGATGAGCAGAGCTGATTGCAGTCTCACTGTTTAAATGTCTACTTTGTATGCTTTACTTTTGTAACTTGAACAACTACTTCTAGGAGGAAAATATGTAATTGTCAACTAGTGATTTCTTACTGGTTTTTGTTTTTGTATTTTTTAAAAATTTTGTGTTATTTCTATCCTTTCTGTTTCATTTTTTTCTCTAAAAAAATTAAAAAAAAAAAAGAAATGCCTGCACAATATAAATGCATTATTGGTGCCTTTTGAGGGGTTGTGCTGGGGGATGGAACCAAGGGTCTTAGACATGGGAGGCAAGTGCTTTTTCACTGAGCTGTGCCACCAGCTCTGGTCAGTAATTTGCTGTTGCAGTTAGTGTATGCCACAGGACCACCTGATACCAGTGCAAGAGTTGCTGAATGGTGAACGACAGTATTGGGTTACACCGGCTATCTTTTCAAGGGACTATGCTTTTTTTTTTTTTAATTTTAATTTTAAAGAGGATAAAACAATAAAACCAATCAAAACAAACCAGTGTAAGAGATATAGGACTTCAAAGCATTACGAAATCAACAATAGTTACCATAATGCATTTCGATGTCTTCAAAATACCTGCAGATAACTTCAGACATAATAAAAATCAAACAGAGCATAATAGAATAGAAACAATAACAACTAAACAAAGATTGCAGTAAAGAACTTCAAAACAAGGCATTAGTAATTCCAAAATTGCTACCATAATATACCTCGCTATCTTTGAAATAGCTGCTCCTGCCATTGGATTTGACACAAACAAAACAAAACAAAAGAAAATAAAACCCAACCCAGCAAAACAATGGAAAGACATAGGACTTGCAAAACAAGACCATAGGGAGTGAACAATGGCTGCAGCCCTCAAAAGGAATTTTCTCCTAGATATCACACTGTGTACCACTATCCTCTGAACCTGTGATCAGACCGCTGGCCCTAGCTCTGCAGTGTTAGTGAAACACCAAAGCACCACAGGCATCCAATTGCAATTCACCTCCATAGCTATCATCACAACCTGTGTTTCTCTGGATAAGCTGGTCACTTAAGGTGGGGTTGGGGAGTTGGGGTGGGGTGGTACTTCTTGTTTGCTGGTTTGCCTGCCAGAAGGGGCTGGGTCTGGCTGATCCAGTCTGGTGGTAGCCCACATGGTGCTGGTTTCCAGACTAGGCTTGCTTCCTGGTGTGGCCTTCTCTCTACCCCCAGTTCATGAATGGCAGGGACTATTTTTTTTTTAATATTAAAATTTATTTAAAGAGAAAAAAAAGCAAAACAAAAAAAAGGGCATGGCATGGGGGCTTACCGAGAGGGTGGGCAAATTGCCTTTCTGTGCTGCGCCTTGAGTCCCTCCATGGTCTGAGCTCTGGGGCTGCTGGTTCTCCTCCCAGCTCAGGCCAGGGACCCAAACTGGGAGGGCTGGCAAACTGCCTTTCTGTGCTGCGCCTTGAATCCCTCCAGTGTTGGAGCTCTGGGGCTGCTGGTTCTCCTCCCAGCTCAGGCCAGAGGCCCCTACTGGGAGGGCAGGCCAGGACTATGTTTTTTATAACATTTTAATCATGTTTGGTTACTTTCTATTTGCTAGAAGAATAATCACTTTTCTATGTAGAAATATTGAAAAATTTTTTCCTTTTTTAAATCAGATTTTATTGGTACATTTTAGATATACATGATGATCACATTCACCATAGAGAATTTGTACCTGTACATGATATAACTTGTTTATTTTTTTCCATTCCCCTACCGTCCCTTCAATACTTCCTTCCCCCGACATTTACAAAAGCTTTGTTTCCATGTTTTCTTTTCCCCTTTTTCTCTACTTTCCTTTCCCCCTCTTCTTTGTTCTCCTCCCCATTTGAACATTTTATTCCTATTTTACAATATCTATTTTATGTTTTGGTCCTTATTTACACTTCTGGTTTCTCACGCAAAAATGTTTTTCTTCCAAGACTTCAGTATCTTCAAAGTGGTGGTGGTTTTCTGAATGACATGATGGATGGAAAGAAAAGTCTTAGCACAATGTCTGGAACACTAGATGTTTGGCAAATGTATGTTGAAATTTGAAGAAAAACTAGCAACTTAGTATGTTGCTATGCTGAGTATTTTGTCCTAAGAACGGTGTTTATTTTGGTCTCATGACCATCTAGGGCATTAGGATTTTTGGGCGATAGAGTCATTTGCTTGGGGTTGTGCTAGCATTTGAACTTCAGTAAGATTCAGAGCAGTAGAACCAAAGAACACTTAACACCTGAAAAATGTTACATGCAAAAAATAAGAAATTACAATATTCATAATGGAAAGTAAAACAGAAGAAAGGAAAAGAAATTCTAAATGTTTTTCTTTTTTTCATAGCTTGTGAATGCACTGAAAACAATATCTACATTTGAAGTCCAGATTGTTGATTACAAGTATAAGTAAGTAAAAACACTCTCAGGCAAACATTGCTTCCTTTTAATGAGTTAATGGTGGCTAGAAAGCATTTTTCCAGCAGGAGCTATAGGTACTTAAACACCTAGAAGGGATATGCAGACACTGTCTTAGTTACTTTCTCATTGCTGGGATAAAATAGCCAATACCCAAAAATTAAAGGAGCAAAGTTTTATTTTAGCTTAATTTGTAGAGGTTTCAGTTCATAGTTGGCTGGGTACAAGGCAGGGTGACGTGGCAGAGGGGAATGGCAGAGGAGGAACAGTCAGTGGAAAGCAGGGCAGGCAGATGGCAACAGTGGTGAGCCTTTTCTACCATTTAGGCTATTGGCTGGTGACACTCACGGCCAGGATGGGTCTTCTGCATCAGTACATCCATTCAGCCATACCCAGAACCATGCTAATCCGGGCAGTGGGCGGTTCCAGTACCACATACCCTTAATCCAGTATACACACCTACTTTTTTGATGCCATGCGTTACTGGTTTCCCATTTAAGACATTTAGTGACGTTCCCCTCACAAATAATAAGTAGAGTGGTACCCCAGTTCATGAACTTAATTTAGTTCTGATTTTGGAAAAGATGGCCATGTTTGTTTTTGTGTGGGGAAGATGGCCACAGTCATGCTTGTCACCCAATCCAGAATTTGCAAACAAAAACAAAATTTTGCCAAATGCTTCTGTTTGTGAACCAACTACTCTTTTGATGTGGAAGAATTCATGGCTCTCGTCCTAAAAAGGTAAGGGCATTTACATAGAAAAAAATGTTAAACTTTTAAAAAATAAGTTATTATTTACTAGGGTATGCTTAAAATTGGCAAAAAAGTATAGATGTGGAATCTGATTTAAACTGGAAAATATACTTTTGTAAATATTGTTGCCATGCGTCATGAACTAGTGCAACTTATGGCTTCTTCCTTCTCTTTGTCTCTCTCTTATTATTCTATACGTTGCAGAGAACTTGGGTTTTTAGATCAACTCAGGATAACACACAATACGGACATATTTATTGGAATGCATGGAGCTGGTCTTACCCATTTACTTTTCCTGCCAGATTGGGCTGTGGTCTTTGAACTGTAAGTGTTTAGGGGCAGCTTTCCACATGGGTGACTTAGTATTTTAAAGTTGTTGTAAACTTCCAATGCTATATAAGACATTTTAAAACAATGTATGTTAGACATTCAATCAGAGAATTGTGGGTTTTATCTTAACTCATTTCTCCTTGAGGAAAAGAGAGAAGGATGGGAGAAAGGAGGAAGGGAGAGCAATATAACTGAGAGTCAGGTTGCTTCCTTCATTAACTGGCTGTATAGCCTTGGATGTATTACCACCCTAGTCCACCTTCTCGAGTGTCCAGGCATAATATCCTATAAGACAATGCAAGTTCATAGGTAGTAGCGCGTACTGAATAAGATCAGTTCTCCCCTTTCCTTGTTTTTATTCTTTTTGTAAAGCTAACACAAAGTTCTTACAGTGATCTTTTAAACATTGATTTTTATATTTTTTGAAAAGTTTTTTTGCAGTGGTGGAAATGGAGCTCAGGGCCTCACTCGTGCTAGGTGAGCATTTTACCACTGAGCCTCGAGAATATTTTTTAAATGATTTTCTCAGTCTTCTTTATCATTCACAAAACCTTTTGCAAGAAATTATTTTGGAGGTGCACCCCCCCCTCCGAGAATTGCAGATTGGGTCAAAATGCTGGACAGAAGCCTCATGTTGTGACATACCTTTGTGTTTAGATACAACTGTGAAGATGAGCACTGTTACTTAGACTTGGCCAGGCTGAGAGGCATTCACTATATCACTTGGCGAAAACAGAACAAAGTCTTTCCTCAAGACAAGGTACAGTTCAATCACAAAGCTCACCATGTTAAACTTTAAATAGTTTAATGTGCCCAGTTATGAAAATCAAAAGTGATCATTGAGCTTCCATCCAAAGATAAACTCTTTTACTATAGAAAAATGGGTTATTGTATTTTATATTTGCAAATTGGAGAAGATTCTAATGTGGTTAAGACAGCTTTGTGAAATATGGGTATAGAAAGATCTAACAGATTAGCTACAGAAGGAATTAGCAAACTATATCCCTAAAGTGCAAAACTGGCTCACTATCTGTTTTTGTAAATAAAATTTTATTGGAACATTCACTTACGTGTTTGTATATGGTCTGTGACTGCTTGTGCACCTCAATAACAGAGCTGAGTAACTGTGACAGAGCTGAAAACATTATCTAGCCCTTTCTAGAAAATCTTTGCTAACCTCCAGTGTACAGAATGAGTTAAAACAATTGCCAAAGTAAAATAATATCCTTCTTGTAGAGAAAACCATGCTCCTGGTGACTGCAGGATTTGTGTTCTGGTTTGGTTTTGCAGGGCCACCACCCAACACTGGGGGAGCACCCGAAGTTCACCAACTACTCCTTCGATGTGGAAGAATTCATGGCTCTTGTCCTTGAGGCTGCAGCTCATGTCCTGCAGCACCCAAAGTGGCCATTTAAGAAGCAACGTGATGAGCTATAAACGTATTAAGTCTGTTTGCAGGAAGAGAGCCTTGAAACTTGCCGCCCACACTCGGCTTCACGGTCAGACGACCTGCTACTTCCTAGCTCCAATGACCTTTTCTACACCAAAAGATACCTTCAGGGTATTTTGTGTTATATAGTCTTTACATGTTTTGTATGATTGTTGTGTCATTGCTATTTATCAATGGCCGTAATGTTTTTGCACTGAAAAATTTAGTTATTGTAGTTAAAATTGGGCAGAGGCTCCCCAGTATAATTGAACTTTCTTCTTGGGAATACCAAAGTTTTCAATTTTCTCAGCTTTAGAATTTTTAAATGATTTTATAAAATATCATGTGATTGTAATTCCAAATTCCAGAGTGTTCCAACTTGTTTACATTATATTTGGGTAAATCCAGAACTTCTCCTTTATTTGCCATAATCTGTTCGTCCTAACACTGATTGTTGGGGGAAAGAAAACATGCACAGTACACACACACACACACACACACACTGATTCTCAGTGCCAAGTTACAAGACCAAGTTATAGATCAGTGTTTAGTCAGCACAGGTTGTGCACATGCTGTATTATATTACCGTTTTTCATATTCAAATCATGTTTTCCAAAAAATTGAGCAACTACATGTGATACAAACCAATGGGAACATTCTGCAGTAATCTGTTGAGTATTTTGTAGGTAGTTTCTGCTGACTCCTTTGTAGCTGTGGAGAGCGATTGTGTTGAATTTATGTGAAATGGTGGCTTCCTTTATGAAAGTGTTGGTGACTGCACACAGCATGTATGCATCTACCTCTATTAGCATGGAAGTACCCTAGACTTTGATTGTATAAATTTCAAAGTAGCCACATGAAGAGAATTTGTCCCTATAAAAAAGTTAGGACTATAAAAATGTAGACATATGAGCTATCCAGTCAAAAAGCTGTAAGAAAGTGCCATTGTTTAAAAAGAGTATCTCAATTATAGTCCTGCTTTTTGAGTAGGATTCATTTTAGAAATTACAAATCATGGATTATACTGCCCATTGTGAAGTTTACATTCTTAAAATACTTGAGTTACCTAATTTAGTGGCTAATTCTATTTTTTAAAGTGGTGGTTAGCAAATTATAGCAAAACTAACGAATTTTTAATTTTACAGTTGTAAAAATAGTATGCAATAGAGAAATGTCTCGCAAAACAAAATATATCTGGATCTTTGCTGATTTTTGCTTTAAAGGATTATGTGTAGATTTCTAGAGTTTAGTATTTATTAAAATATCTGAAAGGAAAATAGTGAATCACTCTAGGAAAAGCTTTGATTTGGATCTTAGAACTGAATAAAAAGCTTATAATATTATGAATTTTTAAATGACGGGTGTTGCTACTGTTCTTGGTGCAGAATACTAAGTAACCACTGGGAAATATTTCACTTTAAAGGAATTGTAAAGGCCATGTTGCACTTTGAGTCAGTGGGGGAATAAACATCTGAACAATTTGTGTAGAAGTTTTATTATGTGTCTTCTAACCTCATTTTAAGAAGCACATAGAAATGTGAGTCTGTAGACTGGAAGACTCGGAAATTGAGAACAATTTCATAATAAAACTATATTTGAATTGTTTGCATTTAAAGATGCATTTTATATAAACAAGAAAGTATATTTGACACTTCATGCAATTTACTTTTATTGTACACTTTTTGGTAAGGGCAAAAGAAGGTCCTCAAACTGTTACAACATTTAAAATGTAAACACTTCTTTTTGTTGAACCTTGAAAGGGGATGCATTTCATCATTTGTACATTTTATATATGGCTTTGGAATAAATCTTTTTATATTTCATTTAAATAGCTGAACCATTTGCAGTTTTCTGTGCCTATTATAGACTGTATTGCTTCCCCCCTGTCCAATCTGGTAGGCAGCAGACTATAAAAATTAATTAGCTGATTGATGAAGAATTCAGTTCAGTAAAAAAATATGTACATTTACTTACCATTTTTTTATCTGGTGCTTTCTCAAATGTTGCACTGCATAAGTCTTTTTTTTTTTTTTTTGGTACTGGGGATCGAACTCACGACCACACGCTTGCAAGGCAGGCGCTTATGCTGCTGAGCTAAATCCCTGGCCCTGCATAAGTCTTTACCAAGATTATATAAGAATTAGCATTCCAGGACTTCCCTAATGATCACAGGCAGAATTTCTGGTTCCACCCCCATTGCCATCCATTCATTCCTTTACTTGCCCATTCAGTGCATACTGACTGAGCTGCTTCTGTGTACCAGGTGCAGTAATGAGGTCCTTGTCCTCATGGAGCTTACATTCTGGTGGAGGAGACAGACACGGTACAACATAAATCATTAAAATGTATCATATGCTTGGGCAGGATGAGTACTGTGGAGAAAAGTACAACAAGAAAGAGGGATGTGGAGTCTGGGGTGTGGTCCTGCACACTTAAGTATGGAGCTAGCTAAGTCCTCATTGAAGGTGTGACATTTGAATTAAGTGGGAGGTAGGTGAAGAAGGGAGCTCTGCAGCAGTTAATTGAGCACTGAGTAGTTAAGGAAGACAGGACAGCACACATAAAGGCCCTGAGGCAGGAACACGCTTGATGTCTTTGCAGGACAGCAAGGAAGCCAGTACACCTGGTATGATAAAGGGAGAGTGGGTGAGGTCACAGAGATAACGGGATGGGGTAGCCGACGGTTAGGCTTTTTCCTGGACTTGGAGGAGACGAGAACCGCTGAAGAGATGTGGACAGGGTAGTCAGGACCCACTTGACTTGGAGCAGGGTAACTCTTGCTGGCTTACTGGGAATAGACTGTAGAGAGCTGTCTTAGGTCGTGTATTTGGAAAGGCAGCTTCTGGGCTGAGGATGGGGATGCAGGTGACTCACCTGGGGAATCTGCTCACGATCAGCACCTGGGAGGAAGCAGGCTCTCCAGCTTGGACAAGAGGAAGCAGGCTGCACTGCAGTAGTGGGTGGGACGGCAGGATTGCTGTGGAATTGGGCATCTTTCAGTGGGTGCCATAAAGACACAAGAGTCGTCCCTGTCGATAAGCCCCAGCGTGGGGCCACTGGAGAGCAGAGCATCTGGTGAGGGGGGAGTTCGGGTTCTGGAGAGCTCTTTCTGGAGAGCTCAGCAAGGATCCACGGGTGCCAGCCTGCACCCCTGGGGCAGGTTAGGGGTGGGGGATAGACTGCAGGCTGCAGGGAATCTCAAGGACACTGCAGTATCTGCTGCTGTGTGAGGGGTGTCCTTTAACTTCTTCCTATCTCCTTTCTGCTTCCTTCTTATCAACTGGTCCTTTGGTCTAAAATCTTCATTTGATTCTGGCTTTATTTTTAATTTTTTTTAAAAAGAATACTTATAGATTGTACCATGAGCTTAAGTCTGTAGAAAGCAACAGGCAGGGTCAGCACAGTTGAGGTTGCATAGCTAATTTTTTAGATTTCATAGGCCCTATATGATCTGTGTTGTGTATTACTAATTGTTCCTTTACTCCTGCAATGTTTTTTTTTTTTTTTTTAATGTAAAGAGCATTCTTTTAGATGTCTAAATAGAGAACAGAGACATTGAGGAACTCACCCGAAGTCACACAGTCAGCAGATGGACTGAATATAGGGCTTCTTTAGGATGTATGTATGTAATACAGGAAGGAAGGTTGAGGGGGGTGAGGAGGAAAAATTAATTTTGTGCATATGGGGACAGGGAGTGGAAGAAATTATCCTAGAGTTTAGTTATACCCTTTCTTGGAATTCCTAAGCAGTTTTCTTTGAAACAGATAATATAGAGAACATTTGAAAAATATTTGATACTTTTCAATTAGGAGGATATAAGGAAAGCATCTCAACTGTGTTTTCCCTGGAGAACTCGGTTGTTTAAAATATTCTGTGACTACCAAAGGCGGCTTCCAGAACACTTTCACGCCTCTCTTCTGTTTAGTGGATCGGGTTTTGTGGAAAGGTGGGATAACAATGCTCCTCCCTAGGAAGCGAGTTGGAGCTGTAACTGGTTTAGCGGTTTATGTGCTTTGGACAGTAGCGCCATTTTGACCGCAAGGTGGCAGTAAAGCCCTTCCGAATGTTCTCGGATCTGCAGCACCTTGTGAGCTCATTCTAGATTCTAGGCACTTGAGTGCTGAGAGTAAGTCTTGGCTTCTGCTTGTGATCGATTTTTTTTCATTTCTGATTTGAAAGAATGTAGGAAAAGTATATGGGCACTTTTCAGGTTTAAGTGTAGGCATACTTTGGGCAGTCGGTCCCTGAATGCTGTTCATTATCTCCTGACCATCTTGTGGGCCGAGGGTTTGTTCCCTGGAAGAAGCTCCCAGTGACAAAAGTGTGAGTAGGATGTGTGCTGTTGACTTGCTGGGGAATGTGGCTGGGACAGAAGCTCTGTTCAGAGTCTGTTGGGAGAACATTAACTCCTCTTAGGAGCTAATTTCCCTGTAGTGTTGTTGTTTTTAGAAGTTATTATAGGTATAACTGCTATTACCATTTTATGTGAGCAGAACCAAACCAAGCAGAGTTCTTGGATGGCCAGAGGCCTTTGGATGAGAATACATTAATGCAGAAGTGCTGTTAGGCATAGAAGTGTGAAAATTGATGCTATGAGGGCCTAATCTAGGGCGGTTCTCAAACTGCTTTGTGTCATTTTTTTCTCTATGGCATCTAGTCCCAGAATTTTGGGGTATTCAGAGCAAGAGGAGGGTAAAGCAAAAACATGGGCATAAAAACCAGAAGTCCCTAAGTCCTCAGTTTGGCAGCATAACACCTGCATGACCAGGGGCTGCTGCCTAGTTTTGCAGAGCTTCAAACTTCTTTTTTATACACTAGTGTCAATATGCATCAGGCAGGTTGACTTAAGAATGTAATACAAAAGTCACACTTGTTTAGTGTCTGGCACATAGCATGTGAGATTATCCTGTGAGATAGAGAATTATTATTACTTGAAGGTCGTGTACCTGGAGAGCATTTAATTTTGATCTCCTCTGAATGTCTAGTCGTACAGTCTGATTATAGTTTGTTAAGTGTCCCCAGGTGGTTCTGGGTTAGAGCGATTGGAAACTACTGGTTTAGGAGACTAATGAATCTCTAATGGCAGTGGGCAGTTCATGAGGTCTAAATCAGCATCTGCCAAAGCATCTTTCACTGGGTATCAATAGGATGTTATATGAAAAATGAGTTAGTTAGGAAATGTTAAATAGAGTTTACTGTAAGAATTTTCAGCACATTAATGTAGTAGTTGCGTTTCCAGTCTCTGAACAGAAGCTAGGATATGCATTGTGTTATCTACCCATGGGATTATTTTCTCAGGAGGTGTGAGAATTGGTGTCACAAGCGTCCCACTCTAGGTGGGCAGGTGTGAGCATGCTCACAGCCCCTTCTGGAGGTAGGGACACCTGCAGTGCCTTCAGGATGAAGTTGCGCTGGTGAGTTGCATTTTATGATTAATTAAATCAATTGTGCTACTTGGTCCCAGGTGATAGGTCTAAGGCTCCATAGCGGAGCCAAAGTTTGTCCAACCTGAATGCTGCAAGATAAGTAAGTGACCCATCTGGATGCTTCATTTGGGTGCGTTTCTCATTTGGTGAAGTGAATGCCAACATCTTGGTACAAAGACACCAGATCTGAGCTGTTGGGGTACTCTTATATGAAGTGTACTTATGTGTCACTTTTTAGTTACTTGTACATTCAGGTTGTGAATTAGATTATCTCTTTCTTACAATCTGAAAGAGCCTCACCAATACAGCATTACCAACACTGTACTAATAACTGCCACACTCCACCATGGAGATGGAAGCTTACTGAGGGACGTGGTATGACTGTCTTACTCCAGGTCAGTGTCATCCAGCGACAAAAATGCCTATGGCTTCTCCAGTTCAGCTCATTCAATCAGCAGGACAAGTGCAGGTAAAAAGTAATTGCAGTTTTCAAAGAAATCTGGAAGATAAATTGCAAGGACACAATTTCTTTGAAATGTCCACTGTATTGAGTGGAAATCTAAGTTGGGCAGTGTGTTAAATAAAGGTGCCAGTGAAATCGGGCCAGTTTGATATGAGGCAGCTGCATGAGGAATCAGCAAGTAGAAGACGAAGTTAAAGGTGACTGTTGCAAATCCCTAGAGAAAACCTGCAGTTCAAGTGGTAGAGACATGTAAATAAAGCAGATGACAGAATGAAATGACAGAAGTACGAGGGACATATTGAACAAACCTAAGGAAAGACAGGCAAAAATCATGCTTAGCATTTGAAAGCCAGCTAAAAAGGAGGCAGGATGAGGAGGGAAATGAAAAAACGAATGAAATAAGTGCACATTGTACTATATTGCAAATCTGCAAACATTTAAGGCAGGCAGAAATGGAGCAAAAAAACCAAAAACCAAAAAACAAAAAAACAGGTCCTAATTCGCAAAAAGAACACTTATACCATGACAGAAAAATGTAAATCCTTTGGAAAAATACCTTTGTCTATGTATCATTTTTCAAAAATACAAGTAAGAATGCAGCAACATTCAAGGAGGGAATTGACACAAGATACTTTGAGAAATGTTTATGGGTTATCTTGCAGAAATGCACTTGGAGATTTTCTTTCTCTGGCTTATGAGCATGTCATGACTTCTACTTTGCTATAGAACTAAAAGTCAGATGGGATGATGGAGAGTCTCATAATAGCATCACCAGATTCCAGGACAAAATTTTGGCTTGAGTTGTCAGGTATCTCTATGCAAATAAATTGCTTTGTAATTCTACAGTATTTACTTTTTACTTGCTGATATGTTCTTGGATAGGCTTGCTTTTGCAATTCAAGTAACAGCCTATTGGAAATAAGAGTTTTATGGTAGGTGCTATGTGGTGCAAGTAATAAATCTGGAGGACAGGGGAATAAAAATAATATTCAGAAAAAGGTACCCATTCTATGTGATGGCTTCACTTTTAAACTTGTGAAAAGGGCCATCAGCTTGGAAAGTTGTTGTTTTGCCTCTCTTTGTCCTCCTCCTCCTTTTAAATTCCGATAGTGACTCTGAAAAGTCCGCAGTGTAAAAGCTCACTTTCTTGGTAGAACTAAATGGGAAATATCAGACGTCACGCGGAAAAGTACTGACTAGCTGGTTCTTAGGTAATAGCAACCTGCCCAAGTGCAGACCCAAGGGGTGACACCGTAGCACACTTGGACTTGTAATGTTCGTGTTCCTGCCCAGCCTTTAAAGGAGAACACAAATTGTCATGTGGATTATGTCTGTTCCACTCACTGAGGTTGCTTGTTACTGAGGGTCTTCTGTAAGTTAATGATGTGTGGTAAGTGCATGCCCTTGAACTCCTATGAGAAACTCCAGGGACTTCTCAAAGTTCTGAGGAGTGGTGCTGGGTAGGGCAGTGAAAATATAGGCTGTGACCCGAAACAGCCTGGGTACTGCTGCTAATTGCCAGAAAACCTAATGAGAAACACCTAAACTCCTTGAGTTTACAGTTTCATCTGTAGATGGGGGCTTAAAAGGCAATCAACCTCAATAGCTTGCTGGGATGTTTTGTTTGGCCATTTTATGTGTGAGACCCATTGCTGGGAGCAGAATGGTGGGGAAATAGGGAGATTGATAGTAAGCAAATAATCACACAAGAGAGGGTACAGAAGAATGAACTGAGGGAAGGGTCCTGAAGGGAAAAACACAGGAAGTGATCTAGACTGGAGGGCAGAGGGGTCAGGAAAGATGATTCTCAGGGAAATGTAAGACAACACGCTTAGTGTCTGGTACCGGGTGAGACCTCAGGAAACAGGGAGAAGGGGAGAAGAGGAGAGAGGAGATAGACATGTGTGGGGAGCCAAGGTCATGTGCCCCTGTGTACCAGAGACATCTCTGTGCAGGTGACAGACGTTAATCTGAGATGCCATGGTGACAGTACATCCTAAGAGTGCAACCTCAGAGTGCTTGGGGCAGTGGTGGCCTGACAGTCTCGGGGACAGACACCCCCAATAAGACAGCAACTTGGAAAGCTGGTGTGAAAGATGCACCCTAGGATGACAGAGGCATATGCTCCAGGCTGTGGGAGGTGCACTTTTGCCTGTTAGGGGCTTTCTCAACACATTTGAGAACCCACTTATCTGTAAAGCTCCCTGCCTGCTACCTTCCTTCTCCTGGTGGCAGTGTGCTCAGCTCATAAGGGTTTAGACCTGACATCTCAGTGACAGTTATCTAGGTTGTTATATTGCTGTTCACTGGGTGACAAATTGTTAGTGAATATATGCAAATTTATGCACTTATGTAAACTCATAGTCCAGTATGTAAAATAGCCACTTGGTGTCTCTGATGGAGCAGTGCTCATTCTGGGCCTTATCCTAAAGCTTTTTTTTTTTACAAAATGTGTGTGTTCTTAATCCTGGGAGTAGTGGAGGAAATCACTCATCTGCTAAAGTTTTGGGGATGCGTTGGAACATGAAGAAATCCTGACATAATCCAAAGTTTTCAATTATAAATAGGAAAATAACTATCAAGAGAGGTAATAAAAACAAAACAAAACAAAACAAAACAAAACTTTCTTCTTCCTTCTTCCTCTTCCTCTTCCTCCTCTTCTTCTTCTTCTTCTTCTTCTTCTTCTTCTTCTTCTTCTTCTTCTTCTTCTTCTTCTTCTTCTTCTTCTTCTTTCTTCTTTTCCTTCTCCTTCTCCTTCTCCTTCTCCTCCTTCTCCTTCTCCTCCTTCTCCTTCTCCTTCTTCTTCTTTCTTCCTTCTTCTTCTTTCTTCTTTTGCACAGCAGAATGAATTGTGTTTCATGGGCAGGTGGGGACATCTTGAAGCAGGTGTTCTTACCGTGATTCTCATTACTCAGTGCGTGGGTGAAGAAGGTCCTTAAGTGGAAACTACAGATTTGTCTCAATGAAGGCTCAAGACTACATTTGAAAGCAAGAGGTAGGTGGGGTGGGGAGAGGGGGATTCTTTACACAAATGGAAAGTGCCCAGTGCAATCATACCTATCTTTGTAGGTTGTAACTTTTATCAGTATTAAGCATTTTGTAGATCTGGCCTTTAATATTACCAAGAGTCTCTGACAGGTTTGCTCTGTGGAGCTTAAAACCTTCAAAAGCATATTCTTGGCTAGGATGGTGCAGATTTGATGTGGTCTGGAGATACAGGGATCAATGGTGGTGTGTCAGGAGCACAGTGTACTTGCATACATGTATGTGACCTATTCTAGGACAGTGTTCCTATGAGTTTGGTTTGGGTGATTTCTTGTATTAACCAGCTTTCCTAATGCTGGGACACAATACCTGGCACCTACAATCTTAAGAATAAAAGGTTTATTTGGCTCACAGTTTCAGAGAATTCAGTCCATGGTCAACTGTCTCTGAAGGAGAACATCGTGATGGAAGGTGGTGGAGTAAAGTGCTTAGTTCTAGGTGCTAGGAAGCAGAGCAGGGACAGCACTGGTGGTGAAGGGACCAGGGATCAGACATAGACCTCAAACCCATGCCTCTATGACTCACTCAGACACACCTAAAAGTCTGAGGGGTCATATCTCAAAGCCAGTCAAGCATAACCAACATAATCCTTTTTGTCTTTTTTTTTTTCTCTGAGCCAGAGGAGTTGGGGCTTCTGACTTGAATGCAGGTATCTATCTATCTATCTATCTATCTATTTGTGTATATATATATATATATATATATATATATATATATGTCAGAATTAAAAAGCTAAATAAAACCAAACAGACAAATAGCACACAAAAACAAAAAGAAAAATAAAAGGGCTTGGGGATTTAGCTCAGTGGCATAAGTTCAATCCCTGGTACTTAAAAAAAAATCTTTCCTAAGAAGAAAATAGAATACTTGAATTTTTTTGCAGTTATGTCAAAATATGACTGCACTTAATTGAGATGTTAATAATTTTCATCGCAGTCATGTCTGATCAATCTCCAAACTTCACCCCTTTTCCCCCTTTACTCCTGAACTCCTGTCTTCTTCTTTGAGAAGTCCCTGAGCTTGACCTTATCTTTGTAGCTTTACACATCATGGAAAAAGCAGCAACATTATTCATCAGTTCTGAAAAAATGCTTCATGGAGCCCGAGGGTTGTGTGCAACAGTGATGTCAATGGGAACAATTCATTATTCCATCAAGCGCTTGGCATGCCCGTCAATGAAAAAATATGTGCTTTAGAACTGACAGCTCAAAATAGTCCTTTCAGCAATTGGCATGCCAAGATCTTGATAGTATAATGAATTATTCTTTAAACCTATCATTTTATCCCATCAATTTGGTCATATAGACTTTTCTTTTTGGGACGAGAGAGACTAAATTATAGAAGTTTTCTCAGACAGCAAGCAAAATAACTTTGTGACCTAGGAAGAGAAGAGCAGAGCTCTGAGAAGCAGAATTAGAAAGAATAGTCTACAAAGAAGGTATTGAGATAAACATACAATTCACAAAGTATAAGAAAAGTTCCCTTAATTTATATGGCACTTGGGCATAAAGAAAAATTTATTCTCATTGACCACCTGTAGAATTTTCATCCTCATTTTCCATAATGATGCACCAGAAAAATATGAGACAATTTATTTTTCTGTTTACATTGTTTGGCAGATTTGGTGAGCCACATAGTTCTTGATTATTTAGGATGCGCAGGTGTTTAGGGAAGTCTTGGACTGGCCTTTGAGTTTGGTTGGAAGATCAATTTTTTGTAGTTAATCTCTGTGTAGAAACTACTTTCCATACTTGATGTATGGTTTTTCTTGCCCACCTGGGGCTAATGAATTTCCTTCATTCTCAGGTCTGACCTCTTCTAAGATCTGTACCCATTCTTCTTCCTTGAGTGTTCCACAGCCAGGGTGAGAAACTGCACAGCTCACTGGCTTTATGGGGGCAGTTATCACATTGGCATGCATTTTGGGTGACTTCTTAACATGGCACAATGCATGTTGAGGTTTCAACTGGTCAAATTGCTTCCATTCTAAAATGTCAGTTTTATTTCTAGAAATAGCAGCTGCCATATTTTCCCCCCTCTGAATATCTCCGCTGAATTGCTTGATGTAAATGGTTATTTTCTATCCCTGTTGCTACAGCAATGGTCATTTTAAATACCATCAAAATAACAGCGACACCAATTTGTTCTCAGGATTGGGTCTTAATTGTTCACCCATTGTTTGAAAATAGAGAAGAGCCTCATTAATACACTGCAGAATATTAAGCATTTCATTAAAATATTGCCCAGAAAGGAGTCACTTCAAATCTCCTTCATGTGTCCTTCACAGCCAGCAATATTATCTAGTCTGCATTTTAAACTATCAACCTGGAGAAAAATCTGGGCATGCATGACCTTTTAATTTGTGCTTCAAAGAAAACATTTCTTAATGTTATGTAATAAATCAATCATTACTGGCTTAATAATCTTAATGCATGTCTTTGAAGTCAGCAATTCACAAGGGAGGCTAGGATTTTTAAAAATTGACAACTCTCTGGCCATTTGATGTAAACTGTGTTTTATTGATTAGCTGTGAAAATGTATTTGATATTAGCTGCATGTAAAGGCATGAGATCATGGAGAACAATGAAAACGAAGAATAAATACATATAGACACATTCGCATGTAATCTCTGTAGTGCAGAAGAAATATGACTTTTTAGTACTTTAGTATTTGAAATTTATCTGATAATACTAACTCCCCTTGAATTCCAATTTGTCTTCATACAGAATTTGCAACTATTTCCTATGATTCTCTGGATGCATTAATAAGTTGCAAATTCACTGAAGTTCTTGCAATCATTTTTGGTCTGTTTCCTTGATTTCTTTTGTTATCTGAAGAATTTTTCAATTGAGACATCTTTTCCTCTTTAGAAATGATTTCCTAATTACTTATTATTAATGCCCTGTTTATTATACAAAAAAGGAGTTCTGGATTTTTATTCTATTTTTGAAGATGGGCTTCAGATAACACATTTGCAAATCCACTGCTACTTTAATGACTAACTGCTGAATTATAGGTTTCCTGATTTGAAGTGTATTTAGGAAAAGCAGCAAAATGCAATTAATCTGATAGTAATAGGAATGGAAGTTAATATTGGCCTGAAGCTAAATTGCATATTGTAAACATCTAGGCTGAATAATTTACAATCACAAAAGCTTACTTTCTATTTCTAAAAATATCCTCTCCATTGCTGCTCTACAACTCAGTTTGATCCCATTCTTCTTCAGAGAATCCTACCTAGGTGTTCTCCAGATCCAGTTTGATCACTAAAATAACATTGGCATGACCCATCTTTGAGCTTTTATGGGTCTCTCCTCTTTTTTTAAGGGAGAACCCCTGATCACAGTGGTAAGGATGCCTGTTGTATGACCTTGGGCAAGACCCTGAACTCCTAGGGGCCGCTGTTTAAGAAGACAGTGTGAAGGGTTACTGCAGATCAGCACATAACAATGGGCCTGTTACAGGAACTCCATCAAGCTCTGGCACAGCAAAAATTTTTAAAAAATGGAGGTAAAATGTGCTATAGTCTTTTACTCGTTTGAGGGCCATATTTCACTGATCACTGGCAGACTTAACGTGGGATACTATCACTGGCTTCACAGTGACTCTGCTCTTTTCTCTGCTTCTTTTCCCCTTACCTTTTCCATCATTTCTACTCAATAATTAATACCGAAAGGCTGTTCTTTCTTGAAACAGTGCTCCCCAAAGGTTTTGTACATCTTCTCCAAGTTATTTCACTTTCCTTTTATCTAGACACTTGAAACATTTAGACAGAGTAGGTTTTATCCATTAATTTCATTTAAAAATATTTCTTATGTATCTACTACATGTAGTGGTATTTCATTATATAACTATATGAAAATATATATGGGAAATCACTTAAAGGAAATGACAGTATTTATCACTCCAGACCTAGGCTGTGCATACCTTTTCAACGAGCACCAAACACATACACACAAGTTTCACAACAGAGATGCACATAGACTCAGAACTCTTTTTGTGCTTGGCTAATCACTACATATACATATATATCTCATATGTATTCATAATGTACATATTTCTGGGCAACATACTGCTTATGAATGGAATTTAATGGACACCTATCTTGCCATTCCTAAAAAAATTTTGTATCACCAGTTTTAATGTCTGCAGATAACTTCATTGGATCAAAGTTAAATTTATTCTAACAGCTCTAACTCTGTAATATTATTTTTTAAATCCCACTGACTTGGGTATTTTTTCATATACATCTTTGTACATCTATCCAGTTATATTCTTGAGATAAATTCCTAGATTTGGCACTACTGGACCCCAGGACATGCACATTTTTACAGCTTTGATTATATAATGATAAATTTCCATGCAGAAATGCGGTACCTTTTTTTTTTTTTTTTGTGGTGCTGGTGATTGAAGCCAGGGCTTTATGCATGCAAGGCAAGAACTCTACATCTACATGTGGCTACTCTAACTGAGCCACATCCCCAGCAGAAGTGTAGTACATTTAATTTAACTCTTTAACAGGAAGTTGAATATCCAACTAAGTCCCTGACTTATGAACATTTGAGTTGTGAACTTTCCAGAATACGAATAGACTTTGCATTACAAACATTCTTAGATGCAAACAAATCACAGAAGTAGCTCACGTGTCTGCCAGACATTGTCACAGTTGTGCTGCTGTGTGCTTACTGTACAGTGCCATAGTGTACAGTAATACAGTACTCAGTCAGAGCCCAGAGTGTCCAGAAGCAAGCAGAAAAGCAGTGGGGATGTGGAGGGGACTGTTAGGAAACCCAAAGTGATATACATTGTATATTTGTGTTGAAAGTGTATAAGACTCATTTTGTTGAACTTACAAATATATCCCATTTAGGAACCTTTGCCCAGAATAGAACTCACTTGTAAGTCAGAGACTTACTGTATTTCTCCTGTCCACAACACTAGATGTTATACCTTGATGGAAGAATCTTAAAGTATAGTTGCAGATGAGATTTTATACAGAAACGTTTTGAGAAGAGCATGCGTGAGCTCAGTCTGTGTTCATATAGTCAAGCAATCCTGAGTATTCTGTTCAGCAAGAGAAGGTGCAATACGGATGTCATGACATGATTCACGCCTGAACGGGAAGGATGACCAGCTCTGGGAGCCTGGACCAAGCAACAGGAATGATTGTTTTTGATTAAATAAACCCAATAAAAGAGCAGTGGTGTACATTATTTAGATAGCTCATGTGGCTGTCTCTGCTCAAACTAGGTTGAGTAAAAAAAGCTACACAGGTTAATTAAAAGATAACACCACGCATTTGGGCACAGCACCTGGATAATTGTTTCTCCAACTAAGATAAGTATGCAGTGCTTATTACAGAGGTCTAGAGGATAAACTTGTGTGCAGAAATGAGACCTTTGTATTTTAAAGCTCGCATACTCTTCCCAAATTATGTGTTCGTAAATCTGGACATACAATGAAGTATTCCTAAAATTATCTACAAACACCAAACAGAAGTAGACTTGGATTGTTTATATAAAAAGATGACACTAAAGTTACATTTGGTGAGTTTCAAATATACACAAAAGTAGAGTGAATAGTACAGTAGATACTTAGGTAAACATCGCTCACTCATGACACTCATCACCAGTCCATGGCAGCCCTGTTTAAAAAATTTCTTATTAGTGTGTCTTGTTTGTATTCATGTAACATGCTTTGATCATTTTTACCTCTCCTACATCCCCCTTCTCATCTCTCTCTCCTCCCTTGTTCCCTTTCTGTTCTCTAATAGTCTCCCTTCTACTTTCATGTTATTTCTCTCTCTTTCTCTCTCTTTTTTTTTTTTTTTTACTTTTAGACTTCACAAATGAAAGGGAATATGGTATTTGTCTGAGTCTGGCTTATTTCATTTAACATGATGATCTTTAGTTTCATATATTTTCCAGAAAAGACATGATTTTGTTCTTTCTTATGGCTGAATCCTAATCCGCTGTATATTCATGTCACATTTTCTTTATTCATTTCTCTGCTTAAGGGCTCCTAGCTATTTCCATTGCTTAGTTATTGTGAATTGTGCTGCAATAAATGAGTACCCAGCTATTTGTGTAGCATGCTGACTTTAATTTGTCCAAGAATATACTGAGGATTGGTATAACTGGGTCAAATGTTAGCCATATGCTTAGTTTTTTGAGGTACCACCATCCTGATTTCCACAGTGGTTACACTACTCTACATGCTAACAGTAAATAAGGATTCTTTCTTTCCTCACCTTCCCCACATGGCAATTCTTGTTTCTCTGCATTTTGCCCATTTCTGTACTGGATTGTTTTGAAGAAAATCTTCAATATTATATCATTTTGTTCATTAATATTTTGGTGTATGAAAAGGAGATTTTGACTGATAATTCTAAACCAGTTTAATCTTTGCCTTAACATTACAAGAACATCTTAATAAACTACTGATTAATGTAAGGCTTCAACAAAGTTCTTGACTTCTCTAAACTTCAGTTTCCTGTCCTGCAAGAGATACTTAGATATCTTCTTAATGTTTTGAAGATTATAGGAGGTTGTTCAGATGACATACATAAAAGTCATGGAAAATGTGAAGTAACCGTCATCACTAGAATTTAGATTTTACCGGTAAGTGGCATACAGGAACATTGAAAAGCTGAGTAGTAAGATGTAGGGGCTTAATAAACTATTAGGAAAGATGAAGATGGAAAAATGTGGCCGATATGTTAGAAAAAGATGGGTAAAGTAAAAAATATTGTGAGGAGACTCAGCAGCACTAGTCAGTAGTCCAGGTGCAGAGGAGGAAAGGATGTAAATTTCCTTACATCCTTACATGGCGGCAGCCACATGTCCAGGCTTAATTCCTAGTAATAGGATAGGAACTTGGCACAGTGATGCATCAGGGGAGGAGACAGAACTAGAGTTTTAAAACTATTAGAGTCTGGTAAAGGGAAAACCCTATCATAGTAATAAATATTATTACAGTGAGAAAGTGAGATTTGTGTGGGAATGATATTCAAGGCTTGCTCGATGGGTCCATTTCCAGCAAGACTGGTATTACTGATATTGTAAATGCTTATGTGACTAATGCATTTGGGAACTTATTTTTTAGAGGGAGATTTGATTGGTTATCTAGCTGCCCTAATTTTATCAAAGTAGATGATTAGATGAGTTTGAAATTTTGGCTCTAATGAGGCTATTTATGCTGTTCTGTTCACAGGACACACCTCCTTTCTGTTTTGATTGATAGTCACTGTATTGTTTAGATAGCCATCGCTGTGACAAAATACCTAACACTCACAATTGAAAAGGTTCACTTTGGCTTATAATTTCAGACTGTCTGGTTCCAAGGCAGAAACATGGTGGTGGGAGGTCAAGGTGAAGAAGAGCTCCTCAGCTCATGATGTTGGGAAAGCAGAACAGGTTGGAAAGAACCAGAAAGGAAGGAGCCAGGGCCAAGATGCAGTCCCCAAGATGCAGTTCCCATGACACATTTCCTCTAAGTAGGTCCCACCTCCTGGGAGTCTGTTCAGCTATGAACTCATCAACAGGTTAACCCACTGATGAGGTTAGAGCCCTCACAACCCAATCACTTCTTCAGGTGTGGCTTAATCTAGTCAAGCTGACAATCATGATTAACTGCACAGTCACTAACATCGTCCAAAAAATGGCTTACAGATAACATCACAATACAATCTTTTCAGGTACATATTTCACATTCCTCAACAAATTATTTTGATGGTCATGCATCAGCAATGGCCTCAGACACTTAGACAATCTTTGTGTTTTTTCCAAATCTTATCTTTCTTGTGACCTATTCCCAGAGGGCTGAATAATCGTTGAGATCCTTTGATGAATTACCTGCACAAAAGAGTCAATTGCTGATAAGATATTAATTGGGGCTACTCCCCTTAGGTACCATTTGTCACTAACAAGAGCTTTTGCTGCTTAACTGGAACAAATGGATAAAGTGAACATTTTATTGTCAGTGCTTGTGACAGAAATGTGTTGGGACAGGAGGGCATTTTATGTCTTCAAATCAAATCACACAAGAACACAATTTATAAATCACATTGAAGAGTTTAGATTTTATCCTCAACAACATGCCTTCCAACTAAAATGGGAAGTGACATAATCCTATTTGGATTTTCAAAAGGTCACTCTGGATCATAAGTTAGCAAGACAGGAGGTATGGGGAGCAGTAAGGAGAAGAGTGTAGAAGCCCATGCAGTAGAGAAGTGGCAATGGGGTAGATTGATGTAGGCAGATCTTAGCAGGAAGAATCCATGGGCCTTGATTTAAATTTGATGCAGAAGGTGAGGGTTAAGGAAAGGTCAGCGATGATTGTCAGGATCGTGTCCTTGCTGAAGTAACAAAGGCAGGGAGAGAGGCAGGTTTGGGTGGAAAGAAGGTGAATTCCGTTCTGGATGTGCTGAGTTTGAGATGCCTGGAACTTACTCAGGTGGAAAGTATCTGGTAGATTGTTGGTCTTGGAGCTCAGGAGAATAGATTTCACTGGTACTGAAATGGTACTCAAAGCCACAGGAATGAATAAGATCAAAGACAGCAGAAAATAACAGAGACACAAGCAAACACATGGATGGTGAGCGCTCTTGATGTCCTTCCAGGTGGGCCAGTTTCCCTGGTGTGATTATGGTTTCTCTGTCCAGGGTTTCAGTTATCTGTGGTCAGCTAAAAATATCAAGAGGGGAATTCTAGAAACAAACAATTCTAAGTTTTAAATAATGTTTATTATAGTATGTTTTATTTTTATTACTCATTGTTAATCTTTTACTATGCCTAATTGATAAATAGATATGTATATACAGGAAAAAACATAGTATATAAAGGGTTCAGTGCTATGGACATTTTCAGGCATCCTTAAGGGGTTTTGGAATGTATCCCTTACAGATAAGATTGTAGTTTCTTTGGGGAGAATTGCTCCACTGTCAAAGGAGCTAGACTCATTGTGACATCATTCACTGGTACAGGTGAAGAGAATCTCAATTCCTTGACATTCTTCTAATCCACAGTTGGATTATATTTTCCTCCTCCCACCTTTTAAATTTGAGTGGGATCCCTGACTGCTGTCAGCCTTCCAATATGGCAGAAGTAACCCTGTGCCAGTGTCCAGGATCAGGCATGGAGGACTGGTGGCTCCCTATTCCTGACTGTTAGCGTATTTGCTTTTGGTACTTGAGTTCCTGTGAATAAATCTAGCTACTGTGCTGGAAAGACCAGTGGCTGAGCCTGAGATGACATAGAAAGACAGGGGTACAGTGGAGCCTGACCCTCCAGCCATCCCATCCAGAGCCTCAGATGTGTGAGTGGATCTGAGGGACCTTTGCAACCAGCCTCCAGCTGAATAGCCCAGAGTGGCCCTGTGATCCTGGTTTACAGACACCAAGAGGAGCGGAAGCACCATTCAGCCAAGTTCCACCTTGTTCCTGTCCTGCCATATAGATTCAGTGAGATGTATGTTGTTTTAAGGTACTGAGTGCTGAGTTATTTATTTAGCAGAGCAAAACCCAAACAGGTGTCAGGGCCACACCCTCTCCAAATCCATCTTTGTAAAACATTTGATTGTCAGTTGAGTTTTCCATTAAACCAGAAAGATCTATTTGTCTGTAAATTGAGGATAATACCTGCCATTTCTTCTTCTCAGAATTATTTTAGGACTCAAGTGAGATAATATATGTGAATGCACTTCATAAATTATAAAGCACTCTACAAATATAGTTGAATTTAAATAGAATTGTAAAGCACTCTCCAAATACAGTTTAATTTAAATAGAATTTTATCATAAAATGAAAGTTTTAAACTGACATCAATATTTAAAACAGTGTTAAATATACAATGTTAATGAGTGTACTTATAATTTTAAGTTACATTAAGATGAATCTCAATTACTTTGACTCTCCATATGCTGATTAGGAAGCTTTTTATCATTCTCTTTGTTTATTCAGTACTTTGACTCTTTGCAAAAGGATAGAAGTTCATTTCCATCTCTCCTTTCACCTTATGTTTGTCTAAAGACCTTATTTAAAAAAAAAAACTGAGCAGATTTATTTTGGTGGAGAACAAGTAGAGAATATCCAAATTGTTATAGAGCAGGTACAAACGTCCTTGGATGGTTAGCCACAGCTGACTAGCTTTTAAACATTTTTCACATTACCTCGTTAGTAAATTAAATTAAAAAATTTGCATCAGTTGCTCAGTCTGGTGATCTGGTACCAGTTTTCTTCAGGGTAATTTAATTAATTTGTGCAAATTTAAATGAACACTAATCTTGCATTTTTTCCATTCCACTGCCTTTGAAATAGTGTGTGGATGGGGAGTTCAAGTTGAGTTGTGATCTTTAGGAGAAACAACAGGGAGAGATGTTTTTAGTGTTTATCTTCACCGGCTCAACACATGTACATAATAGCCAACTCATAGCAAAATAAAGCCAGTTGTGATGTGGTCAGCTGGAGTACTTCCAACATATTAGGGATTTTCAGCTCTCTCAGTGTTGACCACTTAGGGCCAGATTTTTCTTTGTTTGCAAAACTATGTTGTGCATTATAGGATGTTTAGTAGCAACTCTGACCTCTACCGACTATATGCTAATAGCAACCCTCACTCCTCACCCAGTTGTAGCAACCAAAAAATGTCTACAGAAATTGCTAAAGATCTCCTCAGGGCCAAAAGTGCCCTCTTTTAAAAACCACTGCTGTAGAATATAGAGTGTGTTTCTCATATTTAGGCACAAACAAAATTTTCCTCTCTCACGACATCCATACTTCCCCAGCCTTCCACTCTACACATTGCATCCATTTTTCTTTAGTCAGTGCGTCTCAGGTGATATTTGCCAGGGCAGTGATCTTTTGTTTATCCCTTTGATATTTGACAATGGTCTTTTCTTAGCCCCACTTAGAAACGGACATGCACATCTGAAGGTGATTTTTTAAAGAAGCCATCCTTTAAAAGATCATAAAACACTTGGCATTAGATTCTTAGAATGTGTGATGAATATTTTAATAGTTAAAAATGTAGCCAGGCAGCACAAAGAAATGATTTAATGTTGTAAATAAATCTCTTTGTGGGATTTAATGTGCAAAAATGGACAGCAATGGCTTTAAAAAATCATTCCCCAAATGATGAGATCTATAGAGTGGCGCACAATGTATGTTGGATCCATATCTGGTGAGAGTGTTCACTATATTTTTCTTAGACATTAGAGGAAGACACTAAGATCATCTTCTCTCTTAGGACCTTCTTGTCTTTTTTTCTCAAACCTAGATGCCCTTAAGTTTGACTTGCTGGAAATGGAACTGATAGAGGTCCCCTCAAGAGTGTAGCATTCATCACCCCCACTAGATAATAATAGTAAATAATAACACAGAAACACAGCTTATGATTTGTTGGGCACTAATCAGACAGTTTCACCTGTGTCAGTTCGCAAACAAACCTGTGAACTAAATAAACCAGGAGCTGGCAAACTACAGTCCAAATGTTTAATTTGGCTACTGACTGTTTTTGTGATGCCAAAAAAAAAAAAAAGATTGTGGTTGATACTTTTAAGTGGTTGAAGAAAGATCAAAAGAAGAATATTTCCTGACCTGTGAAAATTACATGAGATTCAAATGTCAGCCTGTAATTGAGTTTTGCTGGCGCACAGCCATGCCCATCACCTCGCTGCCTGTGGCTACCCTGACCTCATGGTGACAGCACTGAGCAGCTGGGGCAGGGCCCCTGGGGCCCCCAAATCTTAAAGTCTTTAGTGTCTGGATCTATAGAAAATAAGTACTAATATTGTTCTCATTTTCAGAGGTGGAAATGGGAGCACAGAGAAGCAGATACAGTAGATTATTCTGAGTCACCTACAGGACACATGGCAGAGTCAGGTTCTGAACCCAAATGCCCTGGCTTCAGAGATACATAGCTCCACTGGGGTGTCCCAGTATGGTGACATCACTGGCAAGGTACAGAACTCTAGTTTTAAAAGCAAACCAGCAAAAGTAACTCCCTGGGAATGAGCTCCTTTTATCATACTTCACAGTCAATTCATCATTTATTTTTGTCCTTAGAGACACTGAGCAGCATTTGTTGAATGAAGTGAGGAGCATTTTGCCTTCCTTGGGCTGGATATATATTCTCTTCAGCATTTCTAAGGATGAGTGCTTGTAACTTTGCTTTTATCTGGGGGAGATTCTCCTGCATAAGGCAGCACCCCTGAGGTGCAGTTAGCCAGGTTGGGAGCTGTGGGTGGAGTGTGGCCTCCAGATACAAAGGAGATAGTGAGGAAGGAGGAAATGTCAAGGGCAGGAGGATGATTTCTAGGTCTGCTGTAACTGATGTTTTAATGTCTATGTAGAACAGTTAGGAACCAAGTGTGTGTGGGGGGACCAAACCCTCCTTATGTGGCAGGCTGGCCCAGAATCAGCCTTGCTTCATTCAATTTATCTGTTTCAGAAGATGAAGGACTGCTTTGGCTTCCAGGGCTTGGTGTCTGGTCCCAGGGAATCATTATTTCTATTTTTTTATTTTTTATTTTAAAGGAGGATAAAACAGAATAAAACCAATCAAAACAAACCAGTGTAAAAGATACAGGACTTCAAAACATTATGAAATCAACAATAGTTACTATAATGCCTTTTGATGTCTTCAAAATAGCTGCAGATAACTTTGGATACAGTGAAAATCAAACAGAACAGAATAGAATAGAAACAATAAAACAAAACAATGAATGCAATAGAGGACTTCAAAACAAGCCATTAGTAAATCCAAAATTGCTACCATAATATATCTTGCTATCTTTTAAATAGCTACTCCTGCCATCAAATTTGACATAATCAAACAAAAGAGAATAAAACCAAACCCAACAAAACAATGGAAACGATACAGGACTTCAAAACAAGACCATAGGGAATCAACAGTGGCTGCACCCTCAGAAGGAGATCCCCCCGGATGCCACACTGCATACCGCTGTCCTCTGAACCTCTGATCAGACCACTGGCCATAGACCTGCAATGTCAGTGAAACAGCAAAGCACCACAGGCATCCAGCTGCATTTAACCTCGATAGCTATCATCACAGCTTGCCTCTCTCTGGATAAGCTGGTGGCTTATGGCCGGAGGGGTGGTGGTGGTAGGGGTGTGGGATAGTGGTGGGAGAGGGGGTGTTGGCAGGGGAGGCGGTGGTGGTGGGATTGGTACTTCTTGTTTGCCAGCTTGCATGCCAGAGGAGGCTGGGGTCTGTCTGTGTTAATCTGGCAGTGGCCCACGCATGGCACTAGTTCCCTGACTGGGTTTGCTTGCTGGTGTGGCTTTGTTCTCTCTACCCTGGGTGCACGAATGGCCAAGGAATCATTATTTCTAATGTGATGTTTAGGATGTGATGCTGTCCTGTCCTTTCTGTCCTATCAAGAACAGTTCCTCTTTTTCTTAAGTTGTTCAAAGATCCTTCACATGGATTGGTTTCCAACAACTTTTGCCTCCACTGGGAACAAACTCTTAGGCCTCTGGTATTATTTCATTCTTTCTGGAATTTAGGGAGGAGTTTGTTTGACAGGGTTATATTGTTGAAGACAGAAAAAAAAAAAAGTATGACGTGTTCTAGACCTTGATTGATTGGGATGCTAGTTCCAAAGTATATTTACTTGCAAGAGCTCCACTGTATGGTTAAGATCTAAATATTTTACCTCAACTACAAGGGCATTAGAAGGAAGAAAGTATGAGAGTCAGATTTCTTTTTTAAAAAATGAGAATTGTTAATTATAGCACCTGTCGGAGGCTGGGTAAACCCAGAATTACTCTAGTAATCACTTCTAATTCTTTAGATTTCTTGAAGCCCAGATCAAGGTATTCCCCTTGGGGGAGGCTTAAGTTCATTGCCCCTAATGTGTGTTCTGCATTTATCTGCAAGCAATCATTCTTAGGCCACATCAGGATAACTGATATTTATCCCTATAAATAGTCTGTGTCAGAAAGGTAATCTCTCTCTCTGCCAGTCTCTTGATTATGCCACAGTGGATTTACAATTAAATAAAGGTAGGAAATGTACTTGGGGGAGCAGTGTGTGTATGAGTACTTATTTCCTCATACTTGTGGGGAAAGTGAACATGTAAAGATGAGAAATACTGCTTTAAAATAAAAAGTCTTTCATTACAATCATTCATCGTGCTTCCGATACAGATTTTCAGTCTTAGACATAAATATTTCAGGATCAAGATGCTTTCATCTTTCTCTGCCTTGCAAGAGGAGAAGATTGGAAACAATATTCCTTAAAGTAAGCAGCTTTAATCATTGTTTCTAAATCAACCGAGCTGTGGAAGGAAAAAAAGAAGATGTAAGACTCCTATAATCCCTGGTTTAGTTGTAATGAAATTGTCCAGGCTGAGAAGGGAACAGATGGATTTTGATTAATTTCTACTAAGACTAGCAAGTATCAGCCCAGTATTCTTTATAAACTTGTCAGGATAGATGTTATGCAGTCATATGAGGATGAAGAAAAAAAAGATATAAAATAAACATGAATTTATAATGATGTTATAGATTGTTAAGGAGAACGTACTTAAAAACGTTGTCCTTACCCACATGTCAGAAATGCAGATTCACTGAATCTGCTTTAAAAATATTTTAAAGTTGACATATAATACTTGTACATATTTGCAGAGTACACTGTGATAACCTAATGCATGTATACATTGTATGATTATTAAATCAGGGTAATTAGCATTCCCATTTCCTTACATATTTATCAATTCTTTCTGTTTAGGAACTTTAAACTTCTCTCTTCTAGTTGTTTATAAAATGTATAATAGCTGGGTGTGGTGACATGTGCCTGTGACACCATTACTCTGGGAGGCTGAAGCAGGGGGATCACAAGTCTGAGCCAGGGATATAGCATAATGCAAAGGCCCTGGGTTCCACATTACTGCTCCAAATTTTACATATATTACATATATATGTATATATTATATATATGTAAAAGCAATGTAGAAGGAAAATTATATTTCCTTCTACATTGCTGTGTTTTGGCACTATCTGCTCTCAACGCCCCACCCTTCCCTGCTCCTAGCCTCTCCTGACCGCTACTCTGCTCCCTCTTCTATGAAATTACCTGAGTAAGATTTTGTATAGGAGTGAAGACATGCGGTATTTATCTTTATGTGGAATTAGCAGATTTTTGCACCCTCGGTGGGCAACTAAATGGGCCAGTATCTACTCAGCAGGAAGGAGAATGTTAGCAAGTATCAGCCCCAGTATTCTTTATAAACTTGGTTCAGAGGCTGAGAAGTTGTACTCGATTTGACATTTATCATTCCAGCCTGATAACTGAAAACAAAAATGAACTTTACCAAGTCATAATTTGGAATGAACTTATATAGATAACTTTGTTACCACAGTTCATTAGTTTTATACATCAGGTGCTCAGGGGCAATTCTCACTGTCCTTTGGGGGACTTCCTTGCCTCTAGTCTGGGGAACCGACTCGGAAGTACATAGAGAGATCCAGAGGCTTAGAGATACAACTTAGGCACTACTAGCATTTAGAAGTGAAGATTACAAAAAGGCACTGGTCCCACATTTGCGTAGGGTATAAGGTGTTTACTTGCATCAGAAAATCAATAGTTGCTTGTTTTAGATTTAAAAATACTTTTGCTGTCTATGCTCTCTTCTCCCCAGCATAATTGCACGTTTTCCATTTCTCTCTGCCTGGTCTATGAGGTGGCCACAAATTGAGAGCTGAGTGAGCAAATAGAATCCTAAATATAACCTCCAATACCATCGATACTTACCAAATTGCCAATTATAGGCAGTATTTATCATCCAAAAATTCTCAGTTCTCATTTGGAAACAAAACGAAACAAAACAAAACAAAACAAAATGCATTCCAATTCTGCTATTCAATACTGGAGCAAAATGTGATGTTTCTGAGAAGACAATACATAGAGAATTCTTCAGGTACAAAGGATATGTTTCTATTGAGGAAATGCAGGGTTATTAATGAGCTCTGTGATTGTCTTGCTTTTAGTCACTGGAATGTGATGAGTAACAGTGAATTAGGCTTAACCTCATAGTAGATAGACATGCTTTTTCTGATACTACCTTTTAAAATCATAGCTATGGCTTAGAAATAGCACCAGCTTTAGGTCAAGAATGCTGGGCTCACTATAATGGGAAGGGGTTACTTGGGAATGTGGTCCAAGGATCATAACTTGAACTTGATACTAGCCCACCTTGCAGGGAGCTGCTATTCATTTTCTGTCTGTTAGGAAGGAGGAAGTGAAGAGGGCAGGAGACTTCTCCATTCCCTTGTCAAAGCACAAGGCCTGGGGCCCAAGATTTGATTAAGAGCCTATTAACATGATTGTAATTTCTTTTAAAATCAGAAGAAAAAAACTAATATAATTAGCCTGGTTGATATTTGTCCTTACATCAACACAGTCATAAAAATTTTTTTTTTTTTTTAATGGGAGAAAGGAGCTCAGAATGTACAAGTGCCTGCAAAAGCAATAGTGTGAATCTGAACCTGGTGAGCCAGAGGTTTTAACTGCTAACAATGAAGCAAAGAGACCCTTTGCAAAGGTGTGCAGTGAGTGAAGCCAGCCAGGAAGGGGTGGGGAGAGCAGCAGGGGCTTGCAACTGTGGGAAGGGAAGCCAGCACCACCTGGGCAGTGGGCAGCATAAAGGAGGCATCCACTGGCCACACCCAGCCAAAAGCCACTATAGCTCAGCCTCACAGGGGAGCAGCCGGGAAGACAAGAGCCAGCAAGCAGATCAGAACTGGGATATTGGGCTGTCAACCAAGAGTAGACGGAGAGTAATTGTACAAGGACTCATAGCCACTTACTCCCCATCTCTAGAATTCTTAAGTAGATAAAAGTCTTGCACTGCATGAATTATAGAAGGAAGAACACGTTTTCTGCTTCACAAAGTGAGCAGAGAGAACAACAACGACAAGCCACAAGGCAAGGGACCTATTTTTTCTTGCTTATTTGTTTGATTTATTTGGGGCTAGGTTTCCTAGCCCTTCATAATTGGGCTTTAACTTTTCTTTCTAACCCAATGTGGGAACAGTTTAGAGGAATGACAAAAAAAATAATAATAATAATAAGAGTTTGGAGTCCAGTTGCCTATCCAGATTCCCTGTCAAACTCTTACCTCCCTCCATTGGCTTTTTTTTAATCTCTAAAAATAAAATAATAAAAGTATAAGCTTCACAGAAAGTCAGAAAGATTGGATGGAATGATGGTCACATAAAGGCATATAGTGCTTTTTATGCAGTGAGCAGTATTGGAAGTTGTTTTTTTTTGACTAACTTATTTGACCACACAGAGAAAAGCAAAGATTAAAACATCTTGGAGAGAAACAAATTTGTGCTAGTATGGTTAGAGAATCCAGATATAGCTGTGCTTCAAAGTAAACTACCACTGTATATGAGGCTGATGTGGTTGGGGCATCTGTCACCCCACTGATTGCCAGGATTTATTTGGCTGATCTGGTTGGCTAGGTGGGTGTCCCCTTTCTCTCTCACTGCTCCAGGTGTGTCCTCCCAAAAGCTGTCCTCTTGGTGCAAGAGGACAACCACTCCCAATAGAGGAGGACTATTTCCTCAGTCAAAGGTATACGAGTAGCTGTACTCCCCTGATGGAACCTCCAAACAAGCTCTCAAAATGAACTACCACTGGATTTTTCATATATATGAATCAATAAATATCTCCTCATTTCTTTGGAGGGGTCTCTAAGCCAGTCAAATAGAATTTTCATTATTTGTAACCATGAGAGTTCCAACACAGTAAGTGATACATAGGCACAGATTTCCATGCATAGCTATGTATATTTATATACTTACAGACATAAATATATAATCCCTAGCTAAATAAATCAAAGAAAATATTATGGAATTTCTAAATAACATCTTTAAACTTTTGGGGATGCTGCTAAGTCTCTAAGAGAACTAGTAAAAAAGACTCCAGATTTGTCCAGTACCTACGATGCCAGATGATTGTGTATAATATTTCCAATAGCCATCAAAACCATGCATGAGAGAAGCAATACTAATATTCCCACTTGATGAAGGAGGATAGGAAGCCCTGGAGAGCCAGCATCACTTTGATAAAGTCAAGTTGCTGGTGAGTGGGTTAAGTCAGGATGTAGCCCAGGAGTCTGTCCATAGCCCATGTTCTTTTATTTCAGTAGCCTCCTCCCCATGTTTATGCAGAGTGCAGAGGCTGATAGACCATGGAGTGAGTGGATGTGGTTTTTGCTATCTTCTCTTGCTCCATCAGAGAAGGCTGGGATAATTGCATGAACAGCAAAAGAGGATGGGATCAGAATGGTGGCTTGTTGTGAGGAGCATAGCTCATCAGACTAAATGAGTTTTCTGCATTTGCCTGTTTCAGCAAGGTAACTTTGCTTTTCTCCTTCAGAATAACCAGAGATAGAAGCTTTTCTTGACCCTTTGCCCACACTGGCTTTCATAGTGAGGCTCTTCACATTTACTTCTGTGTGATCCAGCAATTGCTTCACCCTGTTATGTGCTTTGGCAACAATGAAGGAGTCTGAACTGGTAACCACTGGCTCAAATCCAGAAGCTAATTCCTTCCTAATGACTCCTATTTGTTAAGTCTTCCTGCCCTTATTGGAGCACAGGGCAGGCCCTAATGATGGGCAGAGGCTGCAGGGAATGGAGCTGGCAGAGAGTGTTTTCCTGGGCTGGAGAGCACAGCCTCTGAGTCTCCCTCGGTAGAGCTGTGGTCCCACAGCCCCTTGATGGTGTGAGGCGGGAGAGACTGGTCAGGCCTTCCAAGCCCTAGAGTCCCACCTGCTGGGGCCAACTTGAATCACTACCCTTTCTCTCCCTTCCTTCCTCAGGCTCGCTTCCTGTCCCCTTCTCTGTGACTCTGTGGCTCTCTTTTGAAGACCACTTAGTATATTTTACTCTAATACTGTTTTTCCTTTAAAAATTGATTTGCCTTTCTTTGTAATATAAAAGCCATTCTGTTCTATACTAGTAAAAAAAATACTCATAATTCTATCCTTTGAAAAGACTCATTCTTAGCACGTGTACTTTCTTTCCTTGAAAAAGTGTTTTATTTTCTAGCTAGAAGTTTGTGACTCTAAAAGGGCCTTGCATGATTTTTCTGTTTTTAGGTGGAAGGGCATGGGAGGCATGTGGCCAGTGTCTGCTGAATCCAGCCGGTTGAGCTCAGCACAGACTTTATCTTATTGCTCAAAAACTTTCCAATTAATCAAAGTTGCCTGGAAAGCTTAGCAGTTGACTTAGGCTGCTTCTGCCCTAATTAGTTGCTTGGTTATTTTCTTCCCATTCTCCCAATTTTTGCCTGCTTGCTTTATTCTTTCTTTCTTTCTTTCTTTCTTTCTTTCTTTCTTTCTTTCTTTCTTTCTTTCCTTCCTTCGTACTGGGGATCAAACTCACAACTGCATGATTGCAAGGCAGGCAGTTATGTGGCTGAGCTAAATCCCTGGCCAATTTCTGCTTTCTTATATAAAAAAAAGGAGATACAATTCATATGCCATAGAGTTCTTCCCTTTAAGATGTAGAGTTTGGTGCTTTTCATATGTGGAAAGATCTGTGCATCTATTATCACCATTTACTCTCAGAACATTTTCTTTTTGAATCTCCCCTGGACAACTTAGCAAGACCCTGTCTCAAAATTTAAAAATATAAAAAATAAAATGGACTGGAAATGTAGCTCAGTGGTAGAGTGACCCAGGTTTGATCTCCAATACTGAAACAAACAAACAAACAAACAAACACACAAACAAAAACCCCCCAAAACCCCTAAGACCGCCACCATTTTTCTAATCCCCAATAAACTCCATATTAATCAGTCACTCTCTGTCTTTCCTGGATATTTCATATAAATGGAATCACATGATATAGTGTATATCTTCTTGTGATTGTCTTAGCAAAATGTTTTCAAGGTTCATCCTTGTTGCAGTATACATCGGTTCCTAATTTATTTATTTACAGTTGCTCTGCCCATTTTCTTCTGTTTGTTTTTCACATTTACTGAGAATTCTGGAGTGGTGTACATGTTCTGGTGGCGTCTGTTGTTTGATATTTATCTTGGTCGAAGCAGTGTCACCTCTAGCGTATCTCATATCTCATGATTCCAAGGATAAAGTAACAACCAACTTAGAATGTTAGATTTTAAAAACTGTGTACTTCAAGCTTTATGTTCTGTACTCTTAGATGATTAGATGCCTGTTAGAAAGCAAGTCTATTTGAAGATAGCTGTCTTACACACAGAGAGACATGTATACACACAAATGGCTAGCTATGTAATCAAGACAAGAAAAGTAAGATTTTTAGAAGAATATGTTGAAGTATTCATTTTTAAAAAAATTCCATCCTTGCAAAAGAGTTTGTATTAACTAGAGGAAGGACTGGGGAAACAGAAAAGTTGTTATGATGCTCTAAGTTGTGCTTATCTTCCAGGTATTTCAGAACTGAAAGAAGTTGGTTCAAGCTTTATCTGGAGCTTTAAAGTCTAACTCAAATCAGCAAGTGTCAGTGGCCTCAACATAGTCTGCCAAGAAGATTGCTTATTATTAATGGGTAGTAAAAAAGACCAGTAAGACATAAGGATAATCTTCATCATGAGTTCTGTCTGTAAGTACAATTGAGTTGTTTTCTAACTCAATGTCAGAGGCCTAGCATATTTCTTTTTCTAATGAACTCATTGCATTTTTTCCTCTGCATGTTATTAAGACATTCATTAGCTTTCAGTAGCAGTGCAAAAGTTGGCCTTGGTTTAAAATTGTGCCCATGGTAGAAGGAATATGTCTACAAACCACTTAAAACATTATTAAGCCATATTCTTTTCCCCCACCCCAGAATTTATTTAAACTCATTAAACCAAAAAAAGTCAAAGCAGTGGGTAGCATTTTTTGTGTGTGAATCAAAACATGAAACAGAATACAAGCATTAAGAGGTAATGAACATTGGATGTGCTTTCTATTCTAACTGTTCAGACTTGAAGCAATACCAGATACTTAAATGTCATTATGTAAAATAGTTTTGATGCAATTATTTTTCCTTGATAAGAAATTAATTGGTAATAAATCTGTGTAATAATGTGACTGGAAGTAAGAACAGGTTGTACCAACTTAATTTAGTTTTAGGGATAAGAAAGTAGCAGATACTGTTAGCGTATTTCTTTATTTATGTTTGTACTGGAAATCAAACTCAGGACCTTGTGCTTGCCAATCAGGCACTGATCCACTGAGCTATATCCCATCATCTTTAAATATTAATCCTCCACCTCATCATTTGGAGACTAGATTACTTGTGGAATTTTGCATAAGAGGTGGCAGATTAATGCAGCCAAAGTTCTAACTTTAACTATATTTTGGGACTTCTAGACTTCTCACAAATTGTACCTAGGATTCATAATCAAGAGTTATCTGAACCTCCTACTGAGATGTAAGTCCTCTGTGAGCAGTGTGTGTTAGTCTTCTCTGGTTAGTTTTAATTTTGGCAGTATATATGCTTCCTCAGGTAAGCACTAATGGAAAAAAGATTCATGTGAAATGGCTTCTAGTCTTTTTATTGTCATGCAACCTCTATGAATGGCAGCCTCTTATCAGTAGAATAGGACAATGTGTAGCTATCCTGTAGACTTAGCAAATTGGAAAGTACTATGGAAAACTGAAAGTACTAGAGAAACAGAGGTATATATTTTCTTTGGCTTGCCAGCATGTAAACTATAACATAACCAAATATTATATATCCAGACCCCAAAATATCAATTAGAGCTGGGCATGTTTGCACACTCTTGTAATCCTAGTACTCTATGAGGCTGAGACAGGAAGATTACTTAGTGACTTAGTGAGATGTTTTCATAAAATAAAAATTTTAGAAAAGAGGTGAGGATCTAGCTCAGTTTGAAGGTCCTGGACTCAATCCCAGGTAGCAAAATACCAATCAATCAATGAATCTGATTTTTCTCTAACAGATAATATTCCTTATGAATTTGTTCTAAAAAACAAAGGAAGATGTGAAGATATTCGTCAGAACATTACCACTGATGGTGAAATATTGAGAGGAACTTAGTATCTAACAATAGGTGTTTGGCTACTACATTATATTATGGCTTCATTAAGAAATACTATACCTATGTGAAAATTCATGCCATGTTTCTAAGCAAAAGTATTTATAGATTACATGACAGTATTTAACCACATGACCCCAGTTTTTGGTTTGTGGAGAATATGTGTGTGTGAGTGTGTGTGTATGAAAACTAGGGTAGATAAAATATAAACATTCATTTCTAAGTATCAATGATGTTTTATGCTTATTTTAGGGGTATTTTTGAAGTTATAAAGCACAAAAAACATTTTGCTAGACATATTTGTGCATGTGATATATCTATTTTTATCCTTATCTCATTGGTTTTCAATTAGGGGTGATTTTGTACCCCATCCCCACCAACAGTGCATGTTTTGACAATGCCAGTTATTACTTGCAGTTGTCACAGTTGGGGGGTGGATACTACTGGCATTTAGTGGGTAGAGGTCAGGAATTCTGCTAACCAGCCTGTAATGCACAGGATCCTCTCTCAAAATAAAGAATTCTCTAGCAAAAATGTCTATAGAATCAAGGTTGAGAAACCTGACCTTTGCTCCTAGGCCGGAACTCTGACATCAGTCTATGAAGCAGGAATGGAGGACTGAGGGAGACTGTCATAGTGATTTCTCCTGGTAACACCCCCACATCTTACCTTCTTTCCACTGTCTTCCCCTCCACACAGCTGTAGAATCTATATGTTGTCTGAAAAATACATAGAGGCTTTTTTTCCCATCTGTTGTTCAGGGTGTGCTGTGGCTTTTTGATATTCAAAAGCCTGGCTTCCAGGGCTCAGAAATCCTTTCAAAACTATTATCGCTGGCCTGGGTTTCAGCAGCCTATTTTGAAACTCATAAGCCATGGCTTTGCCTCTTTGTTCTCCGAATTTTGCTTTGGTATATTTTCCCCTAGGGCTGCAAGCATACTGTCTAGCTGCTGGAATTTGTTGAAGGCAGGGAAGGAAAAGAAGGGTTACGATTTTAAAAATCATCGCAGCAGACATGCAGTATTTATGATTTAAAGTTTGTCAATGTGTACTAATAACCTTACAGAGAAAGTGCTAGGGTGATGAATCACACTTTAATTTTGTTGTTAAGAATCTGATGACAATGTTAGAACGTTCTGAATTCACCAGGACAAAGTCAACTCAGTTTGGAACCTTTTTTGGTCAGGATGAGGTGCAAGTGTTGCCTTTGGGGGTCCCCTTTCTCATTCCTTGATGTTTTCCTGGTCCCACTTCATTCTCTTCAGCCTGGTCTTCCAGGCCTGTGCTAATTTGCAAGATTTCTTTAGAGAGTCAAATGGAAAAGGAAAGTCTCTTGAAAATTTCAGACAGGGCATAGTATAAGGGTGAAAACCAACATGAGCATGGCTGAAAATGGCCAGATCTTCAAAAACAGAGCACTGGAGGTCCCTTCTATTTCCCCATACCTAGAAATAGTCATTAATCTCTACAAATCTGATCTCAATCTTTCTTTTGGGGACAGAGTACCATATTAGGGTTTTTAAAGAAACAGGACCAATAGGATACATATATATTATGAGATTCATTATAAAGTGTTGGCTCACAGGATTACAGAGGGAAAACTTTCCATGATCTACTGTATTTACGCTGGAGGCTTAGGAGAGCCAGTGGTGGAGTTCATAGGCCTGAGCAACCAATAGCTATTGGTGCAAATTCTAGTTTGGATCTAAAGCCTAAGAACCTGGAATGTTGAGGGCAGGAGAAGATCCAGGTCTCTGCTCAAACAGTCAAGCAGACAGCCAGTTCAGTTTCCTTTTGCCTCTCTTTCCAGGCCCTCAAGAGCTTTTTAATGTCTGGTCATACTGGGTGAAGCCATTGCTTTACTTAGTATCCAAGTTTGAATACTAATCTCTTTCAAAAATAGCCTCACAGGGGCTAGGGATTTAGCTCAGTGGCTTAAGCGCCTGCCTGGCAAGCTCAAAGTTGTGAGTTCAATCCCCAGTAACCCCCACCCCCCAAAAAATAGCTTCACAGACATGGCCAGAAATAACGTTAAACAGGTATGTGGGCATTCAGTGTCTTGGCTGGCACTTAACAAACATCACGAGTACACGGTGTGCAAAACTTACAGAGTGTGTATCCACATTTGGACCGTCTCCAAATGCCTCTTCCCTGGACAGCCTTGCTCTGTACTTTGATGAGAATTTTTAGCTTAAAACATCACATTAAATAGTATAAAATAGGTTCTCAGGTCCTCAGTTTATTAATCTATAAAATGGAGATAATAAATACCTCCCCATGGAATTGCTACAAATAGGAGATAAACTGACATGAGCAAAGCACTACACATATCAGCCATTTCTTGAGTTTCTTTGCTTTCTTTCTTTGTTCTTTTTTTGTAACTGGGATTGAACTCATGACCTTGTGCTTGACAGGCCAGCACTTATGCCACTGAACTAAATCCCCAGCCCTATTAGCCATTTCTTACCTACTTGTGTCAAAAAATTTCCAGACACTGGTACTCCCAGTAAACTGAGTTAGCTACTCCATCAATCTTTCAGGAAGTACCTGATCTCAGAGTCAGTGTTTCTCTTTGCTCTGATCTCCAGTCTCTGTATCTGTCTTCTTCTGATATTTAATTGCATGCTTCTCATTATTTTCTGTCCTGGTTTATATTTTATAATATTTAGACAAAATGTCCTAAGTGCTCATCACTTGGAATCCCACTTTCAAATTCCATTGGGAAAAGATTGATTGACTCATGTCATTTCTCTAGCTAGACCACAAAATTGGAAGTATTGCATGGATGGACAGTATTTGGCAAAGGAGCCTAAACATAAGCTAACTAGATGTTGCCATGTGGTTGGATAATATAGAACCTGGTTAATTGATCAACCACAGTAATAGGTGGGGCACACTCCTGCATTAGGTGCTAATCACCACTGTCTGAAGTTCCCTTTTTAGGAATTAACAACCATGTGATTATGGCATAGCTGCTATTCAGCCCCTCATCCAGGCCTGGGCTCGAGATGGGCTCATGGAAGAAGCGGGGCCAGATTTTAAAACTTGAAGTTGGAATACAGTCCTTATTCAATTGGAGTCACATAGCTGGGAGGAGACGGGTTGGGATCTTTGGACAAGGATGTCTTTCTTCCCTGCCTTTTGGAAGAAACCTCTTCGTGGTGAGAGTGACTTCAGCCAATTCAAACAACCAACCAACCAACCAACCAACCAACCAACCAAGAGTGGGAAGGCATACCTACATGTGCATGCTCTGCTTTGAGTACTAGTGCCCAGATACACTTCTGGAACATCCCTGTTACATTAAGGAGCTGTCTTTTTTTGCCTATCCCAGTTTGTGTTGTTTCTGTCACTTGCAGTCAGGGGGTTTGGCAAGTATGCTCTCTCAGAAGGGTATATTTGGCAATCAGGCAAAAGTCCCATGCTGCGTCTAACTTGAAATCCATGGGATTTGAGGTTCATTGATAGATTTAGTTTCCCTAGTGGGTAAGACCATGATCAGGAGTATTCCAAATATCAGATGTCCACGTGGAGCCTTTTAAATCCTACTTTAACATTCATGACCTTTCAGTAAATAATGTTGTTCCAAGGCAGAGGCAAAAAAAAAAAAATCAAGTCCAAAAATAAAAGTCAAATGGCATGTGGTTTTTGCTGCCATTTTTGGATTAAAACAGGATAGATGGGAAAATAATTGGAATGAAATTCAGCATTTAGTTTTCTGCTTTTTAATTTTTAGTTTTTATTTTTGTCTTTCTTCAAAACTTTGTGCTAGAAGTCTTGTAGAATAAATAGGACAGATCAGGGTTGGAAGAATGGTTTCTAGTTTCACTTTTCTTTTTCACCTTGCAAGATACAGACTTGGCATTCTCACAGGTTCCAAAGATATTTAACTATCAGCATGTTTCATGTAAAGTGTGTTGATTCTAAGGAAGCCAAGTCAGTGGGCAGACAAGGAAGAGATCTCTGTACCAGTTAACACTTGGTGTGAGCAGAGTGGCTGAGACAGTGTGACAGTTAAGCTTAACTGTCAACTTGATTAGCATGGGAGTCTCCCAGGGAATTAGGATTGAATCCTCTGAAACCATGAACAAAATTAAAACTCTCCTTTTTTATGTTGTGGGTGTTAGGTGTTTGGTTCAAGCAATGGGAAGGTTGACTAACATACCTAGAAAGGAAAGATGTATTAAAGGAGTTGTCTGACTGGGCCTTTAGGGGCATGTGAAGACACTAAACACTGATTCCTTAGAATACCATTCTCATCAGACATTTCTGCTAATGGAATCACTCCTGTATTTACAAATGTCATCTCCTTCTGAATTTCATTGTGCCCCACTGCTGCAATTTGCCATATGTTTAAATTATTGTCCTAATATTTTTCTTTAATTGAAGCACCTTTAAATTTAACTTTATTCTAAATAATAGTATGCATAGATCACAAATTTGATATTATCTTTTCTAACATACATTAAAAAGAATTAAAACTATTAAAATTATTTCAGGTATAATCATTTTGTAAGTCATGCATCAGGTGAAAACCACATTTTGGAAAATATTGGGCTTTTAGAATTTTTTTTTGTGTTGAAGGGATCATAGAAGTTTGTATCCGGATGTTATTAGTATACTTTATAAGGTCACCTGTTAAAATCTAGAAGGTGAAGATATTGAGAACCAGTGAATTTTGGTGGAGGAGAGAAGTTAGAAAAACTATTTCTTCCTTATAGACTGACAGACCTGTGGGAGTTGGGTGTGGATTTACTGTATTCACTAATATATACTAGTAAGTAACAGCGAATCTGGCACGTAGAAGGCATTCAATAAATATTTGTTGGAGGAAGAAAATATGAACCGAAGAAAGAAATCCATCTACATCATTATAGTACATGTTTGTAAATTCTTTGAAGTCAGGGATAGGAAGGCCTTTTACAACACATCCCAAATGCCGAGTATAATGTCATGGTACACAAACCAAGTCAGTTTTTTTTTTTTTTTTTTATCGGGACCGGGGATCGAACTCACGACCACGCTTGCAAGGCAGGCACTTATGCTGCTGAGCTAAATCCCCAGCCCCGTGAGTTTTTTTTTAAAAACCAAAATATGGTTAGTATAAGTCTAATAATTTGTGATTGAATTTAAATTTAATTATATTTCACATGCTAAGGTTTAAAAACTTTCATTTTAGATATGATCAGAATATAAACTTATGAGTAGCTATGGTAGAAGTACACCTACTATACAATTTACTACCCATTTTGTTTTATTTTTATTTGGTGGTACTGGAGGTTGAACCCATGAACTTTACCCTGAACTATAACCACATCCCTTTTCTTATTTTTTAAGACTGAGTCTCATTAAGTCAGTCATTGTCCAGGCTGGGCTCAAATTTAGAATCTTCTTGCTTTGCCTCCTGGAGTGCTAGGATTACAGGCATACACTACCATGCCTGCCCATTTTTAAGTGCATAGTTGAAAGGTATCAAAAACACATTGCTGTATACTGGTGTGCATCTCCTGAACTCTTTTTGTCTTGTAATATGGAGACCCTTACCTTCTTAAGTCATTTCATTCTCTCCTAACCCAAAACTTTAGCAACTAGATCTCCTTTCTATTTCTATGAATTTGGCTAGTTTCAATACCTCATGTAAGTGAATCATATAATGTTGATCATTTTTAATAATTAGTTTGTTTCATTTAGCAAAATATCTTTGTTATGGCTCTCCAAAGTATCATGTGGTTATAGGTAGGGGCTTTCCAGAGGTGGCTGGAGCTAGGGTGTGTGATGCTGAGACTGATTCATTATGCAATGCTAGGATTAAGGGTGCCTCACACTGGCTGTGAGTGGTACCTTCAGGCTGGGTAGCCTGGATAACATATAAGGGACAGAAAGAGGGCCATTGCTTGCTGTTTTTTGCCTTCTGCCTGCCATGAACTGTTTGTCCTCCACAGTGCCCCTCTGCTACCCTGCTTTGGAGCCAGCCGAGTATACAAACTGTGAGCCAAATAAAGCTTTCCTCCTTTAAATTTGGGTGTTGGGTACTTTGTCTCAGCAATAAGAAAAGTAACTAGGATAGTCTTTAAGAGTCATCCATGTTGGAGAATGTGTCAAAATTTCCTTCCTCTTTAAAAATAAATAATTTCTGAAATAAATAATAAATTGTGAAAAAAATACAAAAAACATGTATAACATTTGTTTATCCATTTGTCTGTTGAAACAACTTGGTTGTTTCCACTTTCAGCTATTGCAAATCATGCTGCTATAACTTGGGTGTACAAATATTCTTTGGTAAGCAGAAAGTTTAGATAAATTAGTAAAAGGATCAGTGAAAGAATGAAGCAATGAATGATAATACCCATCTTCTGTGTAGCTGAGAGATATGTGACCACGTGGGAGCTGTTGGGATAGACAGGATGGGAAGAAGTGAGGGTACCAAAAAGAACATCATTTCTTTGAGGATCCTACCAGGCTAGTCCTGCTGGGAACCTAGCTTATATTCCTCCATAACAGCTCTTGTGTTATCTCTAAAAGTGCACTCCCCTCACTGTGGTTTCATAAATCCTTCTTATGCTAATTTGCCCTGAAGTGCTGTTCTTTTCCAGAACATAAAATATTGAAGCATTTGTGGTCAGCAAAGGGAAGGATAGTAAAACCCACCTGAGCTTTCCAAAGCGAACTGTCAGACACCTTGTCTGAGTTCCAGAAGTCTAAAACAAGCCTGATCAAGTCATCCACGGAAGGAAGTCATTTAACAGCTGAAATGGCCACTCACTTCCTGAGAAAGGTGGGGGAATCCAGGATCCAACAAGAGCAGCCTCACATCTTCTTACCATTACAAGTTCATGGGCTTTCTCCCTGACCAGCGCTGTGGGGAAGCCACGAGAATAGAAAGTGAGTAGCAGAGAGCAGCTGAAGCTGTTTTTAGATGTTCATTCTCAGGCAGGAGGATCTATTAGTCTCTGGGTAAAGAGGGACAGAGCTGGCACTGCATGCTGCTTACAAGGCTCACAGACAAGGGGGTGCTATTTGTTCCCTATTATTTGAGTAAGGGTAGCTGTCAATGTATGAGATAGAGATGTGTGTCAAAGTAGGCTGATTTCTAAGAAGCTTGACTCTCACTTCCTCAGAGGAAGCTGAAGAACGCATAGGCTAAAAACAAAAGTATATCAGTTGTTTCATTTATCAAAGTCCACACAGGTCCCAGCTTGAAGCAAGAGAAAGCACAGCAAAGATCCAGCTAGAAAAGTGGTTGGTCTTGAAAGCTCAAGGGCTGGGGGTAAATAACAAAAAGTAAGAAAATGGCTCTTTGAAATTTTCAAAGACAAATGCAAAGGAATAGACAAATGCCTTCTGCATTCTCTGTGCTTGCTTTCTTTCTGCTCGCCCACTCTGGCACTGTCTTTGCAGTCAAAGAAACTGGCTCAAGGCATAAGTTAGCTATTTAATAGTGGTTTAGATCATGCATATATTATTAACCTCTTTTGAGCCTCAATTTTCTCATCTGAAGAATGGAGGTGATAATGAGGGAATTTATTCTATAGGGTTATGCACCTGATAATTCACATGAAGCATTTGGAATAGAAGGTGACACACAAGTCTCCACATCATGTTAGCTATTCTTATTAGCCTGCTAAAGGAAAAATTACACTCAAAGTGCATGAACATTGCAAAATTTTAAAACTGAAGCTTGATCTAATAAGATTAATAAGTAGGCCTAGGAGAGCCAGAATATTCCCTCAGAGGCACAATCATCACTGTATTGGTTAAACACAAGAGCATACCCAGTGGTGTTCTGGATGTTACATAAATGAGAAAAATCAGCACAATGTCCAAGTCACTTGGTGCTACTACGTACAAATACAGAAGCATGTCAAAGGCTCTTCTGTGAATGTATGTGCATGCAAAACTCTGTTAGCGTGACCTGCACTGGTTCTTACATAAGAAAATAAATAATTTGACATCAGGTCATTCTGGCTTCTTGCTGTTGCAGGAAAGACATCAGGTCATTGGAAGTGTACCAATGCATTCCTATGCATCTCATCTGCAAGTATGTTTGCATTTACTGTGCAAACATACTTGTATGAGTTTGCAGGGGCTATGACACAGAACCACAGACTGGGAGGCTTATATAATGGCAAATTATAGTCTCCCTGTTTTGAAGAGAAAAGGTCCAAGATTAAGGGGTTGGCAGGGCTGATTCCTTCTGAGACCTGTGAGAAGGTACCTGTTTTAAGCCTCTCTTGTGGTTTTGTGGGTCCTCCTCAATGTTCTGGGCCTTAGGACACATCACCAGGATCTGTTCCTTAATGTTCACATGTTTTTCCTGTGTGCGTATCTGACTCCTGATTTCCCCCAATCATACTGGATTAGGGCCCACCCTAATGGCTTCATTGTGGCGCCCTTTTCTGTCCATGCCGCGTCCTAGTCCATCCACGCCTTGTGACAATCACTTCCCCAGGAAGAGGACACCACATGTGGGAATTGGGTGTGGGGATCTTGGAATGTTTTGTACTGATAATTGTAATTTGTGTAGTTCACATGTGTATGTTTTTATGTAATGCTCAATATGGAGTCGAGGGTGGAGATTCCAGGGGGATTGCTGGAGGCCCTCTAGATAACCCCTTTGTGAGGACTGGTTGTGGGGTTTTGCCTTCTGTGAGTAGTGTGAGAGAGTTTATGCAGGAGCTTTGGGTGGGAGAGCTCATGGAGGAGGATTTGCGGGGTTCCTGTGAGACAACTGCCCTGAGACACTGGACAGGTAGCCAAAGACGGGCAACTAGGACACATATGTTACACCACCGGCCGCCTAAGACAGGTACAGGACCTATTGCTGTCCTGCAGGCCCATGACGGGTAAGGCCTGGTTGCGTTCATATGAAGAGTCCTTGACCGAAGACAGGCACTGTCCTCACAGGGACTGCCACACTCCCATAAGTGATAAGGGAAACAATGTAGGGAGTGGCACAATAGCCTCACACATCTCTTCCTCCTGCAGGCATCCAGGTGCATCGGCTTACATTTCCCAAGCTAACTAAGTAACAAGATTGAGATGTTAATTGATACCTATTGCACTGAGCCTGGGGCGCTTCCTGCTTGGGGCTGGGGGTAGCTGCCAAAGGTTAGCAAATATATATTCCAGCTTCTAAAAAATAAAGCGGATTCAGATTCACTCACAGACTGGTGTGCAGTGTCTTCTGTCTCTCACTCGCCGACTCCCTGTTCACCTTTGGGAAAACCTAGCCCTGCCGCAGCTGGACTCGGGCACTTCATTTTAACTTGATTACCTCTGTTCAGACCATGGATCCAAATAAGCTCACATTCTGTGCTCCTGTGCTTAGATCTTCAACATATGAGCTTTAGGGGATACAGTTGAACTCCTGACAATACTGAAAATCCAGAATGGGAGAATAGGATTTTAGACTGAGACATGGAAAGTTGCTCATGATTTTTCTTTGCCAAGGTGAGAAAACTTCAGTCCAGGAAAACTCAGAAGATAAGAAAACAAGGACTTAAATATACACATAACCCAATGCCAGTGGAATTGGTGATATAGACTTGTAAGTGACTTGCCCTCTACCTCTTCCTAGTCTTGGCTCAAATGTTACCATCTCAGAAGGAACTATTCTCAGTGGGAACTGGTGCTAAAGTCACAGCTTCCCCAGTACGCATCTCCTGTTCTCCACTTTTTTCCCTTTCTTTTAAAAATATTTTGACATGGGGCTGGGGATTTAGCTCAGCGGCATAAGTGCCTACCTTGTAGGCATGTGGTCGTGAGTTCAATCCCTGGTACTGATTAAAAAAACTATTTTGACATGCTTATTTTAATGTTTTCATATTTTTAGTGAACAATTTGTTATTCATTATAATTATACTTACTGAGCACACATAGTGAATGACATCGGCCTTTGCTAACTCACGTTCTCCCACATTCTCATGAACTATTTCCAATGCATTTTCATCTATGAGATTGCAAGCACTCCACCTAGATCTGCAACCCCTTCATTGTCAAAGTCGTAGAACATGTGGATATATAGGGCCCACCTGCTTCAGGACTCATCCCGGTCAGGTGTGGGAGAAGTGTGGGCTTTCTGAAAGAATCCAGCCCCATACTGCAGCTGACTCTAATTTCTTAAGCCATCATATCTTCACTTTTTAAAAATTAAAATAACAGCTTCACTGAACTAAAATTTACCACACAATTTTCAAGCTTAAAGTATAAGATTGAATAGCTTTTAGCACATTGAATAAAGTTGTACAACCATGGCCACAATCAAATTTAGATGATTTTTATTATCCTGAAACAAAATACTCTACCCAGTAGCTATCACCTCCCAACTGCTGCCCCCGCCCCGCTTCTAGGTAACCAATGAGCTACTCTCTATGTTCATACATTTTCCTATTCTGGCATTTTTTTTTGAGTAGGAAAATTTATTGTGGAATAGAAATAGCTCCTGAGAGACAGGAGGAGTCCCAAACAGGTTGCCTGTAGTATTGTGACATTTTTAAAAATTCAAACTAGACCATGCTCAAAGCAACAATAAAGAACATATTCAAAGAAATGGAAATCCTGCAACATGATCTCTCACACCACATTGGAGTGAAACTAGAAACCGACAGCAGAAACATACTTGGAATACAGTAACTTTTATTCTTATTACTTTTTTCATAAAAGGAAACCATGCAGTATTCAAGCTTGTGTATCTGATTTGCTTCACAAAACAGTAACACCTCAAGGTGCCTCCATTTGCCTATAAAGGCCTCAAGTTCATCTTTCTTTATGGCAGTGTAGTACTCTGTTGGGTGTAAATACTACATTTGCTTAATCTATTCATCTATTGATGGCTGTACAGGCTGTGTCAAAGATTCAGCTGTTATGAACTGTGCTGCTATAAACACAGGTATGCACACATCACTGTGGTATGATGTTTATAACTCTTTGGGAAAGATACCTAGAAGGGGAATAGCTGTTTCTTTTCTTTTCTTTCTTTTTCCTGTAATACCACCTTCTGCTACCCTCGGTGATTTGCTTATCATGGTAATTGCTGGAAAGATTCCTCACTAGAAAGAATTTCTTCTGTTGTGTACTTCTGTCTATGCTAGTACCTGTTACCATGCCTGATACAGAATAGGCCTTGAATTTTGTTAAGTAAATGAGGAACCATCTACAATCTCCTGGCCTTAGTTTTAAGTTTGTTTGGATCTCCTCTTATCCTTTGTGGGATTTCAGTAGTCTTTTTAGAGTCCATCAGAGACGGAGTCACTGTCTCTGATGCTTGAATTCCGTCTTAGACTGATGATGACTTGATAATAGGACTGTCTTTGATTGCAGAGCCCCAATTTCAATAAAAAGACCAAAAATGTCTTAACAATCAGTAAGATAATGTGGCATATGTATGTGGTGCAAAGGCTTGGGGAGACAGAGGTTCCACATTTAATTCAAGCAATAGGAGCAGAAAAAGGCAAACACACATGGGAGTGATAGTGGGGCAGGATGGCACATGATTTTATGTCAACAGAGTAACGGCCTCTGTCGAACCTATGATGGTGGAGAGGAAGTGGTACACAGCAATGCTTGTCAACCTTTGGGCAGCTTCTGACTTTTTGGGGATCTGGTTTGAATGAAGATTCGAGTTCTGAGGACCGAAAGTCTGAAATTCTCACACGGTCTCAGGGATGTCTCTGCTGGCCCAGGCTTTGAACACTGAAGAGCAACCACAGGTCTCCTGTCCAAACAGAAGCTTTCCCCTAATTAACTTAGCAACCTTCCATAGGTTATGGAACCTCTCTGTGCTTTCTCATCTGTAAACTAAAAGATAGGTAAAGTCATCTCTGTAAACAGATAAAGAGTCACTGTTATCAGCGTTAAGTTCCCCTTCAGAAGAGGGGAGGAAGATTTTGTATGGCTGAGTGGTGGTGTGAGAAGGGGTCAAAGAAGTCTTAGTTGCATTAGCATTTTTTCATGTAGCAATGCATTTTTATTAATGACATGCGTGCCGAGTTCTCCTCTATCCCTCGCAAGCAAGTTACACACAAAGCCGCAGGCGCTGGGCGCAGGGTGCTTTGGGTCCCAGGCGAGGGAATGCTTCCAATTTGGAGCCGAACCCTAAATTCCTCTCTCTAATGCAGCGCTCAAGACTGGCCTCAAGTCTTCAGAAAAACCGTACCGGTCCCCGTCACTTGCGGAGCGGTGGCCACTGCGAGGCGCTCGGCACTGGCGCGCGGCCCGAGGGGCGGGGGCGCGGGGCGGGGCGGGGCGGGGTGCAGGCGCGAGCCGGCGGCCCACGTGGACTGCGGGCCCCGCTGGGTGTGGGCAGCGGCCTCCAGGCCAATCAGCGCGGCCCGAGCCCAGCCGACCCCTCCCGGCTGGCGTGCTCGCGGGGCTCCGGCTGCTTGCTAGCCGCTCGCCATCCGGACGGGGCGCACAGCTGGGCTCGCAGCTCACTGCAGACGCCGTTTCTCCGGCCTCAGCTCGGCCTCTCTCTGGGGAGACGCAGGAACTTTCTTTTCCTTGGCCTGGCGGCGGAGGGGATGGCTCATTCCCCGGGCACCTGCGGACAGGCGGCGCGTTGAGCGCCCTCCAGCTCGGGTGTGCGATCGGCGCCAAGCCCTGGACGCGCAGGTCTGACTTGGCCACCGGCTCCAGTCAGGGAGGAGGATTGTAAGGGGAGAAAAGTGGGCGGGATGATGGGACTGGAGTGGCCCTGGACCCTGAGTGTGAGCGCTGTCCTTTGGGCACCAGCTGACTTTCGGGCTGGTACTGGGCAACTTGGCTCGGAGCGGGCCCGCTCCTTCTGGAGTCTTGGGGAGCAGGGTGGCTCCTGTATTGTGGTAGGCTTGCGCCTAAGTTGGAAGCAGCTCTCCGAAGTAAGGCTATGCGGCTGGGGTGAGGCAGCAGCCTCTTCCAATTTCGGGATTCAGGTCCCTTGGGGCGCTGCCCCGTGCGGGGGTGGCCACTTGATGAATTGGTATGTGGAAACTCGGGGCTGAGTCTTCCTGTGCGCTAGTTGTGGACAGGCTGGCTCCGAGGGCTTTATCCCTTGGAGCTCAGCGGGGACCCGTCTAGGAGCCAGCAGGGGGAAGCGGGTCAGTCGCCCACCTGAGACACCTGGTTTTGGTGTCTCGCCTTAGTGCGCAGCGAGCGCTCAGGAAGCGCTTTCCGTCGGAAGCGCAAAGCTCCCCACGCAGGGAGAGACCAGAGCGGGCATGAAGTTCCACCTCTTCCCGCGCCAGGGATCCTGGATTTGCCCACCCAGGCAGCGTCTCTATCATTCTTTGCCTCTTTTTCCTTGCCTCATTTGCTCTGGTAGTCCTCATGGAAGGGAAGGCATCTTTAAACTAAGCAAGGGCTCACTCAACCTTGAGAAGGATTGGAGATGGGAAGCTTGTTACCTGCCCTTGGGAGGCAGCCCAGGCTGGACGCAGGGACGCTTGTGCATTTTACTCTTACATCAGTGTCATTGTAGTTTGGGGGCTCCAAATATCCCATTTGGGAGCCTTAACCGAGCTATGAAGCAACTTCTCAGCGTTATGCATATGCACAGATTCGTGACTGAGATTTTTGCAAGTGTTCCTCCCTCCACAGGGGTTGAAAGCTCCTCTGAGGAAGCATGCTTATCCCGAAACTCTTTTTCTTTTTTAACTTTTCAATGGCTTTCCCTCCGAGACAGTGAGGTTGATGTGATGTGACGGGCGATCCCGAGTGTGGGGATGGTTGCCTTCTAAGCAAGCCTTAGTCTGCTTCTTTCTTTACTATCCTTAGTAAATGGATTGCTAACAGCAACTGGAGGCCCCCACCTGCAGATTAAGACCCCAAACTTACATTAATGACTAAGCTTTCTAGCAAAGCTTGGACTTCTTAAAAAGGCTAAAATTGTTTAGAACATCCGTTTGCTTGTACAATTACTGTTTTTCACTCCGTCATTTGAGACGAATGATGTGAATAATTCTTCAACAGCACACTGTGGCTTTTATGGTGAGAAGCATTTCTGCTAAGTTTATGGTCATAAATAAGTGTGCCAGCCTAACACTTCCTTTGGATTGGAAATGCAGACCTTAATAAGACCGTGTGAGAGCAGTTTTCAGAAATATTATGACTAATGATGACTTATGTCCTCTCAAAATGACCATGTGAGTTAATAGTCCTTATTTATGCAGAAATCTTTCTTCATTGATCAGTGTTCTTAAAGCCAAACTCTGTATTTCAAGGTGTTCTTCCTAAGTTATTCTCTCTCACTGTTTGTGCTATCTTCTCTCAGTACCATCTAACTACTCTTTGGTGCTTTAAAATTTATTGTAAGACTCTTAAGTCGTGACTTGACTTGGCCAGTTTTTCCCTGCTAGAGATAAGAAAGTTGCCCTTCTCAGAGAAGCAGAGGCTGCCAGTGTATCGGTTTTTGAAATGCTTTTTCCTTCCACTCACCCAAAGCACCTATAATTATATTGCATACTCTTCATTGTAGGTGGTTTTTCTCATATTTCTAGCCTTAGATTGTTCTAGGTCACTTGAATTTCAATATTCATTTTTCTGATCTTTTTAGAGATATGCATTGTTTGATGACCTAGTTCTGTTTAGTTAAAAGGAAAGCGATCCTTCCCTTTGTCCCCCACCTACTTTTCAGTGGCACATAGCCTTTCCCTAATAGCTGCTTTTATCTCCACCACTCGTTTATTGTTATACTTAATATAATACTTCATTATGTAAATGATGTGTGGATGCATATGATATTAAAACTGCATTCACTGGGGATTAACCCATGGGTATGACATCATCACCAGCCAATCCTCTATCTGATTTGAACATGCATTGACAAAAGTCATGTTATCATATTGAGCAAGGGATTCTATATTGCCTGTGATGGATGAGAGAGAGAGGGAAGTCTTTTTAGCACTTTGTAGCTCAATTAGCTACCCAGTTGGAGGGTTTTGGGGATTTCTAGAGTAAGAAGCTTAGCTTAATAATAAAATTCTAAGACTGCAGCTTTATAGATTTCTATAGAATTTGCATAAGTGCATTTTTCTTTTATCCTTTCTTCCTCTTTAGGAGCTTTTCACCCTGGGTCTGGCTCTATTTCTTTATAGACATGTGGAGATATTATCATAATAAATGGGCTAGCCTTATGCTTATTTTGGAGGGGGGAGGGAGATAGAATGTGTAGGTAATAGACTAATTTGTTTGTATACACATGTATGTTTATTAGCTGTTAGCTCTAAATCAGCCAGGATTAACAAGATGACATTAAGTCCTCAAGACATTCATAACTGATTGAGAGATTATACAGTGTAATTTGTCTTTCTTTAGGAAGATTCAGAGTTGAGGGTGGAGGGCAGGGAAGTGTCCATAAAGGGAGTGGGAAGTGACTTGCCCTCATTAATCACGTCATAATTACTTGTTTAGAAATGTTACTGTAACAACCCATGCCAGAAGTCAAGGCAGTTCTAACCTACAGGTGTAGGTTTAAGTCATCCTGTGGAGTTGTGGTTTGTAGCAGCCTAGTCAATGATCTCTGGCATGAAACTAACTTTGCTTCCCCATCTATTTGATATTTGTTTGAAAAAATTAAAAATAACTTCCGGTTTTACTGTCGCCATTTGAGTTTGGTCCGTTTTGTTCCATTAAGTCAGTCAGTCTAAAGGGCATCTGTGTGCTCTCTCTTAACATAAACCTAATCATATATTCTGGGGAAAGGCTCAGACTTGAAGAATTTTAAATCTGGAAAGTATCTCTGAGTTCCCCTTTCTAGGAGATCAGGGTGGGAAGTATTGTGACATGAATCTACTGTAGTATAAAAGGAATGCCTGTTTCCCAGTACCATGGGAGGCTAAGGCAGGAGCATTACAAGTTCAAGCCCAGCTTGGCCTGCTTGGTGACTTGTCGAGACCCTGTGTCAAAATAGAATAGTTAAAAAAGGGCTGGAGATGTAGCTCAGTGGAAATACCCTGGGTTCAATCCTATCCACTATTAGGGTATGGGAGGCAGGGAGGAGAACAAAAGAAGAGAAGAGAAAAAAGAACTGAGATTAGAATTTTGGAGTCTGAATTTTTAGCCCAGTGCTTTTCCAGGAAAATTCTGGCAGGAACTACTTGTAAAGTAGTGGCTGCTTCTCAGAGCAGAGTCTGCAGACAGGGCCACATGGCTTGTCTTGAATGAAGGCTCAGGAGGTTGGGACATTCTCCTGGTTGAACACAGCTGGAGGACTTGGCAGCTCTGCATAGCACTTACCTTGAGTTCCTGACTAGTGGCAGCCACAGTCACTGCAGTCACAAAGGAGAGGTTTATAGGGAGCTGACCATGGTAGAGGGCTGGGTAAGGTGACTCAGTGGGGACCTTTGAACACATGGAGAGACATGGATGTTAAAATTATACTGATGTAGTTTTCAGTATTGATTTAAAGGATACTCATGAAAAAGAACTCAGGTTAAATTTATTGTGTGACAGTCTTCTTCATTCTTTGTGCCTATTAGTTGCTGCAAAAACCCCATCCTAATAATTTGGAATAAAACTATTTTCTGGCATGGTTGCAGATAATGATTATTCAAGATTTATGCAAGACTTAGTGTGTACCAGGTTGGGTATGGTGTTCATGAAACATTTTGATTCATAGATGGCTTTTTCTACTGATTTTCAAAGAACAGTAAATTTAAAATAACACTGAATCTTTTCAGTTACTCTTTTTAATTCAAAAGATGTTAGGCTCTTGCAGTAGCAAGTCATTAGCATGAGCATAAATAATTTTAATTCAGAAGTACAGTAGAATCACACATTAAGGATTTTTTGTTAGTAAAATGACAGATATAAAGAAGATGCTCTATTTAAAAAGATAACAAAGGTGTGCGTAATTTGTTTCCTTTTATGAGCTTGTAGTATTGTTAGAAAAACATAGTATCCTGTTTAGAAAGACATGAAGATAACCTTGTACTTCTTATGAAATGAAGAGAAAACACTAGGTTTTTCATTAAATAGAAAATATCATTAAATAGAAAATATGGTTTGTTAGTGCTGTAAGTTCATTTAAAGCTGTAAAACAATTGAACACTTCTGCATCATTTCAGTTATTTTAACTGAAGATGGAACTGTCAAAAGTATAGTGATTATTATTTTTATTTTAATGATTGTTTTGTCTTCTTGGATGCTCAAAAGCTTCATATCTGTGCTGCATATCCTAAAGTTCTCTCTAAAGATTCAGTCTTATTTCTTCATTTTCTTCATTTGTCTGTCATTTTGCCTGAGGAATCCTGAAAATATTGATGGGCCCTTTGCATAGCATAGTGATTTACCTGTGAGTCTTTGAGCATTAAACCTTAGGCTTTACAGCTTCTAAAACTAATCAGAGGAGGTTTCCAGCAAGGAACAAGCTGAATGACCATCTCAGTGCAGGTAGTTTTGCTCCACAGAGGACCCGTGGCACTGTCTGCGTCTTGCTGAGGATGAGAGGAGAGAGAAATCCACAGTGAGTAGAGGCCAGGAATGCTGCTGAATACTCTGTGATTCTTGGGACAACTCCCACATGCCTGAGAATTATTTGGGTCAAAATATCAGGAATTCTGTGGTTGAGAAACACTGCTATAGTGCATCTTGTCAGGCCCAGAGTATTTAAATGGTTTTTCCAATGTCCCCAATTTTTTATTTTTAGCAGCAAACCCAGGGCTCTTACTGCATAGCCCATGATTTGTTTTCATCACTTTCCCTTCTGTTTCGAAGATTTCTTTTCTTAATTTATAAAGATAATGCAGCTGAACCAGAAAATCCAAATACTATAGACGATTAGCAAAGTAAAAAGCCCATCTAATTCTACCTCCCAGAGACATTTTCTGTTCCTATTTTGATAAATCTATTTCCATTTCTTTCCCTCTGCTTTTATCCACATGTAGATATTTAGACCTAATCATTTTAGATAAAAGGGGTCATCCATCATATAATCTTTATCCTCCTTGGTTGATTCAGCAAAGGCCCACTGTAAGGATCTTGACTAAGCTAGAGAAGGAGGCCAGTGTCCTATGGCCAGCTTGACCATGGAGCCCTTCTATGCACAGGACCATGATCACATGGCACTAAGATATGCTCTGGATTCATCTGAGGGAGGATGGAGAATAAGCAAAAAGAGCTCTATGCCTTTCTTTTTTCATGGCTGTGTGTTATTCTATTTAAGAATTCATTTTTAATGGCAGTATAAAACCTAGAAGTTAAAAGGGATTTTGAGAATTTCTTTGTAATGCATTGCATTCCTGCTAGCGAACCCAAATTTCATATGTTGGTGTTGGAATAGGTCTTTGAATTCTTTTTTCTTTATTGATATCTGTCTAGTTTAAGATATTAAATAAGATCTGAGGATATATTTAGTATGTCCAGCATGCTTGAGGCCCTGGATTCAATTTTCACTAGAAAACAAAGTCAGAAAACATACTTTGTATAGTAGGGTGTTTAATTAAAGTCATCCAAGGAAAAAATTATTGGGGTGAATTATTTTTTGCATGTATCGGGGGTAACAAATCACAGGGGCCATAATCTTTGGTACTATTTAAATCATTGAGCAGCTCATCCAGTGGCTGCCAGCTTGTAATGTAAACATCTGCTACCTTTTCTCTGCTCTCAGAACTGATTATGCAACCCAGCCTCAGATCTGAGATGCAGCTTTCTTCTTCAGTGTTTTTGGATTAATTCCTTCCCCTCTCTCACACACCCATGTGTGCACACAGACACGCAAATATCCATGGACATACAAATCAAAAGAGCCATAAAATTGGTTACCATGGCCTGGTCCTCCCAGGATGAAAGCTACATATCTTCTTGGCATTCTGTCTTGCTCTTTGCAGGCCGTGGGGTCTTCCCAGGAGCACAGAGCCGCATTAAGCAAGCAGGAGGAGGGCTGTGAGTCCATCTCTTGGTACTGATCTCATCTTCCTGTGTGCTGAATTCCCCCCACCTCAAAACTCAGGCGTGGGTGTGCAGCAGAGAGCTAGGAAACTCACCATTAACGTTTGAACATTCCCCTGTAAGTCCCAGGAGTAACTACCAACCGGGGCAGGGATGCTGCAGAGGATTGTGTAAGGAGTCACAATGTGTCTTTCATTTGAGTACTTGCCATTTTTAAATTAGGGGATGTTTGTTACCTATTCATGTTACTAAGCTTCCAAAAAATTATGGTAGTGAGCTGGGGATGTGGCTCAGTGGTAGAACCTTGCCTTGTATGCACAAGACCCTGGGTTTGATCCCTAGCACACAGACAAAAAAATTTATGGTAGCAACAATAGCTAAAATTTGTGAAGAAAGAATGTTGCCTAGTAATGAACTAAGTACTTTTTAAAATAGTTTTGACAAACTATAAAAAAAAGTTTTGATGGAATAACACAAAATTTACCATTTTCATCATTCTTAAGTGTACACTACAGTAGCATTAAATACTTTCACACTGTTTGGGTAGTATCACCTATACCCACCCACAGAGCTCCTTTCATGACACATAACTTAAATGTGTCCATTCCACTCCAGTGCCCCATTTCCTCCTCTTCTCCTCTCCTAGTGCCCACCGTTGTATTTTCCATCCCTGAATTCCACTGCTCTTGGCATCTCACATAAGTGGAGTCATACAATACTTGTCCTTTTGTGACTGTCATATTTTATTTAGCATAATATCTTCAGGGTTCATCCATGAAGTAGTTGGAATTTCTTTTCTTTCTAAGGCCAGTACTCCATTGTATATGTTTATACCACCTTTTTTAAATTAGTCATTGCAAAGTTGAGTTGTTTCCAACTTTTGCCTGTGGCTGATCATGCTGTGATAACTGTGTGTGCAAATCTCTCAGTCTTTGCTTTTAGTTCTTTTGAGTATATACCCAGAACTGGAGTTTCTGTGTTTAATTTTTTTGAGGGACCATTGTGCAGTTTCTCATAGTGGCTGTATCATTTCATACTCATCATATTTATGCACTATCTTATCTACCCCACTCCCATGTCTACAAGGTAAACACAATCATTGTCTCCCTCTGTGCTTGAGGAAAATGATAGATGATGCCACACTGCTAGACTGTGGCAGAGCTGAGATTAGAGCTCAGGCAAGGTAGTTTAGAGGCAAAACTTCCAGGAGGGCTGACCAAACTCATGTGGAAGGAGGGCCCAGGTGGGGTTGGAATGTGTGGAGATAAATAGTGAATGGGTTTATCCTGGGAGAAACTATGAGTTCTCATCTTGCCACAGAGAAGAATTTGATTGCAGTTTGGAGTGTTTGTGGGTCAAATGTTTATTGTGAAATTGGTATTTTATCCAAATAATAGGAAGCCAGTCGATATATACTATGGTTATTTAGATTGTTAGTATTAGTGCTGCCTGGAATCCTCTGGCAATTAACAACCATGCAGCCCATTCTTCTGTAAATGCCATGACAAGGTTTGCTTTTCATTGGAGGTGGGAGGAGGGCTGGGTTGAGAGAGATGGAGGAAGCGATCGACATAAAGATAACCCTTAGGTAGGACTTGCGCGGTGATTGCATTCTTGCTTTCCAGAGACAGAAGGCAGAGGACATGGCCCTCCTTTCCTCCAAAAACACAGCTGGATGGAGGCATTGCAGAGGAAGGCACGTTTCTGTCACTTTACAGAATTAACAATTGATCAGTTTTTGGTCCCTGATTCCTTTGTAAGCATCCCATGTTTATTCATTATCATGATTACACTGTGGAAGCAGCACTGCTTGATGTGATGAGGAAAAGCAGGATGTGCAGACATTTAAATACACTCGAAATGAACATTTGCAAAAATAGGTGTCTGATAGTGTCCTAATTTGATTCTAAAGACCCAGAAATAAGTCTGTATCTGAGGAGGGGGGTCCTCTGATGTTCTGAAAGAGGTATGTGTAATTTTCTGTGTTATTCAAAAGGCAAATGGCAATATTTAGAATGCATTATCCCAGGTTTTTCACGGGGAACCTGAGGAAGCAGAGAGTACGCAGAAGCTCTGCTTGCTGTATTGGTGACCTCTGTGTCCTAGGGCAGCCAGTTCTAGTGATCCAGAGAGCACAGGTGTCAGCAGACAGCTTGTCCTGCCATCTACATGAGCAAAGCATGCTAATCAGCCCAAGAGGTATTAATCAGAAAGGGAAAATATTCCTTAAACCTAAAAGTTAAGGTCACCTGAAAAAAAGGACTGGTGAGATTCCTAGAAAACTGTTTCTTCAAGACATTTTGATTCTGAATTTACTCCTCACACTTACAAAAGATTCAGGCTCCCAAGTGTAAACTCCTGCTCTGGTTTGTACAAATATTTCTGAACCATAGCAGAAATAGACAAAACTAACAAGCAATCGACTATATCCATGGGTGAGTGTTACTATCCTCCCTTACTTAGAACTAAGGAAGGAGGAGAGGCAAATACAGGGTTTTGGCCAGACTACAAAATTTTTTGGTTTGCTGGAAACATGGGATTTTGAAAATTTGTTTTATATCACCAATTTTCACTACACTTGTCCCCAAGTTCTAATATCATTGCTATTCTTAACATCATCACCTGAGTCCATGAGAGTCAGGTGGAGGGATAGCTGAAAGGGATTCCCAGGTCTCGCTTCTAGAGTGTGAGTGCGTCTGTCCAGGATGGAGCTTGGGAGTTTGCACCTCCACCAGGCTTTCGTAATGGGCTAATGCCATTTTGCCTCAGATCATACTTTGCATAAAACCTTTCAGACAGTTCATTTTTCAGGGGTGAAAAATTTTAATATGGAGATTTTCATAAAACAAGGTTGTTTTGATTAGACTAAGAGTTTCTCATTTTATATAACACTGATCAGCTTGTCTAAATAACATGATTCTGAAGATTGATTCAAATTACTGAACCCAAAGTACAAATTAGATATTAGGTTGGCTCAGTGTTATATATGAGAAACTGATTCTGAGAATGTCCCCCAGCTTCTCGTAGAGCATAGGGTATGTTCTATAGTTGAGGACTTTTAAAATTAGAATTTAGAGTAGTTTAAGTGCATGTAGAAGCAGGGTTAATGTATAGAGCAGTAACTAGCTTTGCTCTGACTTCTGTCGTTGTGTTGATGTTTGTATTGACCAGGGAAAATCATGGCTTCTATTCTTATATACCTTTGAGTCTGATTTAAATTATAATCTTATTGGCAGGTGATGAATTGGAATTTTGTTTTTGTTTCTGTATAGTTAAGACTCAGCAGATGTTAAGAGCTGCTGCAGATTTAAAATTTCATCCATTCTGGGAATAATTGAAGATCTAGTCAGGACCAGAAGATGGAGTAGGAGACAGAGTTATAGGACTTGAGGGGATATGGAAAGTTTTTGCACAGATGCCTGGCTTGTGCCTTTTTCGTGCCACTTGGAGGAATAAATTATCTTCTGTATTTGCTTAAATAAAAAGCTTTCAGTGGATTTCATTTTGTCTTGCTGTGTTTAAAAAGTTAAAACTGGGACATGGTGCACGCCTGTCATCCCAGCACTGTGTGAGGCTGAGGCAGTAGGATTACAAGTTTGAACCCAGCCTGGGCAACCTGGCAGCTTAGTGAGACCTGTCTCAATAAGAAACAAAAGGCTGGGGGGTGTAGTTCAGTGTGAAGACTCTGGGTTCAATCTCCATACTGAAAAAAAATGTTTATCAACTAATATCTTTCTTGAATAAGAAAACAAATATAATAAGCCTATTTTTTTTTTAATTGGGGCTTTGTGAGGTGTTTTAGAGGCAGTTTGAGTTATGGACACGTGGGTGTTGGCAGGAAGCTTAGAGTTGGTGGCACCGGGTTGAGTGGCCAGGCTGGAGCAGAGTCATTAGCCTCCTGGTCTCCAGTGCTCTGTGTCAGTGCCATGGTTGGTCTGTGGACCGTGGCCCTCTCTTGCAGGCAGTGGTCACTGTGTGTGACTAGGTTTGCACTCAAGTTTCCCGAAGGCCAGCTGTCCCTGTTGTCCCTTCTGCAGAACCTTACTTTGGCCCACTTTCAAGTGGCTCTGTTTTCCTCCCAGACTGCCTGACCTTTTGTCCTGTACCCCGCACCTCCAGCACTCATCCCCAGACGAGAAGAAGATGAGGAGGCTTCCACGTTGAGCGGCAGAGCAGGGCACAGCCAGAGAGAGCTTCCGCGGAAGACCGAACAGCAGAAGTGACCAAACAACAAAATGATCTGATTTGTATTTTACTTTTTTAAAGAGCAGATATCCACTTTTAAAGCCATGTTGCTTGATTTCCAGGGGACATGGTGTGTGTGGACGGAATGCTCCGCTGTCTGGGGTGGCTGCTGTGGCTGTGGCAGAGTTTTGAGCTGTGGACACTGTGATGCTCTCATCACAATAAAGGACCTTGGTGACTTTGTAGAAGACTGACTGATAACACACAAATTATAAAAAAGTACAAGTAAAGTTAGAATAAGTACAAGTAAAGATTACCTTTAACTCTCTCTGTAGCACCTTTTTAATCCCTCCCTCCCTTAATACTATAAAGACTTGGGTTTATATCCTCTGAATATATGTAAGATATCTAATACAATTTATGTCTCAAAGCCAAGCATAGGGGATAATGGGCTGTTGATCTGGTAGCTTTCGCTAACTGTGAAGTAAATTTGTCAGTGCTAATTAATCAATAAAAGTAGGAAAAATGGTTAACATTTACTTTTTTTTTGAGACAGGGTCTTGCTATGCAGTTCAGGTTGGGCTTTAGCTCATTATGCAGCCGAGGCTGGCCTTGAACTGCCATCCTCCTGCCTCAGCCTCCCAAGTGCTGGGATTATAGGCATGTATTTAACATTAAAATGCATTAAAATTTTCTGTTTGTGTTATCTAAATTAAATGTGCTTTAAAATATTGTCTGAATGTGTGAAATTTTTCACTCAAATGGTATCAAACTATACATCTGATTCTATAATATGTATTTTTCATTCATAATTGTTTTTGAGATCTAGCCATATTGGTAGCCGGGTGTGGTGGCACACACCTGCAGTCCCAGCACTTGGGAGGCTGAGGCAGAAGATCGAGGTCAGCCTGGGCTACAAAGGAAGTTCAAGGCTAATCTGAACTGCTTAGTGAAGCCGTGTCTCAAAAAGACAACAACAAAAAGGCCTGGGGATATAGCTTAGTGGCACAATGCTTGCCTGGCAAGTGCCAAGTCTTGAGCTCAATTCTAGGCACTCATTCATATTGGTGTATATGTGGCACTCCTTTATTACTGTAACTATTGTATGATGTTCTGCTATGAATGCACAGCATTTTATTTAGCTGTTATTTTATAGATACAGATTCAGATTATCCTCATTTTTCCTGTTGTAGAGACTATTAAAGAGCATTTGTGAACAGAGTCATGCATGACATTAACTGAGAAGTGATATTTATTTTTTAAAACCCTCTCATAGTTACATGGTTGTTTCTACCATGTGCAGTTGTTTGTCTGGATTTGGACTAGAACTGCTAGGTCAGAGAGTGTGTTTTAGCACATCAAGTTGCTTTGGAATGCATCTGGAAAATGTGGGGAATTCAGAATGTCTCTTTCATCTTATGTTCTCATGGAATTAAGATATATAAACTCCAGAACAGGTCAGGCCGTAGATATAGTAAGTAAAAATCTATCCACTACAATCTTACAAGTTCTAGAAGAACTTTCTGCAGTGGTGAAAATGTTCTGAAATCCCTGCTATTCACAATGCTGGCCACTAAGCCTTGTTCTATTTTCAGCTCTGGAAATGTAGGTGTTCTAAGGAATTAAATTTTAGATTTCATTTAATTTTAATTCATTTAGCTTTAAGTTTACATAGTCATGTATTTGTGTAGTAGCTACCATACCAGACAGGTTTTCACCCTCATAGGAAGTACAACTGTTATATTTTACTATACTTCTGCAGTATTTTACAAAATGTCTCACTGCGTGATGAGAGTATATAGTCTGTGTTTCTCAGTAAAGGGGTCCAAGACTATATCCTGTCATCAGGACAAATACACCAAATACTCACAGTTTTTTTTTTTTTTTTTTCTTTTTTGGTACCAGGTATTGAACTCACAACCTCAAGCTTGCCAGGCAGGTGTTTAAGCCACTGAGCTACATCCCTGGCCCTTAATACTCACAGTTTGAAGGAGGAGAGGTTTTATTTGGATTATAGTTTCTAGTGGGTTCAGTCCATGGTTGTTTGGCTCCAGGCAGAAGTGGCATGGCAGAATAACCTGGCAGAGGAATGCTGCTCAACACATGATAGGCCAAAAACAGAGCTAAGAGAAAGGGTGTAGGGGTGGAGGGAGGGAGGGGGAAAAGGAGAGCAGCAAAGAAGGGAGCAAGCTGGAACAAGAATACAACCTTCTGGGTTATGCCCTCAATGACCCACCTGGAAACAACACCCCCCCCCCCCGCCCCCAGCAATTCAGCTATTAAACTCTTTAACCCTCAGTAGCACCCCCAGGATCCAGTCACCTTTGAAACATGATATTGGGAGTGTATTTTAGATTTAAACCATAACAAAGATTCTTCAACTGAAAATAGGGAGATAAGTGAATGAACAGAAAGTGGTGTCATTAAGATTTATCAGGCGTCACCTTTCCTTGTTGAGAGAGTCCCTCTGCTGAGCTCAGAACCTCCTGACAGAACTGGGCTCTACTGAGGCAGTTCTGTGCTTAGTGAATTGATGGTTATGTAAATACAGCCATTAACCTTAGGCACCTCAGACAGCTCCTTGGGCTCTGCAGTTTTCTTGCCCTTGAAAATGCTGGTTGATGGATGCCAAGATATTTAAAAAACATTCTCCTACTCTGATTGAAGTAATGGCTCTTTGAAGTTAGGGTCAAAGGAGCCCATGAAGCTGAGGACTTACTCCATGTGAAAACTATGGCAAGGGTTTGGAATTCTGTTTTTCCAGAGGTTTCTTTTGGTTTGTAGGAAAGAGGACCCTGTATGTGCATGTTATTTTAAACAAATATACAAATCAAATTGCAATTCAAAAGCCCTGGCTAAAGAAAGCTCTTGGAAAACTTGCTTTTAAAACAAATGGAGTTTTTGTAATTTAGGAATCTTGTGTATTTTTGAAATTAACCATAGCTTGCAACTAAAGCATAGCTTCCTTTATTTTCTTCATGGACAATTTTATTATTTTTTTATTTTTTATTTTTTGGTACTGGGGATTGAACTCAGGACCTCATGCTTGCCAGGCCAAAAACAATTTTAAAAGTGGACTGAGTGAGAATGACAGAGACAGAAGATACAGATAAGATTGCCATGTTGAAAATCCATTTGGTTGTTGGAAAAGTAAAATTGCATTAGAAGCAGGGTCAAAGGATGACAGTTGCCAGTACCCTGATTTTCATTGCATTATCATCTGCAACCTCTTCCTACACTGGTCATCTTTTCTTTCCTAAGATGCATCACACTTATTCTTTCTTTTGTTGCTTGAGCTTGATATTTCTTTCCTAGAAGTGTGGAAATGTGGAATGTGAATCCTTTGTTTCCTTTTGTTTTTCTCTTGGCTGTCTCCTCCTCATGTGTTCATACTCAAATCTTAACTCCTGTGAGAAGACCTCCAGTGTACAGGTCCCTTACCTGCTCAGCCACGGTGACCTGATTAGTGGGAGTTTCCAATTGATGATTATGCAAGAGTGCTTGGGAGACCACAGTTTACTGCATAAGCACATGTTGACATAGTCTTGAAGCTCGTCTGGCCAGAGCCATGCTGCCTTCTGCCAATTTAAAGTGATTTTCCCATGGGCTACACATAAGGGTCCTTCAGGCCTTGGGCTTCCATATACTCACCAGATCCTATGTAGATTCCCTGCTTTTGGTAGTACTCATTTTTGTCTGAGCTGACATGGTTGTAGGGGGCTGTGATTCTGGGTTTGGGTGAGATAGCAAAACCTGTGAGATGAAAAACAAAACAAAACGAAATCCCTGAACCTCACATTATAGAAATGTGCAGGCTTGTAGAAAGTGCAAGTGAGATACTGTTTACCCCTGAAATAATCTATTATGCCATTTGCCTAGGGAGGGAGTGTGAGATGTTAACTCCCATGCTCCATGGGAGATGAAATACACCTAGTGGTGAGCACTGCTTTCAAGGCTGTCAGAATGGAACCTTCTGGAAGTTCTCGGAGATGATGAAGGGGACTCAGAATGGAACCTTCTGGAAGTTCTCAGAGATGATGAAGGGGACTCAGAATGGAATCTTCTGGAGGTTCTCTGAGATGATGAAGGGAACCCTGTTGGACAATCTGCATATCATTTAATTGTTGATGGCCTAGCCTATCTGTGCCAAATGGACATATACAGTAGAAAGTGGTAGGAGAGATCCTAGTTGTCTGTGTACATCATACCAGAAGTGGAACCCTGATTTCTAATCAGGCAGGTGCTACACAGGATCAGGACTGTATTTTATAACCTCACTTCCATTGTCATAGCCAGGTAAGACATATGTGGTGTTAAGACATTTCTGGGGAGTCTTCTAAAATTGAGGGGAGTACAACTTATGGATCTTCCTTCTAAGTCCTGGGATCTGATGTAATAGTTGTGTTGCAGGCAGCTGAGTTAGAAATATTACAGGCAGTGAGACAGGGCTAGGTCCTTAAAGTAGCCAGTACAGAAGCCCAGATACTTTGCAACTGTGGGGGAGACAGACACCTGCTGTGGACCAGGCCTCAAGACAAAGGATCAAACAAAGGCATCCACATCCTAATGACTGATATTCTAAATAGCTCCCTATCACCCTGAGGAAGCCAGGATTTGCCATTCCAACCCCCTAGGGAAGAGTCATGGCTCTCTAAGAATGCCAGTTTTCTATGTGACTTGCTTCCCCATTTGTCCCCAATTTAATCAATTTTACCTGAACTACTAATCTTATTGGCTAGCTATAGTTATGTCCCACCTTATTCCCATCTGCCTTGTGAGTTCCCTGTTTTCCCCCACCTTGAACCCATCTCTCCCCATGGTTTTGCTCTATAAAAGTCCCTGGAAAAGACAGAGTCCTTGGCAACCCACTCGGGACCCCTTCTGTTTCTCTCTCAGACAGAAGCTTTCTTTCTCTCAATAAACATGTTTTACTCTTAACCTCCGTTGTTCCTAAAATTCATTTTTCAATTTTAGAGAACACGAACTTGCAGACATAGTAGGTTGGGAGTTTCATTCCCCTGTATCAGTTGGTGCTGCAGTAGCCATTTTGGACAGTAAAGCGACCTTGAACATGAAAGGCAGATGGGAGAAAAGCAGAATGGAAAGGAAGAAGCATCCCATGGCCATGTGATTTTTGACATTGTAGCGCCTATGCCACTTGGCCTAATTTTTGTAAAAAACCAAGGTACTTTGTATAGAAGCTGGTATTTTTTAGGTCATTGTTACATGCAGTGAAGTGAAATGAAATGATGCAGGCAGAATGCAGTGATAAATGAGGTTGGGACCTTATCTTTAATGAGATAATAAGGCAATAATCTGTAAATCCAGAATGTTATTTCAAGTTGTGTGTAGTCCTAACATTAGCAATGGGAAAAGAAACTGCTTAGCATATGTGGAATTGAAGGGGTGGTTACCAGACAGCCAGGCACTGTGAGTGATTCCTGAGGAGGGTCAGATGGAGATATTCAGTGCTTTGGGGCACTGAAAGAAGTGAAGAAGTGAAGAAGATGGCTGATGATATTAAAAAGCCATCAGAGAATTCTCCAAATTGCCAATATTGAAGTTAGTTACAACTCATTCTCAAATAAATTGAAGTCTTATCCGTTTGATATGTTTTGACAGGAAATGTATATTTACAGCCTGAAATGACTCCAATTGCTGAGCTCTGAACCACAGTATTTCATAAATGATTAACATTAGATGGAGTCGGGAGGAATCTCACACCTTTTCTAAACAGCATTCCACACAGGAAGGAATTTCTCACCGTTGCAAGGTATTTACCCTATTTCCCAAAGTACACATTTACCCTGGTAGAGTTTCAACGTGTCTGTCAAAAATAGTTATTGCTTTTGCAGATAGAGAAATAGTCACTTAAAATCTAAAAGGATGAGCGGATAAACTCAGCATATCTTGGGCCATTCAATAAATATTGCATGGAGATAGAAATTTCTCTTATACATTTTTCCATCTCTTATAGATATCTTAAGTGCTTATTTTGTACAAGGCGGTGGGCTGGGTAAACTTCTTAATTCTAATATGGGTTTCCTAGTCCATGAGCTTTCCAGTCTGCTAGGGGAGACTGAGCCACAGTGGAGTTAGGAGGAAGGATAGTCCATGTGGAGAAAGTAAGCCTGTTGAAAGATCAAAGGTGGAAAAATTCATCATTCATCACCATCTTGAATTAAACTTTCTTATCATCCAGTTAGTGCCCAAGTTATTTTCTCTCAGTACATTTCCTACAACTCCAAATATTTACAGATCCATTAAAGGCTTATAAATACACAGAGGAGTTGGTTAATTTGTAAGCAAAAACTAACCTAAGGGCATAGTAAAAATTCCAGAAAAAATGGACAATTTTACTGTGTGATAAAACTCATAAGTAACTCATAAGAACTAATTGGTATTGTTTGCTCATGATCGTGACACTGTTTTAGTTGTCATCAAGTTTTAACTTGTTATGAGTTCTTGGAGCCTGAACATATATGTGAGCCTTAGGGAGTCAAAATTTGGAGCCAAAGAGTTAATCATAATGGCTATTTGAGAACTATCTCTCAGAGAAAGGATTAGAATAGTGAGACAATGTTATGGGGCTGCATCAGTGGCAAGTGGCAAGTTTTCCTGGAGGTGAATTGGCAAATTCATTCAGTAAACAGCTGTATGGTCAATGTTTGAGGCCACTGGGTCTGCTACAGCTAGTGAGCCTTGCAGTGGAAACAGAGCCAACACTAATCTGAATGCAGGAGCATGGCCACAGTCCAGCAAACTTTTATTTATAGACAGGGAACTCTGAAGTTCATGTCATTGTCATGTATTGATAAATGTTATTATTTTGATTTTTTCCCCCCATCATTCCAAAATTTAAAACTTATTTTTAAGTTTACAAGTTTTCAAATCCAGGCCATGTGCTGGGTTTGGTTTGTTCATTCCTGGAGCGCTTCATAAACTGCCCATATCTAACCCATTTGGACTTGGTGTATTTTCACATATATACACATCCATGAATCCAGGACTCAGGGAGGGGCAGTGTTTCCAGGCCCAGGTGAGTCCCTCCTCCCCTTTCCTCCTCCTGCTGATCCCTGTCAGGTGACTTTTTTTTTTTTTTTTTTTTAACCAGCAGAACTTAAGTTTTTCCTCATTTACAGTTTCATCTTAATGGGGATACACAATGTATATCCCTCACATTTTTGTTCAACACTGTCTGCTGTCGGCTGTGAAGCTGATCTTTGTCACTGCCTAGTGTTCCATAGTATGAATAGGATACTCTTTGCCTGTACATTCCAGTGTTAAAAATTTGAGTTTTTTTAGGTTTTGGCTTCTGTGCATGACCTGCAATGAACAGTCTTATACTATTTTTGGCGGATAGAAGTATGCATTTCTGTTGCATACCTTCTTTTGTTTTTTAGACCATGTTTGAACTAGGGATACATCTTGCCAGAAATGATAAGCTGACAAAAGAAAATATGTCTTATGTAGTACTTGTAATGACCAAACACTATTCCCAATCCTTGAGATCTATTAACTCATTCAGTTGGCATCAGTGGGATTATTAGCTTCACTTTACAGATGGGGACAGTGAGGAAGAAAGTGGTGAAGTATCTTGCCAGAGTCACACATCCAGTGAGTTATTGGAGAGCTTGAATTTCTTTGTTCTGTGTCTTTCTGTCCTGTTCTGTCTCTGAGAATGTCTTTCAACATTGATCAGATTAGTAACAAATAATTTCCTCAAATAATTACCATTCTGTAGGATCACATGCCAGAAAGAGGCCAAACCAGGAGGCAACAGCAGTGTGAAGTGAATGCAGCAGCTTATGCTTGAGCTGGAATTGGAACCCAGGTGACCTGCCTTCAAAAGCTCACCTCTTGATGGTTTCATTAAATAAGACAGACTTGGTAAGCTTTTCCTTGCTCCTCCCAGCAATCTTTCCCCCTCTTTTGTTCCTTCCTGTCCCACCTGGTAGTGTTCCCACTTTTTTTTTTCTGATGCTTGATGAACAGCTTTCTTTTGCTGCCTTGCCTGCCTACCAGGTGGGAAGGGAGGCAGAACTGGGTGGTCTTCAGAAAACTGGCTCTGGAGCTGCTTGCCAGGATTTGCATCTTGGCTGCTGTTCTAATGATCTGTGCAACCTGGCAAGTGTTGTAGCTCTTTTAGAAACTCTCATCTGTAAGACAAAAAAATAGCAGGTGAAAATTAGATAGGAGTGCATGTACAGCATACAGTTCCATGTTTGGTGCAGAAAGTTTTCATTATATTGAAGTAGCCACTGTATTTCTCATTACTGATTTTGGTTGCCGCCATAGCATATAAGTAGAATTAGTGCAGTTTGAGTGCATGAGTAGTTGAAAGGTTTCCCATATTCTTCTAGCACTTACAGTTCTTAAATAACCTCTAAGAGTTGAGCTCTAATGGTTTAACTGGCTGGGGTGGGGTAATGGTTTGGGGAGTTTTCCTGTTTCCAGTGCCTTCAGTCACACCTCTCCTGACATTCTAAAACCTGGGTAAAGACCTTGGTGCCACAATAGGACTCAAAGGTGGCTCAATATGAATCTAGAGGAAAATGTCAGCCAATTCAAGAGTTTTCCCGTCCTCCACTTTTTTATTCCCCAGTGGTTTTCTAAAGCCCCAGAAAGGATATACTTAGCGCTTTTCAATTTTCAGGCTATCACATAAGGAAAACAGAGTTTGATCTCTTGGGACTTAAAAGCACATCCACAAATTGGGGAGCACCTAAAAAGAGTCAGCAGCACCCTGAGCCTGCGGGATTTCAGCTGGACCTGTTGTTAATTCCCTTTGAATGCTGCAGCATATGCAAAGGAGGAGTTGATTAAGGACTCACTGCTCCTGAGATCATCTAACACTTCATGAATCCAGCAGGATGGAGGTGGGGGGACTGGGGTGTCCACTTTTCAGAAAAAAGGGAAACCCAATAGAATGTTGCTCATCTCATTTCACAGCCATGCTACTTAACTGCTTTGCATTTAATTAGTGGCCAGTAGTTAAGCATCTAACGTTTTGGTTATGTCCTTGAGCTGCAGCAGCCTTTTAATCGCGGCTTTCTCTTTCTCCCCCAGCTCTTTCTTTTGATGTGCTATTCTGCAAGCAAATGAAAAGACCCATATTTGATCAGACTGGAAAAGTGGAAGTGAATTTTAGTTTTCAGGTCTTTCTTATTGTTTTATGATTAAAGGGGTGCCAGCAGGTGGAAAAAGTAAAACTGGTTCCTACACCCTGTAGGGTTGGGGTTCTTTTTAATGTCCTGAAAGTACGAGATGGCAATAGGGGAAATAATAGCCCCTCCCAAAGATCAGTGGATGGATTCAAGTGAAAAATGGAATACAGATCTGGGGAAACATTCTGTGAGCCTGGACCCAAAGAATGAATGAGAAGGATCAATTCTCTCAAACGTGGCTGATGAAGCACTGATCCCAGGGCGCCTATGGGAGTTAAGATGCCTCGAAGATGAGGTGCAAGGAATTGAAATGGTTTCACAGCATTTGGCCTGATGATCTGGGCACTGGAGCCCACAGTGTGGGTGAGAAACACATTCCCACTAATAAGGGCTTTGAGCTGAGGCAGCCTATGTTCTTAGGCACCTGGCCCTGGCCCTGGCCTGCCTGTGTGTGCCCTCTCCATGATGGTTGGAAGCATCTCCCCTTCTTTCTTACTCCTGTTGGTGAATTGATAGAATTCAGCACTCTTCCCTCCTTGTTTCTCCCTTTCTAAAGAAAGATTACAGATGAACTTATATTTTAGTGTCTTCCCTGTTTATTGATTGTCCAGTTTATTTAAAAGTCAGGTTGGGCATGGTGGCACATGCCTGTACTCCCAGATATCCATGAGGCTGAGGCATGGAGATATATTTGAGGCCATTCTGGACAATTTAGGGAGCTCCTGTCTAAAAAAAAAGCCCGAGGGATACAGATCAGTGGTAGAGTGCGCTGGGTTCTATCACCAGCACTTGAGGTCAGGCAATACCACATGATGGCTGGTGGTGTCCAGTGCATAGAAAACTTTCAAATACTTGTTGTACAGATGATTGGTTTTGTGGGCATCCTGTAATACAGAGACATTCTCTGTATTAGGGTGTCTCCCTTCTGTGAATCTCCTATCTCCTTCCAGCTTGGGGCATGTGGGTGTGGGTATATGGGGAGGCTTGGGTAAACCATTTAAGCTCTCTTATGCTTCTTTTTCTCCAACTGTGACCCAGCTGGTCATATACATCTCTCATGAAGGGCAGGTGAGAGGGGCCTGTGAGCCAACCCAGGAGCTTTGTCTAGCCTAGCTCTGGACATGTAATATCTTTCTTCATGTCTCTATCTCTTTACCTCTCCAGTCAAAATACATAGGAAGTGTATATCTTTTAGAAAAATATTTGATTCTAATTGGACAGCAACTTTATCATGTTTGATGTTTTTTCATAAGGAGTAGTTGATAGATGCACGAGGAAAAGCTGTTAAGAAATCTCCAAATGCAGTCTTTTATAGGAAAAAATGGATTATGGAGGATTAATCATTATAGTTCATTTTATTGATTGCTTTGGCATAATTACTTTCCTCTGCAACATCAGCAGTGTCTTTGCTTTCTGCAGCAAGCTATTCAGAATGAAAAGTGCCCTTAGCTTGTTTTGGGGCTATCGTTACTGAAATGTAAATTCAGTAGAAGAGAAAGATGGAGTTTGACCCTCTATGGGAAAATACAAAATTAAAATGAACTAACATTTCATATAAAATCTATCATCACGTCTTTTACATGCTCAGTAGTTTGATAGGAGACAAAAATTGATAGTTGTCGACCATGGTTTCAGACTTTTGACAATGATTTATTTGTTTATTTTTCACATCTTTTTTGCTGGAGCATATTGGTTATATGGATTAATGAGTTTCATTTTGGCAAATTCATACATATACATAACATACTTTTATCATATTCACTGTCATTATCTCCTTTTACAGTATTTTAGTAAAAATGACAACATTATTTGTTGGCAAAAGGGAAACTGATTGTACTTGGTACTGAACTAGATATGTAAAATGAAAATTTCATATACTCAGAATTACTCTCTCAAGAATCCTCTAAAATATTTTTGTGTACAACCTTACAGGAGAATCCTTAGTGCTAAAGTCTGAGAATCACTGAGCTGGTCCCTAAGAAGGAACAAAAGGAATGTCTACATTCAGAAGTGTGGCACTCAAATTTATCTAATAAATAAATGTTGAGTGAATCCAACTTCTAACTAGGAAAGTTCTGTGGATTGGGAGTTGGCTTGAGAATTCATTAGTGTTTCTTTGGTTTGTCTCTCTTTTCTCTTTAAAATTTTTTTTTTATTTTAAAGAGAATAAAACATAAGAGGACAGGTCTAAGCAGATCAGAACAGAACAATGTAAGCAACACAGCACTTCACAACAAGACAATTGGATATTAACAGTAGCTATCATAATGTCTCTTTCTTTCAAATAGTTGAGCTTAGCTTTACACAAAATAATGTCAAACATAACAGAATAGAATAAAACCACTCAAGAGAATGAAAGTATTGCAAGGCATTTTGAAACAAATAACTGAAGATGAACAATGGCTATTACAGTATCTCATTTTCCATAAAAATTTTGTTTATACTATCATACATATTAAAGTCCAATAAGACACAACATGATGGAACCAATAGTAATAAAAAAAAGCGTGGTAGGACTTCAGAGCAAGATGATATTAAATCAACAATGGCTGCCATATTGTCTTTTCTTCAAAGTATTCATACCATCACATATATTAAGATCAAACAAAACAAACAAACCATTCTAACCAATGAATGAAAACATTGGACTTCAAAGCAATATAATGGTGAACCATGATTACCATAAAATCTTCTGTACTCTTACCATTTCTTACACTAGAGAGACTATATGGTATTTATACATGTGAGTTTGATTTATTTCACTTATGGATATGGATTCAAGTTGCATCCATTTATTTATAAATATCTCAATGTGATCATTCTTTATAGCTGAGTAGTACTCCATTGTATAAAAGTACCACACATTTTTTATGGTAATCATGGTTCAGTTCTTCTGGCAATATGCATAAGAGTGGAATAGCTGGGTCAAATGGGACCTCCAACCCCAGCTTTTTGAGGAATCTCCAGATTGACCTTCACAGTGGTTACACCACTAGTCTACACTCCCACCAACAGTGCAGAAGAGTTCCTTTTTCCCCACAGCCTCTCCAGCATTTGTTGTCAGTAGTTTTGTTGATCCTGGCCATTACTTCTGGAGTGAGATGGAATCTCAGTGTGCATTTCTCTAGTAACCAATGATGATGAACATTTTTTCATGTATTTATTTTCCATTTGTATTTCCTCATCTGAGAACTGTGTGTTCATCTCAGTTGCCCATTTTTGGATTGGGTCTTTGAATTTCAGGGGTCTGATTTTTTAAAATTATTTATAAGTTCTAGACAGAAGTCCTTTGTCTGAGGGACAGTTCACTAAGATTTTTTTCCCAGTTTGTGGGTTTTCTTTTTACTCTGCTGGAGATTTCTTTGGACATGCAGAAACTCTTTAATAAGACGTGATCCCAGTTATTGATTTAGGAAGTATTCCCCATGCAGTTTGGTTCTTGTTCATGAATTCTCTACCAACCCCTATGTCTTCAAGATTTTTACCTACTTTGTCTTCCAACAGATTTAGTGTTTCTGTTTTAATATTTAGATTATTGATCCATTTAGATTTTAGTGTAGCACATGGTGATAGGCATGGGTCTAATTTTAGTTTTTGGCATATGGAAAGCCAGTTTTGCCAGCACCATTTATTAAAGAGACTATTGTTCTTCCAGTGAACATGCTTGGCCCCTTTATCAAAGATAACGTGGCTGAGTATGTTTGTAGTTGTACCTTCTAGTCTATTCCATTGATCTTCAGGTCTGTTTTTATTCCAGTACCATGTTGATTTTATTATGGTAGCTTTGTAGTATAACTTAAAGTCAGGGATTGTGATGCCTCCTGCATTGGCTTTGCTGCTTATTCTTCCTATCCATGAACAAGGGATGTCTTTCCATTTACTGAGGTCCTCTTCAATATCTTTTCTCAGGTTATTATAATTTTCCTTGTACAATTCTTTTACATCTTTTGTTAGATTAATTCCTAAGTATTTCATTTTTTTGGATGCTAGTATGAAGGGTGTGGCTTCTCTTATTTCTCTCTCAGTGATTTTGTTGTTAGGTGTAAGAATGCTATTGATTTTTGAGTATTGACTTTGTATCCAGCTACATTGCTGAATTTATTTATTGTATCTAGGAGTCTTTCAACAGAGTTTTGGGGGCCTTCTAGGTAGAGTATCATGTCATCTGCAAATAATGATAATTTAACTTCTTTTTTTACTATCTTTACTCCTTTTATTTCTCTCTCTTGTCTCATTGCTCTGGCTAGTATTTCCAGTACTATGTTGAATAGGAGTGGTGATAGGGGACATGCTTGTCTAGTGCCTGATTTCAAGGTAAAGGCTTTCACTTTTTGGCTGTTTAATATGACACTGACTGTTGGTTTGTCATAGATGGCCTTTATCATATTGACGTAAAGACCATCTATTCCAATTTTCTGTAAGGTTCTTATCATGAATGGGTGTTGGATCTTATCAAAAGCTTTTTCTGCATCTATAGAAATGATATGTGATTCTTACTTTTGGCTCTATTGATATGGTGGATTACATTTATTGATTTATGTATGTTGAACCATCTCTGCGTGCCTGGGATGAAACCCACTTGGTCATGGTATATAATCTTCTTGATGATTTTCCACATCCTGTTTGCCAATATTTTATTGAGAATTTTTGCATCTATGTTCATTAGGGAGATTGGTCTGTAGTTCTCTTTTTTAGTTGGGTCTTTCTCAGGTTTTAGTACTAGAGTGATATTTGCTTCCAGGAATGACTTAGGGGCAATTGCTTCCCTTTCACTTTCATTGAAGAGTTTGAAGAGTGTCGGCATTAAGACTTCTTTGTATTTCTTATAGAATTCCGCTGTGAATCTGTCTGGGCCTGGGCTCTTCTTTGTTGGTAGGGACTTGGTTACATTTTCAATTTCATTAATAGTAATTGAGTTATTCAGCAGTTTTACATCTTCTTGATCCAGCTTTGGTGGTTCATGTGTTTCTAGGAATCTGTCCATTTCTTCTGTGTTATCGAACCTATGAGAGTAGAGGTTTTTGAAATAGTTGTTGATGATATTCTGTATTTCCACAGGGTTGGTAGTGATTTCTCCTTTTTCATTCTGTATTGCATGAATTTCAGTCTTTTCTTTCCTTTTTAAAATTAGGTTGGCTAGGGGCTTATCAATTTTATTTGTTCTTTCAAAGAACCAACTCTTTGATCCATTGATTCTTTGTATTATTTTCTTAGTCTCTATTGCATTAACTTCTGGTCTGATCTTTATAATTTAATCCCTTCTTTTGGCTTTGGGCTTGGCTTGCTCTTCTTTTTCTAGATGTTTGAGGTGTAGTATCAGGTTGCTTATTTGTGTTCATTCTGTTTTCCTAATGTGGGAACTCAGTGCAATAAATTTTCCTCTGAGGACTGCTTTCATTACATCCCACAGGTTCTGGTAAGTTGTATTTATATTTTCGTTTGCTTATAGATATTAATTTCTTCTTTAATTTCCTCTGTGACCCACTGATTGGTAAAGAGTATATTATTTAATTTCCATGTGTTTGTAGGGTTTTTGCAGTTTTATCATTAATTTCTAGTTTCATGGTGCTATGATCCAATAACATGCATGGGATAATTTCAATTCTTTTGCATTTACTTAAATATGTTCTGTGGGTTAGTATATGATTTATTTTAGAGAATGTCACATGTACTGCCGAGAAGAATGTATATTCTAATGTTGTTGGATGGAACACTCTGTATACATCTATCAAATCTATTTGTTCACAGGTATGATTCAGTTCTGTTATTTCTTTGCTGATTTTCTGTCTAGTTGATCTATCTTTTTGTGTCATGGTGTGTTAAGGTCTCCTGTTATAATTGTGTTATTGCCTATTTGATTTTTCATATCTGTTAATACTTGCTTTGTGTAGCTGCGTGCTCTGGAATTTGGTGCATATATATTTAAGATTGTCATCTCTTCCTCTTGCAGTTTCCCCCGAACTAGTATGTAGTGACCTTCTTTATCTCTTTGGACCATTCTTGGTTTGAAGTTCACATGGTCTGCAAACACAATAGCTACCCCCACTTTTTTTGAGTTCCTGTTGCATGGAGTATTGCTTTCCATCCTTTGACTTTCAGTCTATGAGTTTCCTTTTGGTTAGATGGGTTTCTTGTAGACAAGATATGGTTGGATGTTGTTTCTTGATCCATTCTGCCAGCCTGTTTCTTTTAATTGGTGAATTGAGGCCATTTATATTAATGGTTATAACTGTTATATATTGGTTTATTGTTGACATGTGCTATCTTTCTGATGTTGTATCTTAACTTTCCATTATTTTTAATTGTCTGTCTTACTTAGTGGTTTTTTCCTTATGTGTGTCTAGAATGTCTTTCAGTATTCGTTGTAGGGTTGGTTTGGTGATCATGAAGTTCTTCAGCTGTTCTTTGTCATGGAAGTATCTTATTTCTCCATCCACTTTGAAGGATGTTTTGCAGGGTACATCAGTCTGCATTGGAAGTCATTTTCCTTTAGGATCTGAAACACTTCACTCCATGCTCTTCTTGACTTCATTGTTTGTGTTGAGAAGTCTGCTGTGATTCTGATAGGTTTTCCTTTATAGATGATCTGTCTTTTCCCTCTAATAGCTTTTAATATTCTCTTCTTATGTTGGATTTCTGGGATGGTGATTATTATGTCTGTGTGTAGTTTTGTTTTGGTTATGGCTATTTGGAGTTCTATATGCTTCATTAATGTGTATGTCAGTTTCCATTTTCATGTTTGGGAAGTTTTCAGCTATTACTTCTGTAAATAGCTTCTTGATATCATTTGTGTTGTCCCCCCTTTTTTTCATTTATCCCTATTAATCTTATGTAGTTTTTCTTTGTATCATCTTGCAGCTGTTGAATTGTTATTTCCTGATTTCTCATTATTTTTAGAAAATCTTTCCTTTGCTGTTCACTAGCTACAATCTTGTCTTTGAGGTCTGAGATTCTATCTTCACTTTTGTTGAGGCAGAATTTTTGATTTCCTGTATATTTTTTGAATCTGGTTCATGTATTCTGCTTGTTTCTTAAACTGTTCATTCAGGGATTCTATCATTTTGCTTTGTTCCTCTAATTTTTTAGCTGTGTCTTTGTTGGATGCATTCAGTATTTCTTTCACTACTTTTATCATTTCTTCTTTTACCTGGGAGATTATTTCTGATTTGAGTTCTCTCATAGCTTCCTGTACTTGCTTCTTTATTTCAGTTGATATCATTTCAGGCATTTCAGGTGTATGGCTAGTATTTTCTTCTATGTACATGGCTCCTAGGCTTTCTTGGGGGGGGGGCTGGAGGTTTGAGGTTGCATTTTGGTCTTTCTTTTTGTCATTTTCCTATATTTCCATGTTTCCAGTGATGTTCCAAAGCTTTCCCTGAATGTGTTGGAAATCACCTCCTGCACCCTCCACTACTGGGACTCATGTGGCTTTGGCTCCCCTTGTGTGGTGGGCCTGGTTTCTCTGGTTGAAAGAAGTTCACTGGGCATGGTCTACTCAAGCCCATGGAACCTCTGGGGCATAGTCCAGTGTCCTAGGGGGCTGGGTGGGCACCCAGCCGCTGGGATTGATGGTCCCAAACTTTTCCCGGGCCTGCGCTTGCGAGCTGCAACTCACCTCACACTCTATCTTTTCTCTTAATCTTAAGCCTCTTTAGCTTGTCTTACTGGATTTATTATTATGTGCTTTAAATGCTGTTGTGCAGATAAACCTGACCCTGGTCACATCCTAAAGTTAGTTTGTACGGCCTCACTTTTATAGATGAGGAGCCAGAGTTTATAAAGTGAATTTTTGAGGTGTGTTCACAAATCCTGGGGTAGCCTGTGAGATCCCTACATCTAAGTGTAACACATTTTTATGGTTCTTTCTTGAGTATGGATGTAACCTGACTTGCTTCTAGCCCATAGAATACTGCAAAGGTGATAGGATGTCACTTCTGTGAGTGCGGCATCATATAAACTTCTGCCTTGCTCACTGGCTTGCTTCAGAGATTTTCTCTGGTAGCTTGAAGAAGTCGTGGATGCACTGCTGTGCCAAGGGACTGCAGGTGGCCCCAGGAACTGAGATTAGCATGAAGCTCTGGAGTTCTCGGTGCTGCAGCCACAAGGAGGAAGCAGTGAATGTTGCTAACAGTCACATGGGTAAGAAAATCTTTGTTTGCTGCCCCTCTGGATGTGAATCCAGACCTGGCTGGCAGCTGGATTGCAGCATCTTGTGACCCGAAGCAGTGTACCCATATAAGCCCTAGCCATTCTGACCCCAGGAAACTCGGATGGTGCATGGATGGTGTTTGAGGTTGCTCATTTTGTGTATAGGCAGTGCAGCAATAGCTCAGCAATATAGTCACACAAATAGCAAGGGCCAGGATGTGAACTGGGCCCCTCCGTTGGTGGAGCTCTTAGCAGATCTGGAAGAACCTTAAAGGTCATTAAGTCTGGTATCCTTTGGTGAATGGATCTTCCTCAGTGTCCCTAGCAAGTGGGGACATTTAGCATCTTTTTTGGCCTTTGTATTCCATTGGGTGTTTCCTGGTGTCATGCATGAGTGGCTATATTCTAAATTGACAGATATGACTTACCAGAACTTTACAAGGAAAATTTTTAATGGATTGTTTAGGTTTCTTACTTCATATGTCTTTATATTTTTATGCAGAAATTTTATGAAAAACTTAATCAAAATGACTCATTTAGTTCCTTTTTTTTTTTAACTCCAGTTCTGGAAATTGAATTCTCGGCCTTGGCACTGAGCTACATCTCTTGCCCCATATTTTTTTTGTTGTTGTTATTGAGACAGGGTCTCACTGTATGGCCTTGAGTTCACTATATAGCCTCCTGCCTCAGCCTCCTGAGTGCTGGATTACTGGTGTGCACCACCACACCTGGTCTCAGTCTAAATCTTTTTTTAAAAAAATATTTTTTAAAAAAATTCTGAGACAAGTTCTTGCCAAGTCAACAAGTTGCCCAGGCTGTATTAGAACTTGCAACCCTCCCACCTCAGCCTCCCAAGGTACTGAATTACAGGTGAGTGCCGCCATGCCTGGCAGTGTTCCAGATTTTATAACTGCAGCAGTCTCTTGATCACTGACTTTAGTAAGTATGAAAAAAGATAAACTGTGCCTAGTATAGTATGAATTATTCTCAGTGAATCCACATTAAATCCAAGAAATCATTGCTGCACTGAGTAATGTTAATAGTGCATTGTCGGCCTTTGCTGGGATTAGCTTGATGTTTACTGAGATAGGATTGGCAGACCTTGTGTTTTTTTTTTTTTCTTCTTTCCATTTGCTACCACATCTCCCGTTCTGCAGGATTCTTCAGAGTTTGCCACTGAATTTCTGGCTGCCTCAAATTTCATGACACAAGGATCCAGGGGTTTAATTCATTGGGCCAGGAGCCTTGGACTTATTTAGAGAGGGCAGGTGCTCTGACTGTGGTAGCATCTATTTTGGAGCTCAGCCTCCTCTTCCCGGTGTCCCTCCTCCCCTTTATGGAGAGCGGCTTGTTTGGTGGAACATGGATGCGGAGTGGAGGATGAGTACTTTCATATGCTGTCACCAGTCAGCACCACACCACCCGCTCTGGCTGGGAGACCCCTTGTCTTCTGGTTGTTTTTCTTGCTCTGAATGTAATTAAAATAGCCCCTTTGTCCTTCTCATTTTCTGCTGGGCTCAGCTCATTCTGGCCTTTTGCCTTCTTGACATTCGCCTCAGGAGCTGGAAGATTTTTCATTTGAGGACCAAGGCATTGTCCAAAGCAGATGACTTTAAGAAGCCAGCTAGATAGAAAGCTGTTATATTGGGAATGACAGTGGGCACATATCTTTGCCTCTACCTTCTCTTTGGATAAGGAACATTAATTTATCGGTGCTTTGAGAGTTCGTGGAAGATCAGTTTCACTAAACCTTCTTTCTCTTGTGTTGCCCCTACCTTTGGGCTACACCTACTGTACTGAAACCCTTTAAAGCTGGGTGTAATGTACTGTGGAAGTTGGTTTTAGAAGGCAGTGAATTCTGGGCAAGACAGAGTCCTTTCCAGGTTTTCTGTACTTTCAAAACACTGTCACCAGGGAAAGTTAGCTGTTTGGTTAAGACTGATTTAACAAAATCCCACAGCTGTGGTAAAGAGGTCGTCTCTGGAGTTGGACTCTCACAGGTTCAGATCCCACTGTGCTTACTTTGCAGTTTTATAGCTCTTCCCAAATGACTGTTTGCATTTTCCCTAAGGAAGTCCCTACCTTAGAAGGCTGTTGTAAGATTCAAATGGGTTAATGTATTCTGTAAGTTTTCAGTCTAGTGGTTGGCACATAGTTAAATAAGAGCACTCTGATAGCAGCTGTTATTTGTATACTGAGTCCCTCATGGCTTAAATACTCTGAATAATGGAAATAAAATAGTCATCTGGTAAGACTCTCAATTGTAATAATGCTCAGGGAGGGACAGCTGGAGTTAGCACACAATTTTCTGTTCTGCCAATCACTGTATCATGGCCCAGGACCTCAGGAAAAGATGGAAATATACTTGCTTCTAGGAGGAGCATCCAGTCTGTTTCCTGCCTCTACATCTGCCCAGTTGCATATGTAAAACATTACATCTCTTCTCGTAGTCCGGCAAACCCACTTATCCCCTTTTCTTCTAGGATGCAGAATTGTCCTATTGTTTACTTTTCCTTTTCCTTTCCAAAATATCGGGTCTAGGACTCATTGTTACCTAAAAACAATTCCCACAGAATGTTTACTCCCGAATACTCCTGGTTGTAACCATTGTCCCTTTCTACCCACCTCATGGGAGGTGGCACTTGCTGGTTATCTCTGCTCCTCTGGCCTTTGCATGGCTTTCCCTCTGCTTAGTGTTCTTCCTCCAGGTATCCCAGGACATCTTGGCTTGTAGGCTCCCGCTCAACACAACAAGCCCTGACTGCTGTGCCAGATTATCTTCTCTGCTCATTCCCCTTCCTCTGCTTCTCTTTTTCTTCTCCACCTTCCCCCACCTCCCTTTCCTTCCCATTTTCTCCTCTCTCCTTCCATCCTCAAATTAATATCTGACATACTTACTTTTCCATAAGACAGGATCTGTGAAGGCATAGACTTTGCCTGCTTTGCGCAGTGTTCCAGTGCTTAGCAGATAGTTTAGGCCAAATAGATTTGGTGAGTGAAGAGTTTTAAATTCAGTACAAGGGAAGTCACTCTAAAAGAAGAAAGCATGCAGTTCACCTTTGTCCTTGGTAGCAGAGCTTCTGGTCCCTTATATCACTTCCTTCAGCCCCCACTGACTTCAGCCAGCAGCTAAGGCCAGTTCTGAGTAGATTCAGAGGTACCTCAAGCAGCTGGTGGTCTATCCTGGCAGTCACCAAGACTTTACCACCTTCCTCACAATGGTGGCCTTGCAGAGGCAGTGGAAGTTAACGTTCATTAACCTGGAAGTTAAAGCCTCAGGGAAGTCCACTGCCTTTGGCAGGGAGAAGCTGATGAATAAATGCCTTATTTCCTGTCCTTTGGTGGATTATTCTGGAACTCATTCTCTACGTTTTTTGGCAGATCCTGGTGGAATCCTGCTGCCTTTGCTCAAATGAGCAACCATAATCTTGAGCTTTACCGTAAGTCTTTGTCTCAGACTCTGCTTTGTGGAGAGCTTTCTTTAAGACCTTGTTCGTGTTGATCATATCATTTCTTAATTGCCTGTCTTTTGTTGCAGCCTGCGTAGATACTAGTGGTATAAATTTCATGGACTTTACTTGTGTTTGGCTGCTTAGGAACTTTGTCTCTTTCAGGATGACAGGGGACTTTTTGTTCTTGGACTCCTGACCACTGTCATTCTGTAGATCTTAGAAATGTCTCCTGAGCAATCTATTGGCCTATGCTTCTCCCATGTCCCCCCTTGAACACACAGCCCTGGAAGCAAGCTTGCTGTTACTTTCTCAGGCCATGTGTACTTATAGCACCGCCTTTCAGATTGCAGGATGACTTGCAGAGGTGCTTGCTTTGAAATGGACATTCTGAAGGGCTGCTATCAGGATAATGAGGCCATTTCTACATCTGCAAGTTGGAATACATTATAGGATAGTGGTTGCAAAAGGCACTTGAAACGATAGAGCATTTTATACAAGAGATTTTTTTTTAACCTTTCAAAAATCATTCTGCAACTGTGTCCTGGTGCTTTTGTGATCAGTTTATGCCTTACACAGTTCATTTTGTCATCTGTGAGTTTACTTTTAAACTTCTAGCAAAATTGCTGAGTGGTAGGTTCAGCTTGGATGGGGCATTGAGGGAGAGGCAGAAGGCAGCTGTGAAAGAATTTTGCCAACTCTAGTGTGTGGATTTACTAACTTCTTCTGTGCTGTGGATCTCTATGAAGATTTGGTGAAACTTATGAGTACTGTCTCAGAATAATGTTTTAAAATATATAAAGCAGAATGCATTGGATTCCAAAAAAATCAACTATATAGGAATGTAGTGATTAAAACATTAAAACTTTTTTATGATACAGAATATGTATGGTTCTGTGTTAATGCATTAAACTACATGATCTACAAGTGGGTCCATTTACTATGTTAATTATGAGTTTGTTGGTAGTTATCTATTTTGAGGTATTTACAATACACTAAAATGAGATTAAAAATACCCATGATTCTTAGTTGTGACAGATCATTGCAACTGCTAAATACCCATCAGATTTGTTGATAATTGAACACTTCTCGCAGTTGTATTTTTACATTCATGTCAGTTTTTCCCAGAAGACTCAGCATTCCTAATTGAAGGAAATGATAGAATTTAAATAAAGATTAATGAATCTAATGATGGTATTTTTAAACACTGGTTCCTGGACCTCCAGATTCAATCCAAGAACCTCAGATTCAGCTCATTCTTGGGCTTGGCAGTTGACTTTTGATTTTGCAGTGCTGGAAACAGAACCTAGGGTCTCCCATCTGCTAGGCAAATACTGTACTGCTGAGCTATACCACAGACCCTGGCAGGTGCTCAAAGCCAGTGCTGAGGCTCCTCTAGGTTGGGGGCCAGGGGTGGGAGTGGGGGTTGGTGGGTGACAGTTGGCTCCCCTACCTGTCTTCCAGATGAGGTCTGGGAAATTTTAGCTGAGCCAAACCCTTGCCCAGGACAGTAACTGCTAGTGTTTCCAGCCAGAAAAATGTTAAAGATAGGTGAGAAGTCACTAGGATATCATCTCTCAAAGTTCTTCACATTGGCTCCTGCATTTTCTTTTTTGATTTCTTTCTTTGTTTTTTGTTTTCTTTTTTTTTTTGTTTGTGTTTTGTTCTTTGTTTTTTGATTTCTTTCATTATAGAAATGACTATTGATTGGGAGAACCAATGATGTCTGAAATTACTTATTAGATTGAAAATACTGTGGAAAGTGATTTTACTAACTTGGTTTGTCAGGTTTTCTCAAGCAGGGTCTGTTTGCTGATGGCAGCTATGCAGCATAACATAGCAGGATGAACAAGTCTGGCTCTTGTTTAACATTCAGTGTTTTCATGTCCAGTAAGATGGCGGTTGGTCCTCATACCTTATAAGTTTATCCAACAGGAAATATCAAAAGAGGAAGGCTAACAGACAAGATTATAACCAAAGTGTGCATTCAAAAAGTGAGTGATAACTGGGTGTGGTGGTGTACACCTAAGTCTCAGCACTCTGGGAAACTGAGGCAGGGGAATGACAAGTTTGAGCTCTGTCTGGGAAACTTAGAGATTCTTGCTTAAAAATATAAGAAGAGCTGAGGCTATAGCTCAGGATGAAGGTCTTGGTTTCAATCCCTAGTACTGAAAAAAAATTGCCACAAAAGAGAAGATGTGCTTGAGAAACCAAATGTATTAGGAAATGGTGATTGGATATCGTGGCCGAATTTAGGTTTTTGATTCATTTATTAATCCACCAAATATTTGCTGAGTGCTTGGTTCCTGCTTGGTGGTGTGTTAAGTACTCTATGAGGGGACAGCGATGAGAGGCAGCGCTGTGCCTGATCCTTGCCCCCTCCATGCTGAGTCTTCTGGGAAAGACTGACATGAATGTGAAAATGCAATTATGAGCAGTCCAGGAAGACAAGGCTGAACTCAGGGATGGTAACTGAGTGCTTCCCTGAGCAGGTGGCAGTTTCTGGGCCAGGAAAATGAGTGGGAACTAATGAGGCAGAGAAGGAGGGAAGAAAACTTTGAGCAACCCCACTTCATCCTTCTCCATGTTGTTTAAGTCAAGAAAAGACAATCAGAGAACCTGGTGTCATGGTCAGGAATATGTGGATGTTTACACTAGGCGAGATTTGCCTCTCATCTTAACCCTCAGAGCAAGCCCCTCAGCAGTCGTTTTTGTTCGCTCCAAGTCTCTCATGGGATAAAAAGAAGCCATTCATCCACTTAGGTGAGGGCACAAGCAAGGAAGTGTGGACCTGGAACTGCAGAGGAACTGGGTGAACCCACCTGTGGGAAGAACAGGGAGTGTAAAGTAGGAAAAGCCCGGGAAAGCAGAGAGGGAATTGAGGCAAGGCAGCAAGATGGTTTGAAGAAAGTATTTCTGTATTTTCTGTTTGGAGTATTTTCTGTATTTTCCTATTCAGAGCAGCTCTTGGTTTAAGGACAGAGTCATTAAAATAGAGTCTACCCAATGTCTGGCCATAAGGGAGGGGAAGATTAAATTTTAGCCACACATTTACATTTTCTTACATATACTTGGTGACATAAACAAAATGCCTGTCAAGTACATCCAATGGAAATTTAGCATTTATATTGAGACAGTAATATATCCTGGATTTTTTCTTCATTTGGAAAGAATCTTATACAGCAGTGACCTATAGTTTGACATCACTGACTCACAAAAAGGGCTGTGAGGATGCTCTTCTCGTTCAGGAGGTAAAAACATAAAAGCTCACATTTATAATGTATCACAACCAGACCCTGAGTCACAAGGGATTTTTATGTTGACTCCACATTTTCACATGTGAATTCACTAATTATAGCTTCATTTCAGCATCTGAGAAATACTAGATCAGAATCCCAAAACTCAAAAACGCAGGAAAGGCACCACACACTGCAGGAGACTCTCAGGTTCCCAACTGCAGGGGGCTATGAAGAATGACGCTTCTTTCTACTTAGGAGTTAATACCCTCCAGGAAACAAGCACACTGTCATTCTGAAAAGGAAGACTTTCCTGTACCAACCATGAGTGGCGTAATCTGTGTAATGTGAAAATTAACACAAGAGCTGTACGCTTGTTTTTCTGACCTACAAGATGTTTAACCTTTACTTAAAATAATAGTCACGTGAAAACTTATCAGTCCCTTCAGTAACTGGAAAAGCCGAGGCAATGAAATTCAAATATTATCCAGCTTTTTCTTCCAGCCATTTATAGCCTGGCATCCATCCCCAGGAACTTTGCAGAGATAGCCTCTTCTGTTCAGAACCACTTGCTTCTGTTGATCATAATTTCAGATAAAGTGACTGGTTATTGGTTACTGCTTGCCTATACTAACTTTTATTGAAGTTTTATAAAATGAGTATCCTTGAGGTCACTTCCTGAGTCCTGTCTTTCACCTTGACCTTCTCACCTGACCACACTCAAATCGCTGCACCACATGCAGGGAACCTGGGTCTTTGTGTTATTTGTCATAAAGCAAGTCCTTTAGGCTGCCCCCACCCCTAACTGTGCCATCTATCAGGAACTCAATCTGGGTGTCCCTGTGTGAGCCATCCAGCGTTATTTCCCGGGTGGAATAGTCTAGGTAACATTTTTGATTTTGTTGCTTGGAAATCATACTTTTCCTTTAGTAACTATGTCAAGGGGAACTTTTGACTTTTGGTCAGACATGTAGGCGAGTAGACAAAAAGGCGGTCAGGGAAGAGAAAGTACAAGTTGAACTTTGGACCTGTTAACACATACAGGATCTTGTTGATATATTCATGTATTTGTGTTTGTCTCCATCAAAACAGATTCGCTTCAGACATTGAGTGAGGTGAGAGATAAAGGAAAGAAAGAGTAACTAAGCATAAGATGACTATAGAAGATGCATGTTGAAAGGTCCTACTCACTTACTGAAAATGGATTATAAACTTGACTCTGAGCTTGCTAGCAGTCATAATAAAGATTAAAAACAATCAATCGCATGACATACAGTGTGCACAAGGTGAAAGGTGCTGCTTTATTCTTGGTGCTATGACCCAAGCCTTGAGCCTTGGAATCAGCTCATGAGTTGGGTCCCACAGGGAGTGCATGAGACATCAATCCATCCTGCCATGTAAGAGACACCCCTTTCAAGGCCCGGCTTCTTTGGCACCCTTTCCAGACAGCTGGTCAAAGTCATTGTCTTGTGCTTCTTCCTGAGACCTTAATGTGCTGCACAAGTGGTCAATGAAGTGTGTTGCACTTTCCTTCTCTGGAAGGCCATAGGCAAATCTGTCTGTTGCCTGACCTGTGAGATAACAGACACTGCAAAACTGGTGATGGTGCTTTGCTTACACACCCAGTGCCTCTCAGACCCTTGTGGAGGGCCTGGTGTGTGCTGGGTGCTACTTTTGGCCTGAGACATTATGAGTTTTTTGGTTTTGTTGTCACCACCCTGCTCCCAATCATCCCACTGTTCCTAGTTTGGACCACTTCAGTCATCTCCTGTTTTACATAACTCTCTTTCTCTTGCCAGAGTGATTCTCCATCCAGTGGCTGTGAAAACTGAGCCATTATCTGCTCCTGTCCTGCTCCAAACTGTTAACACTGACACACTTGGAAGCACATTCCAGCCCTGTGTCTTAGAAACCATCTGCTCCCAGGGCTCACCGACATTGCTATCAACTCTTACCTCTCTTTGCTCACCTCACCAGCAGCCACCCTGGCTCCTCTCTGCTCCTGAGCACAGCCGCTGTGTCTTCATCTTCATCTGGAAGTTTACATTATATTATTCATCGTGATGTCAGAATCACCTGCTCCGGGGCCAGGCTGACCCTGAACACCCCAACAAGTAGCTTCTTTTCCTCCAAGACCAAGTAGGCTCCATCACATGATTTGCTTTTTGCTCTGTGCTGCTCCTCTTGGGGTAGAATTACTTCATTTGAACTTGTTCACTGATCTGTCCCCTTGCACTATAATGCTAGCTTTAGGACACCAGTACCTTGCACTTCCTCTACAGAACACAGGTTCCAGTGCATCTGAGTGGGTCACACATGCTTGTTGGGGGAGTCACCAAGTGACCACTGACCTGGAGATGGAGCACACAAGCCTGGGTCAGCTCCTGGGCTGGGATTTGCATGTGTAGCCAAGAGCTCTTCCTTCCCACACCCCAGTTCTGCGGTTGCCTTGAATGGCCTCTCCTTTCCTGAGTCAAATTGAAAGAAAACCAAAGAAACCTACGCACATAGGGCTTTTGTCTTTAAAAAGATCAACAAATGAGCAAAGCCAATGAAGCCCCCCAAAGCTTCCAGGTCTCCTCTTCATTCTTGCTCATCTTGCCCCTCACTGTCTCGTGTGGGCACTGCTTCAGGAGTACCTCCTGGATTGCAGTGGTCCTGGCTGAGCCTCCTCTTGTCTCTGTGGCTCATGTCTTTATCTTCACTATTCTAAAAGGCCCAATCAAGTGTTTTTAATGACCAATTCCCTTTTGCTCCCTGTGTTTGTCTTCCTCAGTGAGAGGGTCACTTCCAAGTAGGCAAGAATCAGTCTTGTTAATTTCCCCAGCATGCCCACAGAGGGGCAGGACCCCATCTGCTTTCAGTGGCTTCAGGGTGAACATTATTAAATAGCCAGCATCTTTAAACAGGCTAGGCTAATGATGGCAAACCTTTCAGAGACGAGAGCCCAGACGACAACCCAAAACCACCTATTTATCACAAAGTGCCAATGCTGCAATTAAACCTGAATACTGAGGCTTTAGTTTAGAAAAAAAAATAGCTCATACATTAACATCTTTTGTGTTAAAAACAAACAGCACATGTGCCATGGGTTCGCCACTGACTGAGTGGTTTTGGTAGAGCATAGCATGAGCTTGTGTTTTAGAAATAACAGAAAACCAACAAATGCTGAGTTCCATTAGACTTTCACTCATTATTGATGGTATTTCATAGAAACAATTATCATTTCATTTAGAATCTGTTGGTGTATTTTGATTTAACTTTCTTTTTTTTGTAGAACTCTTCAGTATAATATTATTTAAGTTACATATTTAAGAATGATTTGCATTCTACTTGTGAATATAGATTTATTAAAATTAAAGCGTAATAAAAATATGCATTGTAAATCAGTGAAGCATAGTCACCAGGCTTCCTTGTTTTGCCCACATGAGGGCATCATTATCAAGCAAAAGATAATTTTAAGGCTGAAAATTTAATAAAGGTTTAGATTAAGCTTTTAAGAAGCATTTATCCCACTAGTGGATTAAAGTGGCTAATATTGTCTACAACAGGCTTTGTCTTGCTACATAACCCTTCCATGGCTGAATTTGCTGTAGGTGTCCGTTCGTGAGTGTTCTGTTTCCCACAGCTGCATCACACTCTCCCTAAATGCTCTGTGGCACAGTTCAAAGGCACCTTGGCTGTTAATATGGTTATGTTATATGAAGGTGAGGGGTTGGGGAAGCTTACACGATAAATGTCTATTCACCTGGGAGTAAAACTAGAAGCTTACTTTTATTCATTTATTAATACAACTTATTTAAATTCCATGACGTGTGGGATAATAATTCCAGAAGCTGGAGTGACAAAGAAATAAACCAGTCTTGTCCCCCAAAGATTCACATTCTAGTTACGGATCAGTAGAATCCCTACTCATGCTGGAAAGGATGAAGTATTAGAGGGTGCTGTTACTGGTAGTAATTATAATTTATTTTAGTCTCATGAATATTCCTTAAGAAGTTAAGTTATATAAAAACTTTTCAGATAAAAGTTCAAGTGCTTGGCAACTCATAGCCAGCCTCCAGCATATCATTTTGGCGGCCATTTATTAAATAAAATCCTTGGATATGCTGTTTTGGTTATTTGAAAAATGAGAAATGAAAGGAAAATTTCTAATTAAAACCTGGCCTAATTAAAAGAAATAAGCCCTCTGCAGTAAGGATAATTGGGCCTTGAGAGATTTATGGCTAAATTGCCACTACCGGTCACATTTGTTCAGCCTCAGACTTGGCTAATTTCACTTGGACAACAAACTGTGGGGCCATGCTGGGTGTCACTGAATTGGGTGAGTGTATTTTATTTTGTGTAACTTGCCAGTTTGCTTTCTCTCTTTGTTTCTATTCCAGTTCTCAACAAAGCATTGTCACTTAATAATGATTGCTTTTGTGCTTTTTATGGTTACTTGAAAGCTGGAGCTTCCCTTAACAAAATACACTGTATCTCAGAAAGGAAATATGTCAATGCTCTGAAAGATGCTGGGTGGTTTTAAGGAATTGCTTAGTTTTTAAAATGATCACACAAACCTTACACAAATATAGCCTGTCTAATTTATTTAAGTCATTTCTGACTAGAAAAGCCTTCTAAAAGAACTCTCCACCACCAATTTAGATCAGACAGTATTGATAACACATGAAATTAAAATGCCATAAAAATTCTTTAATTTTTAATAGACAGTTGCTGTCTTTAATGGTTCACTTACAACATGCTTTAGTGTGTTGTAAAATGGTCCAGTAATAAATTCTTCAATGTTTTTAAGCAATAAAATAACCATGAGTATATATATATATAGTACATATATAAGGTATATATACTCATGGTTATATCTATAGGACAGCAAACCTGCTCTGAATGATAGTAATCCCATGCATCATGTGATAATTATAAATGACAGCTCAGTGGAGGTTTTGGTTATGTATTCCTTCTTTCAGTATGTGCACGTAAACATTGGGACACTGATAGCCTATTAAGTGCGTTTGCCTTCACTGGCACACTCTTCGGTGTAAGAGGCTCATTAAGGCCTGTTTTCTTTCAGAATAAATTTGTAGAGAAAGAATACACTTCTGGCTGTGCATTCTTTGGTGGAAAAGCTGTTTGCAAGTTTCCGAAGACAATTCAGTGTGATTGTGTTATTTAAGCAACTGGAAATGGAAACATCTTTCCTCATTTTGGTCTGGAGAAGTGATGGGTTGTTTTATGTAGGCAAGTTCCATTTCAAAATGTATGGTGCTTATTGGCCAATCATTACCTTAGTGGGACTGCCTTTTTCCCTTCTTCTACTTAGGATGCTTTTTTGACCCCCCCCCAACTAAGGTTATATATTTATAAAACATTTTCTACTTCTGTCGTTTTCTGTCCTGAGTGGAAATAAGTGTGGAAAAATGATTTACCACAAGTCTAAACTCTGAAGAGTGTTGCCTTTTACACCATTAGCTGGAAGAATCACTGATGCTTGTACCCAAAGACCCAAGGGGCCAAGAATGGGAGTCACCAGGCCACCATAGTAGGTTCCAGTCCTGGAGGTCAGAATTGGGCTCGGGTTGAGTCTAAAAATAGCTCATGATCCCATCCTCCCACCCTGGAGGTGATGCAAGATGGCTTGGAGACCTGGGAGAGGGCAGTGTGGTGGAGGAGCAAGCAGACTGCTCTTAAACGAGATTCTATCTGGCATATTGCTGCAAAAGTACTTCTGAATTGGCCTGTGAGAGGAAATGAGTTTGAGCAGATGCGCAGACAAAAAAAGTCCATTTTTTCTTTTGTTTTGGTGCTGAATTCTTTCACTGAAATCAACAGAAATAATTTAGCCTTGGTGTGAGATATTCTGGCTCTGGTATATTTCTCCTGCAATGTTTTTCAGAGTTCCGACTTGAAGTACATTTGTTTTCTACCTGTTTGAAAAATGGTGGTTTAAGCATCCACAGCATTTATAATTGTTGCACGTTTGAGCTTAATTTGGGAAGTGACATTAGTTAGCCTTTAATTAATCTGCAGCAAATCAGAAACTTGTGTCATTATCTTTCACTAGCTTTACGAGATGAGGCAAAATTTATTCAGGGATTAACATACACCACTGTAGACCCCAAGATCTACTAATTATTTCTGTCCAATTGTCTACACAGATTGAGCCACAGATAACAACTTTTTAACTTCAGGTTGATGACCAGTATCTTCAAATGAAAACAAAGATGGATTTATTTTCAGCCTATTTATTAAAGCCTATTTACTCATGCTTTTTGGAAATACTATTAGTATTGAAACATTAGAAACAGTATCTTGGTGCCTTATGGCCAGAATTGCAATCCTGATTAGCTACTTATTGCTGAATGGCATTGGACAAGTCACTTTTTCTCTTTCTGCCATGTGGGGGTATAAACAAGCCCTAGTTTTGAGTGAGTGGGTATTTTAAAATGCTTTAACACAGTGCTTGGTCTATAACAGGTGCTAAGGAAGTGTTTTTTGAAATAAAATTGGCCTTGCCCAGTAGAGATTTGAGTGAATACTTCGAGTTGAATTAACCAGAAATCCAAACTCTCAGTTCTTGTTGTTCAGGATTGGTAATCAGGTTTCAGATGTTTTAGTGTATCTAATAAACTGAAGCATTTCATGGGACTATGAATATGTGATGTTTTCTTTTGATGCAATTTCTGAAAGTGGTAAGTTGAAAGAATTGGACTTTGTTTACCTGTACTCTCAATTTCTCATACCCCTTATCCTGATTCATTCTCCCCATGTTTTTTGCATTAATTTGTTCACTCTCCCTTTCTTTCTCTCCTTTGGTTAGGCCCTGCCTCTTTCTTTCCTCTTTTCCAGATGTTTATTTTTCTTGGAATGATTTATATTTGCTCCTTTATCCTGAAATATTTCAGAGAATATTTTTTTAAGTAACAAGGACAATTTCTTTTTTAATTATAGTATGATGATCACAGACTGGAAATTTAATACTAATATGTTAATGTAGTTTACTCTTCAGGCTACATTCAGACGTTGTTAATTGTCACTGTAATGTCCTGTGTGTGTGTGTGTGTGTGTGTGTTCTGCGAATGGTTGTGTGTCTCATTTTCCTGGTCTAAGAGCCAATGCTGGGTCACAATTACATTTGATTAACGTGTCTCTCTTGTGTATTTGGAAGAATTCTCTCTCTCTGTCTTTTTTGTCTTTTACTACCTTGATACTTTTTCAGAATGCACAGTCATGGTGTTCCAAAAAGTCTTTCAAATTTGAGTGTGTCTTATTTTTCATTTCAGGATCAAATTCAGGTTCAAGATGTCTCTGTCTTCCAATTATAAGAGGAAGCAATACAGCTCATCTCTGTTGATTTTTAGAGTGAAAGATTATGATGCTGTGCAGTGAGGGTGTGTAGCAGAATGGCCTGAAGAGGATGCTGAGGGTGCTTACTTACAACAAATGAATGGCCTTTCTGAATGAAAAATGCTGTAAAAAATTGATACCACTAATAAAGAAGGCAAGTGAATCAAGAGAAAAGAAAGGTACAATTTTTTCTTCCTTGAGAAGAAGTCAAGGGAAGCCAGTCTTCTTGTGTAACTTGGAAATAAATTAAACATCTGAGGAGTGGTCTCTTTTGCCTGAGAACCTCAAATGTCCTAGGTACCAGGAAACACATAGGTGGTATTCTGCTCCTTGGTAGCAAAAGAGTGACTCTCTGCACATAATGCCAACATATCAGGTGACAGATGAAAACCAGAGCCCAGTATCCAAGTGCTATGTCTTTTTAGTTTATTCTGGGAATGATCAGACATGTTTTTTAAAAAGCATTTTTTTTTTGTAAGCCTAGATGTGGCCAGTGTCTTTCATCATTGAGAATTCTGAAGTCTTTAAAAATAAATGACTTTTAAAGCAGATGGATAGAAAAGACCTTGTTATAGTTGGGAAGAGCAGAGAGAGGGAAATCAAATGACTGCTCTTTCATGCTTTGGGTGCCATGCACAAAATTATGGGTTTTGAACATACTAAAGGTTAGAAATGACAAAGAGTTAATCCTTCCATGTATGTGAGGTACCCTGTGGGAAAGTTTCCCTGAATAAGTTACTGCTCCACCTAAAATTAAACCCCTGGCTCCTCTGGTGTAACGAACTATAATATTGCATTTCTTTTCACTGATGGATCTGTTTTCTAATGAACTGAAAAGAAAATACCCAGTGGTTCCTTTTATGTGAAGAAAACAAGATAAATATTAGCCAAGAAAGGTCATTTTAGTTTCCGATATGTGGGGAGTTCATTATGACGGGTTCTGATGAATTACAGAATGGAATTCTTCCCAATAGCAGAAGGTCACGTCATACCCTTGGGTGGACATGAGGACCAACATGCTTTAATAAAGTTGGAGGATCTGGCAGATGAACATTCTCAAGTCATTTTTTTCTCCCTAGTAATTCATATTTATACAGTTATTCAAAGCCCATTCTCTCTTGCTGAAGTAATCATTCCAGCATGAGCTATCTTCCCCACAGGGACAGAGAGGCAGGGCTGGAGCCTTATCACCTGAACTGTTTTCTAATCCAATTTGTGGAATTATTTTTGGGTTGTCTAAAGAAGAGAAAAATTTCAGTTATGCTTCATGGTGGGAAGTTGTAGTGGGTTTGTCAGGATTCTAAAATAGATTGCATTTTAAAGATTTTTAAAAAACTTATTTTTAGCTGAAATATAAAAGCATAAAAATTAACACGTTGAGTGAGGTACCACATAATGTTTTGGTACATGTATATATTGGGTATTATTTAGGTCAGACTAACCATAGTTATCTCCTCAAAAATTTTATTTCTTCATGGTGAAAACTGTCAAAATACTTTTTTCCAGCTTTTTGAAATTTATGGTACTTCATCATTATCTGTAGTCACCCTACTGTGTTGTAGCACACCAAAAGTTCTTGCTTCTGTGTAAATATAACTTAGTATTCTTTGATCAACCATTCCCTGTCCTTTTCTCTCTCCCTGGCTTCTGATGGTCACTATTCTACTCTCAAATTCTACAAGGTATGATCAAAATATATAGTGAATGTTTAATTTTAAAACATTTTAGAAGTAAAAGGCACACTGTCATTAAGTTCCCTCAAAATACTTTCCCTTCTTCAATCACACTTTTCCCATTATTCTTGCTACTTTCTGAAGCAATTCTGGAAATTCTCTTCAGTGAGTGTCTTTACGAGGTGTGCTTAAAAAGTATGGTGAATATTGTTTCCAAGTGCCATCGAACAGAAAGGAGAGCTCACAAAAGGAAAGAACAGTTGGGGTAGGTGAAAGGAGAAAAGAAAGAAGGGAAAAGATTGCATGTCTGTATACACACACAAGATAGAGAACTATACTATTAATCTCTGCTCATCAAAAAGAACAGCTTTCATTGTTTGAATGTTTGATCATTTTTTCATGCCTATATTTTGTAATGGGAACAACTACTTTGAAGGTAACAATGTGCAATATATTAACCATTGTTAATCTCCTATTATTTTGTTTTGAAATTCAGTATCATTGTTTTTCTTTGTTTGTTAAAGAAAAAAAATCATGGTGTGTCCTAAACTCAGCTTATTCAAAGAATCTAGCACTGTCCAACTTTTGCTCTTCCCCACAGTCAAAAAAGCCACAAAAGGTAAATGTTTTGAATCTATTCAGAACACCAAGGCTCTGTAATTAGACACTTATGGAAGTGGACTTCCAGAACGATGGGATAAGTGTTTTTAAAGTGAAGAGAGTATTGTGGGGCACAACTAATGGCAGTGTATCTTTTACTGTAATAAATTTTTTTGAGGAAGTTAACCTTTCACTATCATTTCCCATATGAAATACACTTTTTTAGATTCCATGTATGAAGGAGATTATATGGTACTTGTCTTTCTGTGCCTGTCATATTTCACTAAGCATATTGGTCTCCATTTCCATCTATGATGCCTCAAGTGAAAAGATTTCCTTCTTTTTTGTGGCTAAATAATATTCCATGATTTGTATATACCATACTTTGTTTTTCTTTTTTTTGCCATTCATTAGTTGGTGTATAGTTGCTGGTTTCATTTATTTCTTTACATATGCCTAGTAGTGGGATTCCTGCATTATATGATGGATTTATTTTTATTTTTTTCAAGACCTCCGTTCTGTTTTCCATAATGGCTGTACTAAGTTACATTCCCACCTGTAGGACATAAGCATTGTCTTTTCTTTACATCCTTGCTGTTTTAGTTGTTTTGATATAAGACATTCTTACTTGGGTGAGGTGTTTTTTTTTTTATTTAAAGAGAAACAAAAGCATGTAAAGGGTAGAGATAATACAGAATTTCAAAAAAAAGATAAACAATAAGAAATCACTAGTTGATAAATTACATATTGTCCTCTTAGAAATAGTTGTTCAAGTTACAAAATTAAAGCATACAAAGTAGATATTCAAACAGTGAGAGTGTAAACAGCTACACATGCATGAGTCTCTACATGTATTTCTATCCTTTCTGTATTAGAGGGAAAAACAAAACATAGCAAGACAAAACAAAACAAATTCCTGTAAAAACATGAAACCAAAAAGTCCTATAAAACCACAGTACAAGGTGATCTACAATGATTTCTGTGTTGTTTCTTATTATCTTCAATAGAATTGTCTATATCATCAGGCATAATTGAATACAGCAGTAAAATTGAATATAGGAGTATATAACAATATTAGTAAAAATAAAACATTGTAGACAGTATAAAACTTCTAAGGCAGGTAATAATCAAACCAGAGTGGATATTCTAGTGAATCTTGTCATCTTAAGTGCAGTTGCCTATACTCTCAGACTTGATACTATCAATCATAACAGCTTTGAATAAAATCTATCAATACAAAACAGCGATCCAACAAACCAGATTTGATTATGATCAGTCATGGTAAAACAGTGTAGGTTTTACAGAGCTGTAGATTAGGAAATTAAGGATGATTACTGTACTATATCCTATTATTTTTGAGATAACTGTCTGTGCCCTCAAATCTAGTATAGGTAGAATGACTGGAACAGAATATAATACATCTAAGGAGAGTGATGTGAGTAATACGGGTTTTAAATCCTGGTGCACTATAAACAATATAGTGTATCAAGGCCATCTATGTTAGAGATTCTAGCCATCCTTCTCTGTCTCATTTCTGCTATGCTATTTTTCTGCCTTTGTTTGTCTAGTTTTCTCCTTCATTCTACTGCCTGCCCCTCTCATTGAGGCCTTTCTGCCACTGTTCCTAAAATCTTGGTATTTTTTTTCTCTCTCTCTAGAGTGTCCTTCAGTATTCTCTGTAGGGTTGGATTGGTGGTCACAAACTCCCGCAGTTCCCTTTGTCATGGAAGCATCTTGTTTCTCCATTATTTTCTGGTGACAGTTTTGCAGGATACATCAATCTGGGCTGTAGGTTATTTTCTTTCAGGGCTTGGAATACTTTGCTCCAAGCTCTTCTTGATTTGATGGTCTGTGTTGAGAAGTTAGCTGTGATCCTGATGGGCTTACCTTTATAGGTAATGTGTTTCTTTTCTCTGATAGCTTTTAATATTCTGTTTTTATATTGAATTTCTGGTATCTTGATTATTGTATGTCTGGGTATAGCTCTTTTTTGGTTGTAGGTGGCTGGAGTTTTGTATGCCTCACATAACCGAATGTCATTTTCTTTTCCCATGCTTGGGAAGTTTTCCTTAATTATTTCCATCAATAGCCTTTGTAATTCGCCTGTATGTATTCCTACTTCTTCATTCACATTTCTTATTCTTAAGTTGTAGATTCTCTTGTCATCTTCTAGCCTTTGTATTGTTACTTCCTGTTTCCTTGTTATTTTTAAGATATCTTTCCTTTCATGATCACACATTTCAAACTTGTCTTCAAGTTTTGATAGTCTATCCTTAGTTTCTTTTAAGGAGTTTTGCCATCTTTCAATGGAGTTTTTAATTTGCTGGTGGTCTCTTTGAATCTGCTTCATGTATTCTGTATTTTCTTTATATTCTTTATCAAATATTTCTCTCCTTTTTTGTGTTCTTCCCTTCTTTTATCTGTATCTTCCTGAGAACATTTCTTTTATTACTCTACTCATATCTTGCTTTATCTGATTTAATAGTTCAGATTTGAGCTAGTCTACAAGGTCCTGAAGATAATCTCTTAATGTCCATTGAAGCCATGTCTGATGTTGGGTGTTTGCTGCCCTCAGTCTCCCTTGTTTTTCCCTCTTCTGGATTGGTGCTCTCAGGGTTCTGGGCTGGGGGCCTCCTCTTGCCTCTCCTGTCATGGTCCCGGCTTCCTCCACACAGGTTACAGTGCAGGTCCCAGCCCCCTTCCCTGTTGGCCACGGTTTCTCTGAAGCACGTTGGTGAGGGAACTCTGCCCCCTCTGCCTGCCCCCTCCCCACTGGGCCAGCCAAACTTTAGGGGCTTTCACCCTAAAGTTTGTATTTGTTTCCTTTCTGTTAGTGTGTGCTTGGTACAGGGAATTGATTTGGGATGGCTCATTGGGTCCTGGCCAGGGGCATGGCCCAGTCCAAACAAATCCCACGAATCTGCTCTGGGGAGGGAGCAACCAACTGCAGTCACTGTTGCTCCCAGTTCAGGCTCCTCTTGCCTGATTCCAACATATTGCCCATTTGGTTGTGCCCTTCCTGTGGGGGGGGGGTCATCTCATTCCCACCACTGACAGTGGACTAATGAAGGTCCTGTTGCCAGTGCCACTCTCTGTTGGGCTCACCAAACCCCAACTTCAGAGCTGCTGTGGTTCCTGTGAGTGGTGGCAGGAACGAGTTTGGGCGGCTCTGCCTGCCAGTGTGGATTCAAGCTGGCACAAACTCAGGCCAGCACAAACTTGGCAGGTTGCAATGAAAATGCTGTGTCCCGTAATTTTTAGTTGTTTCAGTTGTAGTCCCGATATGTTTGATGAGCTTTTTTACATTTTAATTTCTTCCTGTGTCAAGAGGATTCATCTCCCTCTGTCTGGATCTCTCCAGGATGTTTTGCTCTGGCATATGAGTTGTTTCTTCCAGGAGGCTCTGTATTTTGCTGCTCACTGATCGGCCATCTTGACTTCTTCCCCCTTGGGTAAGATTTTGATTTGCATTATTTGTGATTTTGATTTGCGTGTCCTTGATGATTAGTAATACCAAGCATTTTCTGTTTCTTGAGACCCTCTAGTCCAGGATGGCTTCCAACTGAAGGCAGTCCTCCTGGCTCAGCCTTCAAAGTGCTGGGATTATGAGTATGCACTACTGTGCCCAGCTGCTGAACATTTTTAATGTTCCTGTTGGCCATTTTCATGTTATCTTTTGATGTATGTCTTTTTAGAATGATTATCCATTTTAATTGGTTGTCTTTTTGCTATAGAATTTTTGCACTTCCTCATGTAATCTTATTGTCAACCATTCAGATGGTTGACAATAAGATTAAATTTGTTTCTAGGTATTTTGTTTGGACTTTCAGGTAACTCAAAAACTTATTGTCTTTCACCTCTTTGGTTAAATTTGTTTCTAGGTATTTTGTTTGGTATTGTTTTTAATAGATAGTATAAATGTGATTGTTTTCTTGACTTTCAGGTAACTCAGATGTGTAATTTGTATTTGTTTCCTTTCTGTTGATTGTTTCCTTTGCTGTGCAGAAGCTTTTCAATTTGATGTAATTCTATTCATCTATTTTTCCTTTGTGTGTGCTTTGAGGTTTTGTCCAAAAACTAATTGTTCAATTTCACTGTCTCAGTACCCAATTTCTCCTATATTTTCTTCTAGCATTTTCATATCTTACATTTTAGTCTTCAATTCATTTTGAGCTGATTTTTGTAACTGGTGATAGATAGGGCTCTCCTTTATTGTTTTGCATGGAGATATCAATTTCTCCAGCAAGTTTATTTGTTGTTTTTCAAAACAATCATTTCTTTATTGACTTTTTTTCTGAATGCAATGACTTTTTTACTCTTAAGGAAAATAAATGTCTTTTAGAAACAGCTTGATATATACAATCTTCAGTGTGAAGCAATATATTAATAAGAACACTAGTCATCTTAACATTTACAGTCTTCATATCTATTTTATATGTGTATACACACACACACACACACACACACACACTATATAACAAGGCCAGGTAGAATACACATGCTCACTATTTTACAGTCATATGTACAAGAAGTTGTGAAGGCAGCCCTGGGCAGGGGGCTGCCTCAAACCTACTTAAGAATGGACAGAGCTGAGGACACAGATGGACTGGTGGGACTGGCCTGAGCTGGTGGTGGTCCAGCAGTATTTATTGAAAGTGCTGTCTTTTCTCCAGTACAAGTTCTTAGCACCTTTGTGAAAAGTTGGTTGGCTGTAGATGCCTGAGTTTATTTCCAGGCTTTCTGTTCTGTTCCATTAGTCTATGTGGCCATGTTTATGCCAGTACCATGTTCTGATTACTACTGTTTTAAGTATGTTTTGAAATCAAGTAGTGTAATGCCTGATTCTTTTTAAAGAATATTGATTCTTTTAATCCATGAACATGGGTATCTATAAATTTTTGTGTCCTCTGGATTTTTTCTATCAGTGTCTTATAATTTTAAAAAAATTATTTATTTTATTTATTTTTTATTTTGTAATTTTCATTGTAGAGATCTTTCACCTCTTTGGTTAAATTTGTTTCTAGGTATTTTGTTTGGTATTGTTTTTAATAGATAGTATAAATGTGATTGCTTCCTTGACTTTCAGGTAACTCAAAAATCATTTTTATATTATATTTAAAGCATTGATATTTATTATAGCTAGCATTTTGTCTGATCTCCACCACAGGGAGGGATGTATTAAACTTAGCAACATTGAAAGTGGTGTAGGTATAAGTTCCATTGTTTTTTTCTTAAAATGTTTTTGGCTTAGAATCTTCCGAAACCTTGAAAAATGTTATCACCAGGTATAAAAGTCCTTTTAAGGTCTATGCAGTGAGGGAAAGTATGGTGTCAACTAAGTATCCTGACAAGTGTGTTTATATTTGGTATAATGAATTATGTTGCAGTCTTTTTGTTTCTGATTAGCATTTTGAAAGCCACCTTGAAAATTGTCTAGTAGCACCCTGAGGTGAATATACCCACATCTAGGAGCTCAGATCTTCTGGTACTCCCTGACCTTTGGCAAATTGCATAACTTCTTGGGAATAGATTATCTCCAATTTTTGCTTCGTGCATTTGTCAGTGAATTGGGGAGAGTAAAATTATGTACCTTGAAGGGTTTCAGGTCTTGCCTCAAAATCTGAATGTCGTTTCTTTTTAAAGAGTGTTTACTTTGAAACTGTTGTATAATGTATTGACTTGTAAGTGGCTAGTTAGAATTCTGCATCTCCCTCCCAATATTGAGACGCTTTACTAATGTGGAACAGTTGGGGTGTTACTTGCCTAAAAGTGCAGGCATCAGGGTAAATACCGTTATTTTGTCACTGGAAATCTGTTTCCTTTCAACATTAAAATGCTAATTTATTCCTGTTTTTTTTTTTAAATAGGTCTTACAAATTAAGAAAATTTGGAGCTGCAGAAATGGTTGGTCTTAGCTACAAGCGGGAATTTGAAGTCACTCTGAAATACATCCTGGGATAATTGTGTTTGACTGGAACCAAATCTTATGAAATCCCCAAGGTAAAACAATTTTAATGGCATCTAGAGATAATATCTTGATAAATTATTGAATATTTAGCATTACTAAGTATCCACGAATGGATGGACCTTTATAGAAGCCTTTTAAAACAGACTATTTGGGAATTTAGGGAAATTCCATTCTCTGAACTTTAACTTTCATCCTTGAAAAGCAGTGCTTTGGCTTTTTCAGTTGAGGGAAAGTTGAGGAGAGACAGAATTATTGAACAGATTTTTCTGCCCCAATTCCTCCCCCTCTCCTGGCATTTCCCTGGGGAATCAGACCTACACTAAATTATGTACTTGTTCGAGCAACAAAGAACTTGTTGCTGTTCTCCCAGGAACTGTTGATGTGAGGAGATGGATTGGGCTCATGTTAAATGTCTGCCCACGAGACTTTTGATTTTGGGAGTTTGTTGAGTTGATCCAACTAGGAAAGCAGAAACGATTCTGAAATTATGGAACAGAGGGAAACACAGTCAGGAACTAGGGATACAGATGATGGGAGAGCTAGAGAGGCCACGCAGGTGGTGATGGAGCCACTCTTGAGTCAGCAGCTGCAGGACCACTGCCGTGCTGGGCTGCTGCGACAGAGAAGGCAGAGCTGGGCAGGGGCCTGGGAAGGGAACTTCAGGGGGAGCTAGATCAGTAGCAGACCCTTCTGCAGGAACTGGAGTCGAGGGGGAGAAACAGCTGCTCTGTAGATGCTGTGAGGCAGGGAGGTGGAGAGACGTACCTTGACGCTGCCTTTCTTTCCTTCCTTCCTCTTCCAGCCTCGAGCCATTTCCTCTACCTGGCTGAGCTGCGGGTCTGGGAAATACCCTCTGGAGGCGCCCTCAGTACAAGGGAAGGGGGAAGAATAGGTCTGAAGGTAAAATAGGCCCAGGTTGGCATGGAGTTTATATTTTTTGAAAAAAAAATTGTTTTCTTTTTGCAGTATCATTTTCACATCAGAAAAGTAGCTCTTCTCATGGCTGTGCTGTGATTCATTTAACCAGTCCTATATCATTAAAAGTTGGGATCATTTTTAATATAGTAAGCAATAGTTTAATAAAGTAAACAATAGCCAAAATTCCGTACACATTTCTAGCTATTTCTTTGTGATTAAATCCTATAGGTGATTTGCCTCATTGAAGGATATGAATATTGTAAGTGTTTGACTCACATTATGAAATTACCTACCAGTTTATAGTTTTACCAAGTTAAATACTTACCATTCTACAGGAGAGATGTCTCATTCTGTTTTTACAGCCAATGGACATCATTATTTTACAGATGCATGCTAATTTTATAGGCCAAAAAAGTGTCCCTTAGTTATTTATTTTGTATATTTATCAGACATTTAAATTTCTCCTTTTGTTGCATTGTAAAACTCTTAGTCTCTATAAATTCAACTAGGAGACAGGCACAAAAATAGAAAAGTAATTGGAATAGGTAAATTTTAAAATAGACCTTTTTTATTGTTGGCATATCTTTTCAGTATAATTACATTCATCTTGAGGAGTTTGTTCATATATATATATTGACTCTTGATAATTTTTATTACTCTCCTTTCCTTCTGCCTTCTCCGATCCCCTTTTCCCCAAGTTCTGTAAAAATGGAGCATATCCAGTAGTGGTATTTCAAGTTATCTAGGAGAAGACATGTTGTTCCAGAGGGTGGCAATGGGGTTAGGTGCCGCTGGCTGGTTGGGAGGGGTTCACATTTGAAAGCTTACACATCACGTTTTAATGAGCCTAATGGGAACTTTTTATCTCAGAGGATGGATCTTGGAGGATGAGTCTTAGGGATGACTCCCACAACCCCGCAAAGTCAATTACTCATGCCCCATGGAATCTTCTGTGAAGATGGACAGTAGTAGATACGAATGCTTTTCCAAGGTCTCTCTTTAGGAGTGACAAGTTTATTCCCTCCATGGTTGGAGCACTGCCAGAGGATAGCTCATAGTTTCCCACTATCAGAGTTGCCCTCCAATGAAAGATCCACCTTACCCAAATGACTCCTGTTCTTTAGGGGTAGCTCATATCTAACAACCAGTTAACGTTTTATATAAAGGGCTTGTGCACCTTCAAATTTTGAATCATTAGGCAAATTTTAATGTTTTAGGTTGCTTATTGAATGCCCACTCATGAATACCAAGGAAAGATTGCACATAAAATGAGGGTTCCTCGGACCCATTATGGTAATAATCAGCATTACGAAGTATGTGCCAAGCAGAACCCAGTTTTGCATTTCAAATGCCAAAAGCCCTTTTTTGCCTTAACTTTTGCTTCAGAAGTTTATTAAGAAACATTCCAAGTATGGTGGCACATGTCTGTAATTCCAGTACTTGGGAGGCTAAGGCGGGAGGATCATTATGAGTTTGAGGCCAACCTGGGCTATATAAGCAAATTCAAGGCCATCCTCAATTACAAATTGAGACCTGTGTCAAAAAAAAAGTTTGTTAAGAAACAGTCAAGGGAAAATTAATCAAGCTATATGTAATTCTCTTATGTTAAAAAGAGCAGAACATCAGGGCTAAGAGTAATCCATTGTTGGTATTTTCCAATTATTACTCTTGTTTTTGAATAGACCATGAAATCACACTGAACTGAATTGTCTTAGAATAACTGTTTTGACACTGACCATTCATGTGAGGTTGACTTTATTTTCTTGTTCTGTCCTCTTCCTGCCCCAGCTTTGAGAGTGTTTCAGTGAACTATGATTTCCATCTTCTAAAACTATACAACCAATGTAACCAGAAAGCTCTTGGGCCACATGTGCATAAGTCTGCTGGATTCTTTCAGAAGCAGAAACCATGTACATTTTGTTTGAATCCAGCTCTAAGTGTGTACCTTTTGAATTTTATTATAGGAAATAGAATTTAACACCCAAGTTCTAGCAGGGAAACTTGAGCCATACCTTGGAGATTCATAAATAGACTTCACTGAGGAGCTGCTGACTTGGAAAGCCCTAATTACAAAAAGTGGCTATTGAAAATAAGAGTTAATGCTCAATTCCAATTCAAGTTTGATTGGTCTTTGATTTTCTTGGGGGAATGGAAGTCAAGGGCCAAGGATCTCTCATGCCTTCTCCCTGCCCCTAGGTGGGTTTTGCCAGGAAGCCTGGCCTTGCTGGGTCCTCACTGACTCCAGTCATGTTTTCCCTCTAGAATGAGAGTCTGTGCCAGGTCAGTGCTGCTGTCACACTGGGTCTTCCTGGCCTATGTGTTAATGGTGTGCTGTAAGCTGATGTCTGCCTCTAGCCAGCACCTCCGGGGACATGCAGGTAAGCCCTTTAAGCTCATTACGCTCTACTGAGATCAATTAATAAAGCCCTTTCAAACGTCAGAGTCTGCATTTTAGACACAGGCAATTGACAAGCAGACAGCACCACAGAGAAATGAGCTGGGCTTAATAGTTTGGTGCTTCAATAATGCTGCTCCTGCCATGTTGTCAAGATGTCTTCAGGGTTTTTAGACTTTCCGTTTCCTAGGTACACTTCAATTTTTACAGAAAAGCAACAGTACATTGAGTGTGTATGCATGTACTGCAAACATTGTCCTGCAAGCACTGGAGAAAGTAGAACATGTGGACTGATAAACTTCGCTTCACACAAGGCTAGAGTGAAATGAACTTTCAGATAATTTAAGACCCTTCTGCAATATATGGAGAAAAGATGCTGAATGATAAAAAACAAAAAGTAAAGCAGAACATAAAAAGGGAAAGAAAAAGAGTGGAAGCTTTTGCATGGGCTCTAAAATGAAATTTTTATGTGTGGTCATTTTAATAATTTCTGGTGAAACTCAGATACATGTATTACTTTTTTCTACTGCCCAGGGCTTTGGTACTGAGGTGTGTGTGTGTATGCATTGCACATGTGCAAGACAGAGGGAGAGAGAGAATGAGAGAACAAATGGAAATATCTGTGCTTCCCCTCTCCTTTGTGACATCTATATTAAAAGTGACCCAGATTTGGAAATCTCAGAAAATTGTTTCCCTCAATAACTTCCATTTGTTAGTGGACTTGGCCAAATCATTAGTGATTCTGCTTTGGTAACTTGGGTGTGGAAGTGCCAGAAGTGCTTTAGCTTTGCTAAATCCTCTCTCCAAAAACCTTTGTGTGTGGAAACATTCATGCAGTAGCCGTACTTCTACATGTATAAAAGTCATGCTCTCTACTCCCTGACTCTGATATGTTAAGGTTAACTGTAATTTTAGGTTCAAGGTAATTTCTTAAATCTCTCACAATTCAATTTTCTCTCCTCAAGCAACAGTTAGAAGGAGATGTAAAAAATAGTGATTGAAGTTGTAGCAAATCAGGATAAAATCAGTAGCATTCAGCGGCTGTGGAGTGCCCACAGCTAGCTGGTGACTGCCTGGTGTGCCTTTTGATGAGTTTGTTCAGGAGGACAGGGTGTTTGAAGTCATTAGTCTTATCTGTTTAATACACATCTCTCTTCTTGAATGGAGGTTAAGAGTTGGGCTAGTCAGCACGCTGATCATTTCAGTGGGGCCTCTTATCAGCAGCAGATTGCCAGGCTTTTTGGAGCCATGCTGGCTGTGTGTGGGAGGTTGTGTTGCAGAGTGATTAAAACTTGAAGGAAATGAAAGACACGACTGAACTTCCCATCTTCATCTGTGTGGCAATCACTGTTTCATATGTAACTCTGAATTTGGGAAAGGTAGAACTCTGTGGCAAAATCTAAATTAAGATGAAATCATGTACCCAAGAAAGGCTGATACTGCTTTCCATATCAGCAGAAGTTCAACATATGTCAGGGATAGTGAAGGGGTGTGAGTGAAAGACCTATGGCTAATCCTGCCAAAGAAGTGACAGTTTGTCTTAGACTGCTAGATGACTTCCTTTGGATTCTCAGTACACATGGCCTGCAGTTTGGTTTCTCTTTGGGTTGTTGCAGATTCTTCTTCCATCACCTGTAGAGTTTAAGTACTTGTTGCTCCACATCTTACCAACCATTAAAGGAGTCAGGTCAAGCTGGTTCCTGGGGGCTCTGTTCTTTAACTGAAGATGTGTGCTGCCCGAAGGACCATTTTTTGTAAGCATTCTTTGCCTAATTTGAGGAACTCACTGGTTGGCCTCCCTGGCTTTCTGCAGCACAGCACACCTGCCAGAGTGAGAGCTCCTGAGTTATCCTGCAAGGCCCTAATTTGTGCCCTTGATGCTTAGGATGGAGAGGGTGCTAAAGAAATATTAATAGGCTGATTACTTCTGTGTATTTGTGTCTTAGTTATTTTTTCATTCCTGGGACAAACTACTGGATACCCATCAGATAAAGGAGCAAAGGTTTATTTCAGCTCACAGTTTGTAGAGTTCTCAGTCCATAGTTAGCTGGCTCTGAGGTAGAGTGGCATGGCCAAGGGGTGTCACAGAGGAGAAACAGTTCATGGTGTGGCAGGCAGAAGGCAGAAAACAGCAAGCCATAAGCTTTCCTTTCCCTATTGTCCCATCCAGGCTACAAGCCTTTGGGATGGTTCCACTCACACCTGGGGTGGGGCTCTTGTTTTCAGTAAATCCATTCAGGCATACCCGGAACTATGCTAATTCAAATCAGTGGGCTAATTTTGTACCACACACTCTTATCCCAGTATCCCCCCCCCAACACAGCCAGCTCAGAAAACCCCCACTTATGAGTATATGGGGCTTTGGGGGGACATCTAAATACAAGCCACAACAATTTGTTACCATCTTATAAGCTATATAGTTTCCTTCTGGGGATAAAAATTATAAAGAATATAAGCAATTTTGAAAGTTATATCCTTTTAACTTTTGCTTGGCTGTCTTCCTAGGAAAAAAGAATGTACACCAGTATGTATTTGTGCACATATATGTTACTATGCACCATTTCATAACCCCCGCTGGACCCTTATTCCCATGAATGACAGAGTTTAGAAGTCTTTTCATTGGTTATTCATAGATCTCTATTACTCTAGACTGCATGGGAATCTGTTAGATGATTGTACCATAAATTATATGGTCATTCTAATTTTGGTTTATTATCAGACTTGTACAGTTTCTGAGTTACCACACCAACTCCAACAGAAGAAATTTTCATTGATTGCTCATGAGTACTGGGTGGCTAAATATGTGAACTGAATGGTTTTCCTTTGCTACAGTCTTTTTGTAATCCATGGTGGACAGAAGCTTTGTTTTTTTAAACATTTGGTTTTCAAGGATGATGTGGTGCTGTCTCCATTCCAGTCACTTCCACCTCCAGATGGAGGTGACGAGGGGAACAGCTATGCGGGGGTGGAGGTGTTCACCTGGAAGGTGCTTATGAGACACAGTTAAGTGTGGATGTTCTGCCCCGCCATTGGCTAGGGCTTCATCATGACTACACTGAACTGCAGGGGAAGTTGGGAAACATACTCTAGCTGTGGACCCAGGAAGAAGAGATGAACATTTTCTGGGCATCCTGTTGTCTCTGACACCATGCATTTCATATTTTGAGAATGCAAATGTCCTCTAGAACTTTTGGTGTTATTTATATTTATACTAACAGTAACAGGAACAATAATGCCTGTGTTTTCATACCTTCTTCAACTTCGAGTACTGTCAAGTTTAAATGTTTTGCTAATAAAGCTGTACAAGCTGCTATCTGGTGGTTGTGACTTACATCTCTTTTGACTAAAGACAATAGGTTGATGGATGATTTGCATTTGTTTTTCTTTGGACTATTTTGCTTGTTATCCATTTTATTTTTGGTCTTATTCATTATTTACTTGCTGATTTGTGAAAGATTTTGTGAATTGGAAGCATTGGAGGATTTGGATCGACCTTGCTCTGTGCCTTCCTCTTTTCTGCACTACCTGAGCTATCCCATTCTACACTATAAAGTTTCTCTAGTGATCACCAAGAGAAGACAGTACAAGATCCTTGCAGCGGCCACATTGCATTTTCTTTCCAGTTTAGTGCTCATCTAATAAAGAGAGAACTAAGGGATCAGAACAAGGGGGTGCAGTGCTGAGAAACTGTGCTCTGCAGGGTGACTTGCGGGCAGCCTGACGGCAGGAGTGCATTTCCGAAGTGACCCACAGAAGCTTGAGTATGAGCATCCAGAAAGGTCCTAGACACAGGCCTTTGTGCTAGTGCCTGCTGAGCAGAGGAACTTTGGCCCCAGGAGCCCCTGGTTAGAAGCTTGCTGAATGCTTCTAAATGCTTAGCTTAGCAGAGTGGGTTACTGATCATTATCTATAAGTGAGATGTTTTATAACCTTGTCCCCCCAGCTGACCAAGACAGAGACAAAGGGGAAGAAGTTGGGAGCCTAGCACCAATTTGGGAGATGAGAGGAGTTAGTTGTGGATTGAAAATTCAATTTTAGTTCAAACATTAAAAACTAAACAAATGCCACTTAATTTTCACATGATAGCTGGTGGAAATCCTTTGCTTTAGACTTCTGTTTAGAATTCTGTTTGTCAAAATAATGGAGCAGGAGACCCTGTATAGGTCTTCTGTAGCCCCAAGCCATAAGGTGAAGGAATCGCTTTGGCACATCCTTTCTCTGAAAAGGATTAACTTTGTGCTTTCTTTTTACCTTGTTAACAACATTATTTTCCACAAGAGGGCAGCAAACACAGCACACTGGGAAGATGGCTGGTTGGAAGGCAGTGTCAGAAACTGGGGAATCCCGTGGAATTAATGGAGTAGGGAGGTTTCTGGAAGTTTCATCCTGGGTAGACGTGAAGGTGGGAGCTAAAGTTCTCTCCATTCCTAAGATTTATCTCGGGACTATTTGGACAATTTAAGAATTAGGTTTTACCCTCTGTAGATCACTGTACTACTCTTTTGGTTGAACTGGGTGTCAGGAGCTTGGATGCTACTGAATTACAGGATCATTTTAATATATTGTACCATTTCTCCAGAGCTTTAAGCATGACCTGAGCTGGGCTGGTTCACCAAATGCTGGTGACTTTTAAACCTTATTGGTGTCAGTATACAAAGCCCCCCAAATTTGGTGCACACATGGCAGCAAGGGAACAGAGGGAATTCAGTGCCGGGGGGGCCCCAAAACAAGCATAATTCTGGTTCTACCACAGCCTGCCTGTGTGACCTTATACTGGCCACTTAACCTCTTTGAACCTGTGTCATCATCTATAAAAGTGAGACGTGAATGCATGCCTAATTTACGTGGACTTACTGGGCTGACTCAAGAAAGAGTAGATGGAGGGACAAACCCAAGTGTATGTACTTAATAAATGGAAACTGCTTTTAAATTTAGAGGCATCTAGAGGGAAGGAGTCAGAAAAGTGATGCATTAAAAAAGTGGCCGAATGCTATGTGTATCTTTAGGGAGGTACGATCAGTACTTTTGGGGTTTGAAAGTTTATAATGTAAAAATAAAAAGGCCTGTTTATCATTGTTCAAAAAGCCAACTAGAAGAGAGTCACTTGATGAACACTGAGCTTTTGACTCAGACTTAAGAAGAAGACATTCACTACACTTGGGGTGTTGAAAGCCCTTTCCTGCTGTAGAGGGGGTGCCCCATTGGTTAGGAACTGCTCAAGTGTCAAGAATTGTGGAAGTCTGAGAATTCACTCTGCTTGGGAGCTCGCATGTGGGGGGGTGGTCCCTGGAAGGTGTGAGATGTGTGGTCAGAGACTAAGGGTTTAAGGGTTTTGTTAGGGCAAACCAGCAGCATGAGCCTCAGGTTTGTGTCAATCCTCCTTTTGTACTGGGTTGACTTTTGAATCTGCTTTGGGACTCAGTCTCCTCTTCGGTAATATGAGGATGATAAAGAAGAATAAAAATACTTCCTGTGAGTGGTAATGAGGAGTTGGTTTATTCCTATCTGAAAAGTGCTGAGAATGGTCTCTACCTAGTAAAGGCCTAAAATTTCAAATCACTTTTATGAGACCTACCTTCTCCTTTTGAATACGTTCTATTTCACTGAAGTTCTGTGTTATTTGAATTTATGGAAATTTAGTTTTTTCATTATTTTCTCTGTTATAAATAACACAAGATATTCCTTCTGTGATTGTGTATTTTGGTGCTTTGTGTTACTTCTAATTTAGGAGAAATTCTGTGAAGGCTGTTTTCATATTTGGGTTTGTGTTTCTGTTCCCTGCCACCTGATTTTCTTAAGTATCCTATATTTTGTCAAAGATAACAATTGAGTAGGGAATTTAAATTCTTCCTGGTGTGTTTTGAATGAGGCCTAAATGTAATGTATTAATTTTGGAAATGATATATCTGCATGTGTGAACTGCTGCTTTTACTTTGCAGGCCGAAATAGTTTAGAAATATGATTTTCCTGCATTGTCTAAGTTTTGACACTAGAGGGCAGGCAAGGCTTAGAATCGCTAAATAGAAAAATACGTAATTTTGAATGTTTTGTTGCCACATTTAAAAGTAAAAAGAAACAGGTTAATCTTACTAATGTACTTTATTTAACCGAGTATATTTAAATTATTATCATTTAGACATATGGTTCTAGATGCATTTCAAGTACTCAATAGCCAGAAGTGCCTTAAGCCTGCTGGAATAAGTAACTGAAGCTAATGAATCAGGTCTGAATGTTATTTTCAGATGAGAATTACAAGTTGTTTGTGTTTTCATGGGTCAGGACATTGTCTTCTGTCCCTTTTTTCACCTGATTTCTTTTATCTTTTTGTCTTTTTCTGTTGTCTGACATTCAGTTATCCATCAAGAAACTTACTTGACCACTGATGGGCATTTGCTCCCTGGAGTGAAACTTTAAGAGACAGTTTCAGTATAATTTCTCCTACAGTTTTCACTGTCACACTGTTGATAAATGGCTACTTTCTTGAATGTAGAGACACTTTCCTACATGGGCAGCTTTTCACTGTAACTTATTCTGTTATATGAACAAGAAAAGAAAGCATGCTGGCATGGTGTAAAAAGCCCGTGTTTTTGGTGATGATGGAAAAGCATGTGTATGATGCTGCTAACTTTACCTTTACCTCGGTAGCTTTGACATTAAAAAAGATCGAGGCCTCCCCACAGCTGTAGTGCCTCTGAATCTTGCAAAGAGGAGCCCAGGTGACCATATTATGTAGCAGCTGTATTGGTACAGCTGTCATTCAGACCTGTAGCTAAAGATAAAATCCACTGATTCAGAACAACAACAACAATAAAAATCTTTTTAAAAAAATTTTATTTAAAGAGAGGGGAAAAATAAAGCAAAACAGAAAAAAAAGAGTAGAAACAGTACAAAATTTCAAAAAAACAAACAGTAAGAAATCACTAGTTGAAACATTACATATTGTCTTCCTGGATGTAGTTGTTCAAATTACAAAATCAAAGCATAAAAAGTGGACATTCAAATAGCTCCCTTCTCTGATCCAACAAAAACTTAGCAACATAATTATCATTCCTACACCCTTAAATATACATGAGGTTATATCCTTTAGAGCACCTGCTTTTCCTCCTTTTGCTTTTTAGATCCATTATCTATTTAGTTATATCATGTTTCAGCTTGCTCAGTACCTTGCTGATCTTTTTTGTTGCTGTTAATTTCTTTAAAATTTTTTTTTCTTATTTATTATTATTTTTTATTTTATTTATTTTATTTTAAAGGTAGTAAAATACAGCAGAACAAGACAGGACATAGCCAACTGAGGCAGTGCGGTGAAATTGGCACAGAACCTCACAGCAGGCCACCGGGACAACAGCAATAGGTACAGCAGTACATCTAGTTTTCTTCACAATAGTTGTTCCTTCAATCAGGCAGAGCAATATCGAAGGAAGTACCGAAATTACAAGAACAGACTATTGAATAGAGCAATACCATTGATCAAAACAGAGCAAAACAGAGATAAAAATATTTGCCTCAAAGAGATGGCAGAAGAAAATCCCCCTTATTTGCTATATTGCATATAGTCAAACTCACAAGACATGCTCAGATCTCTGGCTCTCATTTGCTGGCGGGGGGTGGTGGTGGTGGTGGATGCTCTGGTAGGCTCACAGTCGCCCACCAGAGGGGTGAACTGGCTGCCCATTTTCCCAGCGCCCCAAGGTCCAACATGGCATGTCGCAGATCTCAGGAAACGCTGATATGGTTCTCACCCTGGGGTGGCCACAGCTTGCCAGGCCACATCCACTTACCAGAGTGACGTGCTGGTGGCTGCCTGTTTTCCCAGCCAACAAAACTTGATCCTACTTCTTGCCAAGTTATGGTCTAAACCTAAGCGGTGATGGGTGTTAGCTTTAATTGTAGTTGGCACTGTGTAGTCTGATAAGTATCCAGGTTCCCCATAAAGTTGCCTTCCCTCTCTACCTCTGCAGGAGGACTGTGAAAATCCTTACTCATTTTTCACTGGTATAGCCACTTGTGGATGCTAACAGCATTTTTTGTGAGAGATTTCACTGACCTCCCTTATCCCTGACGTTGTTTCTCTCCAGTGCCAACTTGACATGCTCATCATAATCTCAGTGTCTGGTTTCAGGAGGTGTTAATGCTCACCTTCTTTTCATCTCCTTTGCTGCAAGTTCAAGTCGCAGTGCCATTGGCAAGGTCAGCTTTGCAAAATACCTGACAAATGAGCCTGCTTTTATCCTTTTGCATGGGAAGGAAGGGCGGTCACACTGAAGAGGCCAGCATTTAGGCTCCTTCTCTGAACGTCCACCGACCTACTCACTAGAGTGGGCTTTTTCTCCTCCCCCATTTGTGTCTCGGAGGCAGAGCAGACCAAGATGTTTAAAGAGTTCTCTGAGTAGTTAGAATATTTTCCTTATCCTGGAGAAGAACCATACTCTTTTTTTCTTTCAAGCTACACTGTTAAACTCATTGAAACAAAGCCCACAGTTTGGGGTTCAAAAACCCAGGGGTCAATATCTCATCTGTATGTCAGTGCTATGTGAAGAAGTTAGAAGCTTCTGTTACATATCAGGAAAGTATGATCATTTGTAAAAAGAAATAGGAAGGGTAGAGATGGGGCAGGAAGGAAAATGAGGTCTTCATGTTTTCCTAGGTGTTGCTTGGATGTTTTAAATATTTTAGCCCATATGGTGGTCTCAGAATAGTGTGCTAGAAATAGTATTATTGAAGAGGCATTTCAGAACACATTTAAAAAGACTGATTGGTTGTGAGAAGGCTATGTTTGCAATAGTTATAAGCAATGGAATTTCTAATGTCATCAGTGCTTGAGTTTAGGGAGTGTCACCAAGGTAAACAAAGTTAGGAGGGCCTGAATGCAGTAGGTGTTTCCAACTGGGCTCTGTTTTCTTGTTTCTCACCTGTTGGCTGGAGATGGAAACAATAGAGAAATTTATTTCAGGAAAAATATAGCATGAGCATGAACTGAAATAAATGAATATCCACAGTGTTGCTGGCAGCAGGTAATTTTCCGCAGGTTAGTGCTGACATTGCATAGCTACCTGCTCAGGGGCTGGAAATAAATACCAGCAATCAGGACTTGGTGCAGGTATCTGAAGAGTTTGGACTTGGAAGGAGTACTAAGACAAGGTCTCCATCTTCCTCCCCCTGCACATACAGTTAGACTTTGGGAAGTCCCATTTACTTTGGATAAATTTATTTCTAATTTGGGAAGCCTTTGCAAGGAATAGCAGAAGGCATTTTTTTTTTTTTTTTTTGAGACAGGGTCTCACTATGTGACTCAGGCTGGCCTTGGGCTCACTTTGTAGCCTAGGCTGGTCTTGAACTAGCAATGATCCTCCTGCTTCAGCCTCCTGAATACTGGGATTACAGGAATGTGCCATCATGCCCCGCTGGAAGGCATTTCTTAAGAGAGGATCTTTGTAAGTAAGCCTGGTTGGATTGCAACGAAAGAAGAGAACAAATGAACATGTTGCTGTTTTCTGCCCTCTGCCCTCAGAACCCTGGGGTCACATGACAGACTTTCAAATAAGTGTGGAACAGTGAAGGACAGTGAGTCCCAGTGAGAGACAGTCTGTGTTTGAGCTCTTGCTAGCCAACCATATTGGACAGGAAACACTGCCCATGTGGAAAGAGAGAGAGGACAGCCTGTGACAGATGCTATTTCTCTAGTTGATTTGCTTCTAAGATCCCATAGAAACCCTTGAAGCATCCACAGAATGGCTAGATCCACGTCTTGGTTGTCCAGGCCGTGTGAGTGGGTGTGCACATGTGTGTGTGTGTGTGTCTTTCTTGTCCCGAAAAAGCAAATATTATGGTGCTTGCGATGAAATGAACAGCTACTTTGAAGAAAAAGACACTAAGGTACCCAGTGCTGATTCCATAGCATCATGATATGAAATCCAGCAATGCTATTATTTTTTGTTCAGAGTGATTTTAGTCTGTTTTGTTTAATTTCAACATACATGAAGGTATGGACAGCTATTTTGAAGAGAATGAGAGACATTATGGCAACCATTGTTGACTTCCTTATAGTCTGGTCTTGAAGACCTAAAATGCCTTCATCATCCTGTTCTGATCAGTTCTATACTATTTTGTTTTGTATGAATTTGTTGTATGTGAAGATATGGACGACTATTTAGAAGAAAACAAGAGACAATGTGATAGACAGTGAAGATCTCTGGTTGTCTTGCTTTGAAATCTGTGTCTTTTACACTGTTATCTTATGATCTGTTTTGTTCTGTTTAATTTTGCCCTCTTTAAAAAAAAATTATGGTGCTTGGTTTCCCCAGGTGGGCAGAAGGGCATTCATCTTTCTCTTCTGCCATATGTTGTTCCAGTCTTGAATTTGTTTTCTGATGAGCTTGACTTGCAGCTTGTAGATTTATGATGTAACACAACTGGGTGGTTTCGATGAGTCACTGAAACCTAAATTTGAACCCTGTTAACTTCAGAACTTGTGATGATTCTGAAATGATAAGGCTGACATTTACCCACGTGCTGTCTCTGAAAAAGAGATTTGCTAAGCAAATAAATATGTAGCATAAATATATTTATCCAGCAGCTGTTTATCTTAAAAATTGTCAAATGCTTTGGGAAACCTTTATTTAACATAAAAAAGAAAGGCTTGTGTCTTTGTAAAGTCCTACCTGAGTGACCCTGGGAAGTTATTTTGTCTTTTTGAGCCTCAGTTTCTTTTCCTGGAAATGATGTAATAACATCCCCTATTACAAAGTATTTTGGGGAGGTGAAATGAGACAAGGTAAAGGATTTAATGTTATAACTGGAACTGGATGCATGTATTTTATTTTAATTTTATTATTTTTTTGGTACTGAGGATTGAACTTGTGATCTCATGCTTTCCAGGCAAGCGCTTATGCCACTAAGCTAAATTGCTAGCCTGATTATTTATTTTATTTTTATTTTTAACAACTTAAATGAAATGTAATGAACAGAGTAACCTGCACATATTTAAAAGTGTACAGTCTGGTAAATTTTAATGTGTGGATGCCCTTGTGAAGCCATTCCCATGATCACATGATGGTTGTATCCTGCCCCAAAGTATAGATTTATTCGTTTGTAATCCATCCTCTCACCCCTTCCATGCCCAACCTAGGCAGCTGCAGAGCTTTTTGTCTGCTATGGTTTGGATCCCAAGTGTTCCCCTAAAGTCCCCCTGGTATTCCCCTAAAGCTTGATCCCAGCTGAGTGGTTTGAGGGGGTGGTGGAAGCTTCGAAAGGTGGTGCTGAGTGAGGGTCTTCAGGTCACTGGGGAGGGGCCCTCGATGCCACCAACTGTAGGACTCCAGCCCTTCCCTCTCCCGTTCATGGCCCACCAGGAAGTGAGTGGTTTTGCTCTGCTGTGAACTCTTCACCCTGAAGTGCCACAGAGCAATGGGGCCAACTGATCACAGGCTGAAACCTCTAAGACTGAGGCAATAATCACTTTCACCTATTAAACTGAATATCAGGTGTTTGTTAAAGTTACAGAAAACTAACACAATGCCATTAGGGGTTAGTTTAAATCTGATTTAAATGGAAACAGACAGTATGCACTCTCTTTTTGTCTGTTTCTTTCTGCATAATTATTCATGGCTCATCTCTATTGTTGCATGTCTTAATAGCTTTTTTCTTGACCTTTTTAATTTTAGTTGACAGATTAGCTTGTTTCTTTTTGTTGCTGGGTAATATTCATTATATGCCACACATCATTTATAGAATCACTTGTTGATAGACATTTGGAGTTTTTCCAGTTTTGGGTATTACAGATAAAGCTGCTATGAGTATGTCATGTAAGCATTTTTATAGACCCATATTTCCATTTCTCCTGGGAACTAGGGAACAAAATGGCTGGTTCATATGGTAGATGTGTGTTTGCATTTTTTTTTTTTTTTGGTCTTTTTTGACACAGGGTCTCACTATGTAGTTCAGGCCGGCCTTGAACTCACTTCGTAGCCCAGGCTGGCCTTGAACTCACCACAGTCCTCCTGCTTCTGAGTGCTGCCTCCTGAGTGCTGGAATTACAGGAATAATTTGGCTCTTTAGGGAACTGTCAAACTGATTTCCAAAGTTGTACCAATGCATGCTCCTCTGTGGTAAATGAGTATTCTGGTAAAATTCTTGCCAGGTCCTGATTATGGTCTGTAGTTCTAATTTTAGCCATTTTAATAGGCACATAATGATATCACATTTCCGGCTTAATATTTCTCTGATGACTATGTGTCATGTCTGTTTTTTGCCATCTACCTATCTTTCTGAACCATTCAAATTGTTTATAGTTTTTTTGGTTATTTCATATTGAATTTTGATAGTTCTTTATATATTCTTGATAGAATTGCCATATCAGACAATAACATTACAAATGTTTTCTTCCAGTCTGTGGCCTATCATTCTTTTTTTTTTTTTTTTAAATTTTTTTATTTAAAGGGATAAAACAGAAAACAGAGAGAAATATTACAGAATTTCAAAAAAAACATAAACAGTAAGAAATCACTAGCTGATAAATTACATATTGCTCTTTTAAAAATAGTTGTTCACAAAATGGACACTCAAGCAGTGAGACTGCAAACAGATCTGTTCAACAATCAAACAAGAACTAAGAAATATGGGTAACGATCCTGCACACATAAATATACATGCAGTTATATCTTTTATGGCACTTCCTTTTTTCTTTTTTACAATAGCAATTATACATTTTTTAATTAAAGAGAGAAAAAAACCCAGGAAAATGGTAGAAATATTACAGAATTTCAAGAAAAGATAAACAGTAAGAAATCACTAGTTGATACATTACATATTGTTCTTTTAGAAATAGTTATTCAGGTTACAGAATTAAAACACACAAAGTGGACACTAAAGCAGTGAGAGTACAAACAGATCTGTTCAACAATCCAACAAGAACCTAGAAATATGGTCATCAATCCCACACATCTAAGCATACATGCAGCTATATCTTTTATAGTGCTTCCTATTTCCTCTTTTTTTTACAATAGCAATTATACATTTTTAAAATTTTATTTAAAGAGAAGAAAAAACAAAACAAAACAGAAAAAAAGGGTAGCAACAATACAGAATTCTAGAAGAAAGGAAGAAAAGGGAGAATGAGAAAAAGCCCCACTAAGAAATCAGTAATTTATAAATTACATACTGTCATCCTGGATGTAGTTGTTCAAGTTACAAAGTTAAAGGGTATATAGTAAATATTCAAACAGTTAGACTACAAACAGTTCTACTCAAAGATCCAACAAAGATTCAGCAATATGGTCATCTATTTTATACACTCAAACTTACATGCAGTTATATCCCTTAGAGCACTTTCTTTTCCTCTCTTTTTTACAATAGCAATTACACATTTTGGTTTTATTACTTTGTAGTTCTGATTTACTTTTTACACTACAGACACAATATGATATTTATAAATATTATTCTTATTTATTTCACTAATGAGGATAGTCTAAGTTGTCTCTATTTGCCTATGAAGGCCTCAAGATCATCCTTTTTTATAGCTGAATAATATTCCATTGTATAAAAATGCCACATCTTTTTCATTCACTCTGCAGTTGATGGGCATCTTGGTTGTTTCCAGGATTTAGCTATCACAAATTGTGCAGCTATGAACATGGGTGCACATATGTCACTGTGATATGAACTTTTCAGTTCTTTGGGGAAAATACCCAGGAGGGGGATAGCTGGATTGAATGGAACTTCCAATCCTAGTCTTCTGAGAATTCTCCATATGGATTTCCATAATGGTTGCATCAGTCTACATTCCCACCAACAATGGAGCAGTGTTCCTTTTTCCCCACAGCCTTGCCAACATTTGTTATCAGTTGATTTCTTGATGGCAGCTATTCTTTCCGGGGTAAGGTGGAATCTCAATGCTGTTTTAATTTGCATTTCTCAAATGACCAGTGATGGTGAACATTTCTTCATGTATTTATTTGCCATTTGTATATCTTTCTGTGAGAACTGTGTGTTCATCTCAGATGCCTATTTTTGGAGAGGGTCTTTGAATTTAGGGGGCTTGATGTTTTTCAGTTCTTTATATATTCTGGACACAAGTCCTTTGTCTGAGGGGTTGCTAGTTAAAATTCTTTCCCACTCTGTTGGTTTTCTTTTCACTCTGTTGGTGATCTCCTTTGAAGTGCAGAAACTTTTCAATAATGTGAGATCCCATTTGTTGATTCTTTGAAGTGTTTCCCCGTGCAGTTTGCATTTGGTTCATGAATTCTATGCCCACCCCTATGTCTCCAAGACTTCTACCTACCTTGTCTTCCAGTAGATTTAGTGTTTCTGTTTTAATATTGAGGTCTTTGATCCATTTAGACTTTAGTTTTGTGCATGGTGATACGCATGGATCTAGTTTCAGTTTTCAGCATGTAGAGAGCCAATTTTTCCAACACCATTTATTAAAGAGACTATCCTTCCTCCAGTGGACATATTTAGCCCCTTTGTCAAATATCAGGTTGGCCTATCATTCTTGTCATTGTATCTCTTAAAGTATAGAGGTTCTTCTGTTTTGGTGAAATTTAGCTTTTCAATTTGCTTTTTAAAAATATATTGTGCTATTGGCATCTTAGGAATATTTATCTGTAACCAAAGATCACAAAGATATCTTTGTTTTCTTGAAGACATTTTTCATTATTGGGCTTTATGTGAATACTATGATTGATTTTGAGTTAATTTTTTAAATTTTATTTAAAGAGGGGGGAAGCAAAACAGAAAAAAGGGTAGAAACAATACAGAATTTCAAAAAAAACAGCAAGAAATTACTATTTGATACATTACATATTGTCTTCTTGGATATAGTTGTTCTAGTTACAAAATTAAAGCATACAAAGTGGACATTCAAACAGTGAGGCTGCAAACAGTTCTGTTCACCAATCCAACAAAAACTTAGTGACATGGTTATCAATCCTACACACTTAAGTTACATGTAGTTATCTCTTTTAGAGCAGTTTCTTTTCCTCCTCTTGCTTTTTTCAAAAATTTTTTTAAAGAAAAAATTTTGAAACAGAAAGAGGGTAGAAACAATACAAAATCTCAAAAACAAAACAAAACAAAAAACAAAAATAATAACCAGTAAAAAATCACTAGTTGATAATTACATACTTTCTTCTTAGATGCAGTTGTTCAAGTTACAAAAGTAAAGTCCACAAAGTGGATATCCAAACAGTGAGACTGCAGTCAGTTTTGCTCATCCATCTAATTAAAACTTTAGGAACATGGTTATTAATTGCACACACTCAAAAAAACATGCAGTTATATCCTTTAGAATACTCTTTTCCTTTGCAACAACTATAACCCATTCTCATAAACTACTTAGAAGTTTTACACATGTATAAGTCTCTACACATATACCTAGTCTTTCTGCTAGAGGGAGAAACAAATCAAAACAAGTCAGCAATGCAAATTCCTAGAGAAACACAAAATGAAAAGAACATACAAAAACACAACACTAGGTGATCTATGGTAGTCACTATGATGTCTCTAGTTATTTTCATTAAAATTGTCTATATCGTCAAATATAATATAAACTTAGCATTGCTTTACACTGTTAATAAAATCTAAACATTGGAGACATTATAGGACTTCAAAGGCAGTTAACAATCAAACCAGAATGGGTATGCTATTGAATCCTGTCATCTTCAGAGTAGTTGCCCCTACTCTCAGACTTGACACTTTCAAGCATACCAGATTCAAATAAAATCAGTCAAGATAAAACAATGATATAACCAATCTTCTCTGTTTTATCTCTGCCATGCTATTTTTCTGTTGTTATTTGTTTACTTTTCTCCTTCATTCCACTGTCTGCCCCTTTCTTTAAGGCCTTTCTGCCATTATTCCTGGAACCCTGGTGGTTTTCTTCTCTCTCTCTCTAGAATGTCCTTCAATATTCTTTGCAGGGTTGGATTGGTGGTCACAAACTCCCCCAGTTCCTCTTTGTCATGGAAATATCTTGTCTCCATTAATTTTGAGAGACAGTTTTTCAGGGTACATCATTCTGGGTTGGAGGTTATTTTCTTTCAGGGCTTGGAATATTTCGCTCCAAGCTCTTCTTGATTTGATGGTTTGCATTGAGAAGTCTGCTGTGATTTTGATGAGTTTTCCTTTATAGGTAATCTGTTTCTTTTCTCTGACTGCTTTTAATATTCTGTTCTTGTGATGGATTTCTGGGATCCTGATTATTATATGTCTGGGTGTAGATCTGTTGGGTTGTAGCTGGCCAGAGTTCTATATGCCTCATTTATCTGAACTACACTTCCATTTCCTATGTTTAGGAAGTTTTCCTTAATTATTTCTGTGAATAGACTTTTTATTTCATTTGTATTTGTTGCTGCATCTTCATTCACATATTTTATTCTTAGGTTATAAATCCTCTTGTCATCTTCTAGCCTTTGTATCATTGCTTCCTGGTTCCTTGTTATTTTTAAGAGATCCTTCCTTTCACGATACTTTGCTAATCTATCTTCAAGTTTTGAAAGTTTGCCTTTAGTTTCTGTTAAAAGGTTTTGCCAGGTTTCAATGGAGTTTTTAATTTCCTGATATTCTCTTTGGATCTGTTTCATATATTCTAGGTTTTGTTTATATTCTTCATCAAAGGCTTCTCTCCTTTCTCTAGGTTCCTCTATTCTTTCATTTCTGTCTACTTAAGGATTACCCAGGACTTCTTTAATTAATCTTCTTATATCTTGCTTCACCTGAGTTAGAATTTCAGATTTAAATTTGATGATGAGGTCATGGATGTATTTCTTTATTTCCGATGAGGCTGTCTCTGACATTACAGGTTTGCTGCTCTCAACCTCCTCTGCATTTCTCTCTGTTGGACTCACTTTCCCTGGTTCCGCAGTTGGGGACCTTTTGCTCTTTCTCTGTCTTGTCATGTTTCTGGCCCCCTTCAGACAGGTGGGTGGTGGAGGTCTCTGGGCCTTTTGTTTTGCTTACAGCTTTTCTGTAGTGCACTTGCTAGGGAAGTACTGCCCCCCCCAGTCCACTGTGGATCTGTGAGTTGCACATTGAGAGCTGGCTCCTCCCCCTATGCCAGTCAACCAGTTTATGCTTCAACAAGTTTGTGTGTTCCCTGGGGATGCCACTGGCCCAGAAAAGCCTCAACCCTGGCTATTGGGTTTCAACCAGGGGTGTGGCCCTGCCCAAACAGATCCCACCCATCTGCTTTGGACTAGGAGTCATCAGTAGACACTGCCTAGGGCCCCGATTCAAGCTGGTCCTGCCCAACTCCAAAATTTCACCCAGCCAGTCCTCCTGGCCTGGGGAAACCAGTTCCCATCACTCACCAAAGTTCACAAAGCTCGACTGGCCATTTCCACTCCTCGTCTCAGGGCCTCCCCCAACTGAGGGTCTGGAGCTCACCAACCCCCGCTCTCAGCAGGGCCACGATCTCAGCTCAATCGTGAGTCACCTGACTTTAAGACATGCCAGTACAGCGATTGGGGCCTGCCGATCTCCAGCCCTCTGTCCGTGCTTCTTTTTCTTCTTTCTTTTTTCTTTTTCCTCAGTTTCTTCCTGGGTTGTGAGAATTCCTCTCCTTTTGTCTGGCTTTCTCCATGTTGCCAGATTCCAGCATCTGAGTTGTTTTTATTTTTTTTTCCTCAGAAAGGCTCTCTTATCATCCCACCACTCAGTTGGCCATCTTGCAATCACCCTGTGTTAATTTTTGTATGTGATGCAGTTAATATATTTTTAATAGTTAAAATTTTTATTTGTTATAAATTCTCTTGTTATGTAGGGAGATTAATGTGAATTCTTGAAAATAATAAAGTAATAGATTTGTTTTAAAATGAGCTAGACTTTTTGATAAACTAGTATTTCTATATCGCTTAGTTTGAGTTAATGAGTTAGAGATTTAAAAAACCTAAAAATAGGAATTCTATTTGACCTGGCTATATCTCTTCTGAACATCTCCATGGGAGAATTAAAAACAGCTCTAATGGTATATATCTAGATGTCCCCCACAGTCTCCTGCACTTAGAAGTAGGGTTTGGGGAGGTGATTGGGTCATAGATATGTGATATTCATCAGTACATTTAGTTCACTGATGAGTGTGTAGCTAAATGTGATGTCAGAAGGTGAAGCCTGGTTGGAGGAGGTGGCCTGGGGTCCTAGGTCTTCCTCCCTCCTCCCCTGATCTCTCTCTGCTTCCCATTGTCATGCCATGAGGTCTTTCTCATCTGCCAAGTGGCCCGGCCTTGGAGCCAGACAGCTTTGAACTGAAACTCTCATAAACTGTGAGCCAAAATATTTCCTCTTTAAGTTGTGGATATTAGGCATTGTGTCTTAGTAATGAGAAAATAACTAAGTATCATATTACAATGATACATGCATATGCATGTTAATAGCAGTACAACTCATAATAGCTAAATCTTGCAAATGGACTCTGAGCTCATCAACAAATGGATAGAGAAAAGGTGGTATGTGTACATAAGTGAGTACTATTCAGCCATAAAGAAGGAAAAATTAGTAAGAAAGAAGGAAAAATTTAATCATTTGTAGGAAAATGGATACACCTTGAGTTCATGATGCTGAGTTAACCAGATCAGACACAGAAGGTTAACTATCACAAGATTTCTTTTATTTGAAAAAACCCAAAGTATAAATAATTTAAAGAATAAAAGATGATAGGAAACAAGGATAGAAGTTGTGGTGATGAGAAGGGGATCTAAAAATGGAGGAGATAGGCTGGTGAGATGAGGGAAAGTAAAAACGCAATATGCCTATGTACCACCATTCTGCAATGATATATCCATTATGTTTTACAAACTCATAAAAAATTAAAAATAATGAACAATACAGCCTTTTAGACAGGAATACTTTAGTCAGATTGTGTCTGTCATTCTGAAATGTGAGAAGAACCTCAGTTTGAAAGCAGGGAGGTTGGCTTTTCTTCCAGATTGAGCAGTAACTAGTTGAGCAGTCTGTGACAAATTACTCTTTCAGCTTCGATTTCTACAGCTGCAGAACATAAAAGCTAGATGCATGGTTAAGTTGTCAGCATGTGGATTTTGGACTACTATGGGTGGAATAGATTCATAAAGTGTCCTTATCCATCTTAGTTCAAATAATTGACTACATGGAATAAAATGTCCTCAGCAAAATTATCTCACCCTTCAAGCACGTTTTAATGGCATTTGATGGAAAAAACACAAACTGACCCGAAAACACTTTGACTTCTTATCACTAGTAATGCAGATACTGTCTGATTGGAGCACCATTGTGAATTTCATTCTTATTAGTAACACATCTTCTTGCTCCATTTAGCTGGGAAGCCTCCAGCTTAATGACTCCCGTTAAGCTTCTGTTCATCTTTGAGGCTTAATGAGGTGATGATGTGATAAACTGGCCAGCCAATGTGGCCATTGGTAGTCTTAGAAGCACTGAGAAGCCAGTTGACTCAGACAAGTCCACCCAAAGGAGTTCAGTGACCTCCCTGCTCCCAGGCCCCTGACTGTGGTCCTCTCTCCACTTAATCATGCTGCTGGTGGCTCAGAAGATGGCATGGTGGTGGATGCAGTGATGCACATAGGGAACGTTTAAGTAAAAATAAAAATTATAACAGGAAAACACACATTATCCTTAACTCCCTTCAAATATTCCTCCTTACTTTGAACATAGGTACCCCATTATTGTTGCTACTTTCTGAGCCATTTTTGAGTTCCTCTTTGGAGTGTGTCTCTGTAAGGTATGGTTAAAAAAAATAGCAGTGAAAGCTGTTGCTGAGTGCCATCCACTGAGAAGGCAGACTCTTAACATTACGGAGTGTCCTTATCCACCCTGTTCTCTGGGTGTGGCATTATGTGACTTCCAGATCTTTTCCAAAGACAAAATGACCATGAAAGGTAAATGTTTTAAGTTGATTCAGAATATTGTGAGGCACCCCTGACAGGGCAAGTAAAGACACTCACAAGTGAGGACTTCTAGAACTGCTTCAGAAAGTGGCAAGAATGATGGGATATGTGTGTTCAAAGTGAGCGGGACTAATTTGAAAGGGGTTAATGGCAATGTGTCTTTTCCTGTAATAAATTTTTTAAATATTTATCATACTGTTTGACTACTCCTTGTGTTTGTAGCTCAGGCTCTCTCAAGGAGTAGCTGGATTGTCAGACTGCCTTATTATATGCTAGTCTGGAAACCCTCAGGAACATCTTAAAAAGATGATGAATTAGTATAAAAAGTATATCCTTGTAAGGATCGTCATGCAGTCTGTGTGCTGCTAATACCTAATTATACTCACAGCAACACACACACTCACACTCTCGATGAGTGGCATTTACATATTATCTGAGTTTTCAACTTGAAACATTTTATTGTAACCCACTTCCTTTGCTCTCCTATGAATTATAATTTACACATTCATAATATGTGTCTGAGAAGTTGATAGGTTTCACTATGGTATTACAAAGATGCAGACTGGGTGGGGGATATAGCTCAGTGGCATAGTGCCTGCCTGGCAAGTGTGAGGTTGTGAGTTCAATTACTGGTACCAAAAAAAAAAAAAATGCAGACTTTCTGTATTCACAGCCTATCTGAGCCCACCTGCCCTCAGAAAATCTCCAAACTTGATAAGCAGAGATGCTGGTGACCCGGGCATCTAGCAGCATCACTAGAACGGTTTCATCCCAGAGAAGTGCTGTGATGGTGTCTTAGGAATCTGCTCTGTCCTGACCTCAGTGTCAGCAGTGGAGACTATACAAGGGGCAGCTCAGAAAGGCAGGAGAGGAAAAGGTGGTCAGCCACAGGCAGGTGTGCAGTTTTAAAAAACTTTTTGAAACAGAATCTCACTAAGTTGCTAAATTTCCCAGGCTGGGCTTGAATTTAGGATTTGTAATCCTCCTGCCTCCGCCTTCCCGAGTACTGGGGTCACAGGAGTGTGCTGCCATGTCTGGCCAGGCGCAGAATATTGTCCTGTGGAGACTTGGAACTTGCAGATGAGCAATGTGGGTTCTTTCTCGAATCTTTGGTGGCAGTGTCTCCATACCCTGGCCTGTGTCCAGTGCATCAGATCTCCAGTGCTCACACCTGTCTGTTCAGTCTGCATTTCCAGCAGGTGGGAACCCAAGGGTAGGTCACAGGCAGCTTGATGTTATCTTACTTGTCATGCCCTTTTCTCTCCATTGTGGATTGAGAAGAAAGTGTTTTCTCTGAGGGTGTGGAGGTTCCCTCCCTCCCTGACTGCTCAATATCATGTCCTTCCCTTCCATGTCCTTTGGCAGGGATGGTGCCCTGGGCATTTTCCTGCATGGGCACACACACACACCTTTTGTAGACTTTGTGATCATGTGTGAAAATCATCTGAACCTGTCTTCATTCCAGGGCAGGAGTTTCTAAATGGTAGGTATAGATGTGTTTTGTAAACTCACTGAATAAATGAATATTGAATATAATAAGATATTTTCTTCCAAAAGTACATATTTGTATAGCCTGTTGTCTCAACTTTTAAACATACAGGTGTGAAGGCTTTCCTGCGTTAGATCTGATAGTGACTAATGCACTAATATTCTAGAATATTCCATAGCGCTGCTCAAAAGAGGTAACTTCTTTATTCAATAATGATGAACACCTAGATGGCTTCAACTTCTTTTATTACCTCAAAACAGAGATAAACCCAAAGAACATTAACAAAGTCTGAGTGATCATTTATGTTAGTCATTTGCCTGTTGCTGTCACAAAATATCCTATACCTGAACCTTAAAGGAGGAGAGATTTATTTTGGCTCATGGTTTCAAAGGATTTAGCTGGTCATTCATTGGCTCCAACGCAGAAGTGGTATGGTGGAGGGACATGGCAGAACACAGCTGGTCACCCCATGGTAGGGAGGAAGCAGAGAGCAGGGACAAGTCAGGAAGGAAGATGTACCTCTAAAGGTGTGCACCTTGTGACCTGTTTTCTCCAGGCAAGGTCTACTTCAAACAGCACATTGAGCTATGAACGCTCCAGTGGATTAATCCAAGGGTGAGTATAGCACCCCATGATCCAGTGACTTCCAAAGCTCCACCCTGAACACCTGAGGCTTTTGGGAGACATTTAATTAATTAGTTAATTAATTTATTTAATGTATAGACAGGGTCTCACTGTGTAGTTCAGGCTGGCCTTGAACTTGTCCTGCCTCAGTCCCCTGAGTGCTGGGATTAAGGATGTGCACCACCAAGCCCTACTGGGGGGCATTTTAGATCTAACCCATAACATCATCCACATACATGTTCCTGTGTGGACCCACTCACAAATTTTCCTGAAATTTAGAGGTGGGAGACATTTCTGAGTCTTGGGGAGGATGCATATTTAATTTTTTAAAACAATAGATCGGCAACTGTAGCGGACCTTACACTGTATAGTCCCCAAAGCTGTGCACAAGATTTCTTTGAAATAAAGAACTTTTAGGACAAATATTTTGGAAAATAATTACTGTTCTCAGTGATTTTTAAAATCACAGCCCAGGATTTCCTCTATCTTTTAGGAAATTCTTTACAACTGCTGGATTCAAGCATCCTACATACATACCAGATATAAAATTTTAATTTTGTAATATTTGTCTAAGAAAACCTGATGGTAAGTATATGAATGGTAGATATTTGCTACTTGTATTTGAAATAGGGGCTCTGCTTTGATGAAATATGGGGTTTTGCTCCTCGTGTCTCCCTGACTTGGTGAGTCCTACTTCCAGGCTGGATTGGTGGGCCCTGGTCTTGGCACCACCTTCCTTGGGTAGATACAGTTCATTTCAAGGTTGATGCATGGCTGGGAAGTTCTTAGCCTAAGTTATTTTCATTATTTCCCAAGTCTTGGTTCATTAACCAACTTGGTCAAAAGGCCAGGGAGAGAAATGGCATTCTGGAAGTATTATTAGCATTTTGTGGTGAATGCTAACTACTGTACGTTTACAGCCAATTAAGTTTTGTTCTCTGTTTTATTATGGGTTATGACAGGGATTTTGAGACTGAGTTCTGTTAAATAATAAATAGAACTAGCAAGGTCATTTTCTACCTGACCAAAGGAAAACTTTACAGCCAAAGACATGAATTAAAAAACAGGTTCAGTGTCTCTGGGGAAGGAGTAGATTCAAGTTTTTCATGGTCACTCAAGCAAAATGTTTGCAATGAAATGTGAATATTACCAATTATTTATTACCAATGATAAATTTATTTCCATCCCAAATTTTTTTAAGGTTTAGCTTGAAGTAGAGGTCTCAGCTCATCCCACAGGTGATTTAGACCTGTAGATTTGTTCTGTTTGGCTTGGATTATGGTCATGATTATGGTTAAGAATTATTTTTTGAATTGGAATCACTGCTTGAAAAATTACATGAAAAAATCCCAGATTTTGGGCAACACTGGTTGTTTCATTTCTTACTGCTGGCCCCCCCACCCTTGCAGATGGGTATTTTTCATTCTTTGTATCTCCACTGGGCCACTTCTCCCATTTTGATTGACCCCTCAACCCTGCAGTATAAGCAACTGAGTTTGAGAGCTTTGACTGTAGATAAAAATAACTAGAAGATTTTATTTCAAGTTTTAGCTGTCTTTGTCATTTTATAGCACAATAGTTAAGAGTTTGGGCTCTGGGATCAAACTTGCTGGAATTTAAGTGCTGGTTCTATGGAGACTAGTTGTGTGACTTATGCAAGTTACTTAACCTCTCTGAACACAAATTCCTTCAATTACATGGGAATAGCAGTTTCTTTTGCCTATGATGTTTGTTGTGAAGACTACTGGCATCTTAGTGAATGTGTATCCATTAAATAAAGGCACACACAAAACATACATCACTTAGAATATGTACTAACTCATTATGTCATGCTAAAGAAAAATTGTCAATTGATTGAAAAAAAGCTCAGTTGCTAAACAACTTGCATCAGCTGAGAGACAAGAGTAACTTTGCTTCACACAGGTACTCATTAAAATAGCAAGTGCCTTGGGTTGGTAGTGTTATTATCTCTATTTTAGCATTAATAATAATAAAAGGGAAATTCTGGAAACTGGTAGATCCTGTCTTATTCTTACTGCTTGTCAGAGCAGGGAGAGATGGGGGCCTCCGTGTGTAGGAAGCACTGTGCTCCTGTGTGCATGTCCTGTGTGTCCTCTTCCATATGAACCCGTGATGAGGTCCAGGTGCAGCTGGGTGATGGCGGTATTGTCATCTTCAGAGATAAAAAGCACTGGTTCCAGTGCTCACAGAGGGAGGAAAAGTAGGGACACTCTCGCTGGAGGCAACATCTCGTTAGGGGGTGGTGTGTGATAAACAGGTCGGGAATCAGCAAATTTAAAAGATTGGATGCCAGGACTATGGAGATAAATTGGCTGCTCTGGTCCTGATAGCCATTCTTAACTAGAATCAGCACTAAATATATCACATTTCTTCAGCTAATGTGACTTTCCCCGCCCTCTTTTCTTCTTTTAAATAATATTAGCTCCCCAATCTACTTAGTGCTAATACAAAATACTGTTTCTGATCTTAGAAGCTGAAATGCTCAAGGAAAACTAATAACATTTGATTATAGTGTGTGTCTTTTAGGCCTCACAATGTATTTCTATGTAATTTACTTTTAGGTTATGATAAATTAGTAAAGCAATTATAGTTTTAAAAGCCATTTTCAATTTCAATGACTTGAAATAATTCTGATGGCAAATAAGAATATTATCTGAGTGATTCAAATTTGCCAGCCATGGGTCCTCATTAGCTGACCTCTTATCTCACTTCTAGCTACCCTCTCTTCCAGATAGCTCCTCACCTAGGAGGCATTGTGTTTCCACGTTTGTAATGTTCCAGGAATGCTTCATGTGCTTAGTGAATCTTTAGTCTGTGACATTCCTTTGAGAGGGGGGAACTATTGTCCTTTAGGCTTTTGATACTCTGACATTAGTGCCACCATATAGCTTTGTATCTTCAGAAGTTGCTTTCAGCAATGTTTAGAGAGTTTGTACCCATTGGTAGAAATAAGTGATTGTTATTATGAAAAGAAAGCTAATTGCCACTCCTTAAACATATAACAGTAAATGCTCAGGAAATTTAAGTTTAATTTATAAAGAATGTTACTAACATGAGATGAGTTTTAATTAGTAATTATTAATATAATATTATTAACAAGCACTGGGGCAAATCCTGGACCTTGCCGCCATTATCCTATTTGACCTGCTCTCTGATCCTGGTGGTCTGTTTTGCTGTCTGCTCCTGTTTGCACTGAGGACCAGCCACCCTGCCATGCAGCTCCCCCAAGATCCCTCTGCCAGCAGGTAGTGGAACTGAGGTTCCAGCTACCTCAGTTTCCCGCCAGAGCTCATTTTGTTTCCTTCCATGCTGAAGTGCTTCCATGGCAGTACAGTTTGTTTCTGTCTCTGCTCCCTGCCTGCATCTCCCTACATATGAGTGAAGCATATTTATTATTACAGTTCTAGCCATAGGAAGGTAGACATTATGACTTGGGTTGGTTGGTTACATCTCTCTGTAATGGTTACTCCTCGAAGTGAAGCTGGAACCTGTAGTGCATGTTTCCCAACTTGGGGTGCTCTTGCTTCACTCAAGTCTTAATAGGGTTAAAGATCACATGAGGGTTTCTGTTATACCTGGATGGAGCTGATATGGTGGAGAGGCTGTCTGATAGCTCAGGGGCTGGGGGTGTAACTTAGTGACAGACCAGACATGTCTTACTTTAGTAGGTAGCTTGTCTGGCATGTGTGAGACCTGAGTTCAATCCTTAGCAACTGCCCTACCCCTATCAAAGAAGATTAGAGTTTAAGGAAATATTGCTCAAATATAGATGAAGAAGTTTCTGGAAGACTCTGGAAGTCTCTCAGGTAAGGTAGGCATGTTGAGGGCCATTTTCATCTCTGGGAATGATGTTGTACGAGGCTACCACAGTGGCTTGTCTGATTCCTTTGTGCTCTATTAGACATTGACTCTCAGAATTACCTTGTTTTTTTAATTGAAATATGACATAAATTATTATAAAACATTCTTATTTTAAAATGTTAAAAAAGAAAGATGAAGCTGCCTCAAATTTCCCATTCTTCCTCTCCCACTCTGCCTCTGTTCAGTTTTCTCCTGAGGAATAGCCACTGCTCTGTGTTTGGTGTGTTAATCAGATAGGATTATTTCGTCTGCATGGTATCAAGCAAGGTGTCTGGTATGGTTAGCCTGTTTTCCCTCAGAACAAACAGTGTTGGGGGAAATAAGCCAGAGCTGGTTCAACCCTTCAGAGGTTCTCCTTCTCTCTATGTTAGTTTGAGGTTTCTGTTTCACATGGTGGTAAGATGGCTGCTAGTTCTCGATGACATGTCTTTATTCCAGGTAGAAAAGACAGTAGAGAGCAAAGGGAAACATGCATAGCAGGCGAGTCTGGTCCTTCTTTTTGACAGGAAAACAATAGCTGTGGGGTTGCCAGGCCCACTGAAGTCTCTTTATGTTCATTGGTCAAAACAGGGCCATACAACCAATTTGGAAAAAAAATGTTTCTGGGAATAAGGAAGATGGGGAGAAAGAACGATGGGTAAGCATTTCACCAGAATCTGATTATCCAGTCTTTCTTCATGAACCTAATGTATGCACACATGGACATCTCTCTGTCATTAAACATAACACCTACTGCAGGTAATATCTGGCTACTTATTTCTCTTTTTCCAGTTTGCTTTAGCAGTTATGTTCCATATCAGTGCATATTTGTGAGTGAGTTTTGTTCTTTCTAGTTACTGTGTTTTATTCCCATAGTAAGTGTCTACTGCACTGAGCTTACTCCTTTTTTCCTTGATACGTTTGACTTGGGTTGTATTCTATTTTACTCTTGGGTGGCATGTTTGAATGCACACTCTTGTAACATTTATGCAGTTAAACAAGAAGCTGATTTGCAGAGACATGCTATATTCTGTTAGCAATTTGCTGGATTTCATTTTAGAAATCCAGTTTTTTTTTCCGCATTATGTCTGGAGTCCAAAAATACATCAGTTGATGCTATCACATAGCAAAACTCTGCTGATTTTAACCATGTTACATAGAAATCAACCTAGATTATGTTCGACTGTTGCCTTTTTTGGTAAAGTAGAAGATACAAAAAATAGTTTAACTCTGATGTTGGCTACTTTAGAAACATTGAATTTTGAGTTTTTCAGCATTGCCAAGTGTGGTTCTGTTGTGACTTCAGTTCTTCTCTTCCCTACTTAGCTTTCATAGAGTCATTTGTTATTTATCATTTAGTTGTCATTGTCAGGAATCGGGCCCCTTCAGAATGCCACTATTCCCTGTTAATATTGCTGTTGTACTATAGTCGTGGGATCAATGTTAGAATTGTATGTGAGTGAACTGGTGTGTATACATACAATTACACGTGAAACATGGAGATTTCATGTGAGGAAATTATGATTGATTCTTAGAGAGCTCAATGGAATATTTCTTATTCCTTTTTTAAATCTGTGTTCCAGAACTTAAGGTGGACTTCTGTGAAGGTGGAATTATTGGTTAACTTTCTTTGAAAATTAAGAAAAGAGAACACACACAGACATACACACACGCACACGCCCTGCAAGAAAAGCAAAACCAGAGAGAACATATGAATAGATGTATAGAGATAGTTTTTTTTTTCTGCCCTCAGCAAACGAGAGGCTGAGATCATCTGTGTACTTGGTGAGGTTTTAATACTGAATGTGCTCTTTGCCTCACTGTGTGTGAATCTCAGTATCCTGAGGTCTCGCACCTGCCCACAAAGACCTCTAAGAACTGACAGAGTAGGCAGCTACAGCTTTGTGACAGTTGGGAAACCGTCAATCTGTAACCCTCTAGGCTTCCCATGATCCGTCGCAGAGTCGTTAGTCACTCTCAGACCTCCAAAGCCCTGTCCTACTTGGTTCCTGGTTATTCTCTTGACATCATCTCCTGCCACTCTCCTGGTCACTGTTTGAACCACACTGTTTTTCTGGCTGTTACTCAGAGAACATCCTCATCTCAGAGCTGCTTTTCTCTGCCCAGGGCAATCTTTCTGCCTGAAACTCTATTTCATGGAGACCTTTGTTTAAATGTCTCTGTTTAGGTGTCACTTTGCCTGCCGCAACACTTTCTCTTCCCAGGCACTACTTTATAATTCTTTATCAAATGCCATAATTATCTGACATTTTATTTTTCTGTTTTCTGTTTCACCTTGAAAGAATTTTTGTAGTTATATCTCCTGGATGATAACTAGTGCTTAGGAGACACACAATAAATGCTGTTATGTCAGTGTGAGACAGTCATGTGTCTTGCTTGTTTTTGTATTCACAGACCTTAGGAATATGCTTAGAAACAGTAAAAGCGGTATCACTTAATGCTGACCAGGAGTTGTTATGCTCCAGCTCTGCTCCAGGTGCATTGCGAGTATTCATTTAATTAAGAACCTTTGCTGTTTAGGTTGCGTTATTTTCTCTGTCTGTAGTGATGAAGAAACTGAGACCTGATTGAGCAGCTGGCCCAAAGCCCTGCAGGTACCATGTGTCTTCCTCTTGAGCAATCTTCTACACGCTTGACTACCTTACCCTTTCATCTTTGCCTCTGCAATAAATACTTGTTGCATCCAAATAGATAGTTAACAAAGGGTTAAAGACTGGGGTAAGAGGTAAGAGGGAGCTAATTTTGTTGTGTAAGTGAAAAGTAGGAGAGGAATTAGCAATAGAACTAATCTAGAGAAGGTAGAGAGAGGCTCAGCACCTTCTTCCTCCCAGCACTACTGCAAAGAAAAGATGGCATTTAGATGGGGCTTAGGAAGGTGACTGTTCTAGTAGGCAGAGAAGAGGAAAAATGGGGGCACCTCAGGAAAGAGAAATACAACACGATAATCATGCATTTAAAATATTCACATATATGGGAAAAAGGGAAAGAAGATGGATATAACTGAGCTAGACTACTCCTGCATTCAAAACACAGCAGACTTATGTCTGTTAACATTTGAAGATGTATTTTTAGAACACTAGCAGGGGAAAAAGTTTTTTCCTTTTTCTGTCTTAGATAATAATAATAATCAAGGCTCATAGAGATATAAACATTGTGACACTCCAGCATTACATCTGTTTGACACTGTAAATTAAAGTATCATTTAATTATTCAGAAATCACTGTGCTTTGTACATATCACCATGTTCCTACGGAAGATTCAAGTGACTCACAATTGAACCTTTGCATTTTTATTAGAACCCTTTGTTTTCTGTAGAAATGAGAAGAGTTTATTAAAAAGGAGTTACATCACTATTGGGAAATACACAGGACTTTTAGATTCGAAAGAATTAACTACTCTGAACTTGAATACAAAATGAGGCAGGTCCCCCCGCCTTATTCTTTTTTCTCCCCTATAGTGCTCATGAACACCTAAAGTCTCCATATGGCTGGTTGGTTTGCTTGTTAATAAATGATGATGTTAGGGTGCCTGGTATCATAATGTCTCAGAAACTTCGTTAATGCATTTCAGTAAATAAGGATTCAGGACTATGAAATCTAAAGTGGATTGTGAGAGTATACTGACTTTTATTCCAAAGCTGAAGCTTTGGTTACTTCAATTAAAATCTTTTAAGCGGGCCTTGGGGGATTGGTGAATTATATTCCCTACCCCAGGTCTGAACTGCTTGAGAATGAGCCATAGTGTCAGGTGAGAGGAAAGAGAGGCTGTCACCTTGAGCACAGCTGAAGCAGGTTTGAGGATGTACCTTGAGGGCTGTTGCCAGGAGGGCTTGGTGTTGCTTCTCTGTGTGCTTGTTTGCCAGTGGTCTGTAGACCTCTGCAAAGAACTAGTGCTCACTGGGCTTGGAATCAGCCAAATGCACATGTCCTGGGGAATGCCTGGTTTCAGAGAAAGAACTAGGCTCAGTCAGTCCCTCAAACTCTTAATTCCATCAGCCACCCACCTTCAGTTGCATGAGTCTGACACCATGTGGCACAAACGTGTCATCTCCCTCCACATCAGGTCCTCTTGCCTTCCTGTGTTGATCTCATTCAGTCTCAAGACTCAATTTAGCTCTTAGTATTCATTTCTTCCCATCCTCTTCACCCAGCTGGGGCTAAGACTTCAGGGAGGGATTGGAAAGGAGTGGTCTGCAGCCTCATGCCTCAGAAGCCCAGGGGAGCTGAAGAGGCATGTGAAGAGACACATTTCTCGAGTCCCCTTCCCTTTTGTCCAGTCATATTTTGTTAGGGTCTCTGAGTCTGAGCTCAGGAAGTCTCTTGGTTCCCTGAGGAAAGTTGGCATTTACTTACCCTGTCCTATAGATCCAACCTCTGTTCCATGAGGTATGACTGAAACATACAGTGAATGTTTAAGTAAAATTCATTATTACAGTAAAAAAGCACATCATCGTGAATCTCCTTCAAAATACTCCTTTTCATTTTGAACACACTTATTCTACCATTCTTGCCACTTTCTGAAGCAGTTCTGGAAGTCTTCTATGTCTTTATGAGCTGTGATAAAAAATATGATCAGTGCTGCTGCTAGGTGCCATCCAATGGAAAGGCAGGCTCATAAAAACATTACCGTGTGTCCAAATCCATCTTATTCACCAGATCTGGCACTGTGCAACTTCTGGCTTTTCCCAAAAGATAAAGTGACCATGCAAGATAAAAGCTTTGAATTGATTCAGAATGCAGGGGCAGCTATGACAGTGTAAATAAAGACTCTCATAAAAGAGGACTTTCTCAACTGGTTTAGAACTCTTTCAGAAAGTAGCAAAAATGGTGGAATAAATATATTCCAAGTGAGAAGAAATGCATTGAGGGTAATTAATAGTCATGTGTCTTTTACTGTAACACATTTTTAAAATTTAAGCATTCACTGTATATTTTGATCATACCTCATAAATGAACATGATTTCACATTGTATGAATATCCTATTATCTTTAACTTGTGCAAATTTATCAATCATACCTCAATATTTTGGAGGGAAAAGAATCAATTTTGAAAGACTGAAGGATGGGGAGGGTAAGAACGTGGATAATCCTGCCCAGGCTTGGTGAAACCTGGAGAATTCTTCCAGAATGGAGCTTCTGGAGGAGCAGAAGCCAAGTGACACAATGTGAATGAGAGCTGGGCTGGTGTTTCAGTTATTTATTGCTGTGTAAAAAACTACTGCCCAGCTTAAAACAACATTTTATCTTGTCACAAGTGTGGATCAGAAATTCTGGCATGCTCAGTTGGGTGGTAGTTCTTCACTTGGACTGGGTTGTATGGCAGCATTCAATTGACCGCTGTTTTCCCGGTGGCTTCACTCATATTTCTGTTGCTGTGGGTGGACCTACCTGGCAGGCAGGGCTCAGCCAGGCTCCTTTATGTAGTCTCAGGGCCTCATCACAGACTCTCTCCAGTGTGTGTGGGAGGTTGTGCTTCCTAAGATCAAGAACAAACATACCAGGAGCCAGGAAGTGGCAAGTGCCACGGTGAGTTACCACCTGTTAGATTACTGTATTGGCCCAATGTAATTTAGGAGACCAGGAAAGGAAAGATAGGATTTTAAGCAAATCTTCTAGAATAACCAAGGGAAGAGACATAATGGAAAACTCTCCCTGCATTATATTCATAAGTAGGTGTATTTATTGCTCCATTTCTTTGGAAGGATAGCTTATGCTAGGAGTAGGAAATCCATTTAAAGGATAAATTTTAGAGGAGTGTTTTTATTTTCCTTTCTAGGTCTTTAAAAAAATTGCTATTCTCTTTTGGCAAAAGATTCTAATGAATCAAGTTGGGTGAGCTAATGAGGTGGAAAGAGACATGTGGCCTCATTCCATGCATTTCAAGCAGTGCGTGTTGTTACCCCAAATCAGTCATGACTGCAGATGTGGCAAAGGGCTGGAGATGTGTCTTGGGGCTGGGAGCGGTGAGTTGTAGCTTCAGTTTCTCTACTGATGACCACAGAGAGTATTACCAGAGCCACTGATCCTGGATGTTGGAAATGTTAAAAGGACAGGGAATATTTGAGTGGTTGTTGGGTATAACGCACTTCAGCATGCCTGTCCATTTTTATTTTTAATCCATGTTCAGTGCTGTTGCCACCAAGGTGAGATAACATACCATGATCCACAAAAAAGCTGAGTAGTAGAATGAGAAGCCTGCTATTTCTGATTTATTGATTTAAGATACCTATGTCCTTGGAGAAAGGCATATAGGTCATGGGGAACTCCAGTTACATCTTCTGGCCAGAGGACTAAAAAAGTAGGAACAAGACCATCTTTTTTTATTGGTGAATATATGCATGGCTGAGAGTGAGAGGAAGCACTATCTGATTCGTTTTCTCTAACCTGAGGCCAGCATTACAGCCATGTGTGACATAGGGCTTCAGAAAATCCTGGACAGATTAATTTTGTGTGTTCATGGAGAACACAGATTCCTGCAGATGTGGCCAGGCAGTGTAGTATAGCAGCTCATATCATAGGCACTGGAGTGAGACTCATGTTCAAACCCATTATTTAATAGCTGTGGAAACTTCTCAACTATAAAATGGAGATAGTAATAGTACTTTTAAAGCATAGTTATGAGGATGAAATATGTATTATATATGAAGCAGATACATGAGTTACAGAAAATAGCAGCAATAGAATTTGTCTTTACTAATGCCACCCCTAGCATTAGTTTTTGACATAAAGTAAGGACTTAAAATATTTGATGAGTGAATTATGCATGGATTTTATTTAACTTTTGAAAAACAAGTTCAAAGCAGGCACTACCCATGTAAGTGAAAAATGTTTCTAAAACATGCTGCACATGTGGGAAATTAATGTGCATTTTTGTGACCAAGTGCTCAAACTCACTAATTTGGGACTGTAGCCTTTGAGAAGCTCAGTTCCTCTCAAACTCCTCTGTAAATCAATTGGAGGTGACAGTGCGTGAGTTGTGTTGGGTGATAGTCATTCATTTGTGATTTAGCTCTGGGGCAGGTGGCCTTGTACTGTCAGGGAAGAAGATAAAACAATGACAGGCAGTTGTGAAACCAGAGAGACTTAATGTACTTTAAAAATTTTGTGGGTTGTGTGTGTGTGCTCTATTCCTTAAAATCAACTTCCCTTTGGACTTGGAAAGATGGCAGCCCTTTCTTGGTGTTGGGTTTACACACTGATTACAATGTTCTTGTGTTGATAGCAAAGGCAGGGAATGCAAGACAGGGTAAGTACAAGGTTGGAAAGAAACTCTACCTAAGTATTTTAGGAATTAATAGCAACTGAAGAAAGAGGAGCAGTTATTGGTTGATCTAGCCATGGTCAAGGTCATCAGGCTAATGTGTGTTTGGCAGACATGGTGCCACCCAAGTGTCAATTACAAAGGTCCCTCATCAGGAAAAGCATTGGCACACCTTGTACATCTCCTTCAGGTAAACTAGCTTTTGACCTGTAATTCTTTCACATGAGGAAAAGCTAGGACTTTATTTCCCCTCCTCCATCACCATATTGGTTGAGGTTGAATATCATTAGACAACTTACATGTCTGTGAATTGAAGGAAATTGATTATAGGAATTTTTATATACCTATGTCTTCTGACTACTGACCTATGCTTGCTTACACATGGGTTTTCCAAATCTAGTAAGGGGCAAAAGCTCCCTTTCTGGCTGGGGAAATTTTATAGATCCAGCCCACATTTGCCAGGGGGGTGCTTCTGTTTTACCAATTCCATCTTTTCTTGAGACATGCCTGAAGAAACAAAAAAATCTTTAGGAGACAATATACTAGCATATCAGAACTGGAAATAGGAGAGGTTCAGAGGAGAGTCTAAGACAGTGGTGGTGGACTTGTGGCATATATTTATTTATTTCTAAGACAAAAAGACATTAATATCTGTGTTGTTTTTTCTAAGCTGAAACCTCAGTATTCAAGTTTAACTATAGTATTGGCACTTTGTAATAAATAAGTGGGTATTGACTTGAATATAAGTTTTTGTCTCTAAAAGTTTGCCATTACTGGTCTAAGAGAATTAAGCTGCTTTCTACTTGGGGGCAGCACTTCATTTTCATGGTGAAACCAAAGAAAGCCTCTCCTGTATCCTCTCAGCCCAGCAGGGCCTATCTCATTGCTGTAACTAATGGTCTGTTCAACATCTGGAATTTCCTGTCAGCTTTACATATTTGTTCTCTTTCAATTTTCTCCTTTGACTATATCCCTAAAGAGCCAGACCTCATTTATAACACTGAGGACAGGTGATCTTCAAGTTAATCCTGCTGATATTAATAGAGGTTAGAAAACAGAACTTTGGGGTATATTTCAGGGGAAGGAGGAATTTTATTTTTTAGGAGGTAGGGGAACATTTTTTTCAGTATGAAAAGGCTATGAGCTACATTGGGGTATTAATGAAGCCTGAGTAGGTGCTGAAATTTCCAGGATCTGTTGGAAGCATTTACATTTGTATCATGTAGTAACATGTCCATTACCTGCTCTACCTGTTAATATTTTGTGGCCTGAACCCCACTTCATCATGAATTATTTTTGTTTGTTGTTAGTTTTTAAACATTTTTTTCTAATGTTCCTATATGGCGCTAGCATTGTTCCCTAGGATGATCTCTTCATGTGTGCAAATCTTGCCATGTCCAAAGGAGAATTGGTCATTCTACATTTAATTTAGGTCTCTACCCAAATGTCAACCTCTGTGGTCCTATGTTGTATTGCCTTTGTCAAATTTTTCATAGGGTTTAGTGTATTTTTAAAATACTTATTTGCTCACAGTAAATGTCCCTCTCCATACACACTCCATTAGGAATGGAACTTGTTCTGATTTTCGAAGCATCATCTTGCCATTACCCAGTCTGGGCTCAAACTTGTGGGCTTAAGCAATCCTCTTGTCTCGGTTTCCCAGGAAGCTAGGACTGCAGGTGGATTCCATCATGCTCTGCTATGGTCAGAGACTTGTCCATTTGATTCACTTCTGGATCCTTGTCACCTAAAACAAAGGCTGACGGACTATAACTTCTGTCCAGATCTGGTGTATGATTTGTCTTTGTACCAATTGAGAATAAAGAAAAATCTTTATATTTTTAAACAGTTACAAAAAACCTCTGAAGTAGTAGTATGAGTGTATCATGAGGATTGTATGCAGAGCGCAAATCCTGAAAGACTGACTGTCCAGCCCCTTATAGAAACTATCCCTGTATCCCCTCTGTGGCTGACTACTGAGCAAGTCCTCAGTAGGTGTTTCTCAAATGGCTGAAAACTGTTTGGATCACTCAATTTTGGGTTCCGCAATGTTTATTTTCATTTTTTAGATTCTTTCTTTCCTAGAATGATGCCTTACAGACAAATGGTGTTCAATACACTTTCTTGAATAAGACTCTGAAAACATAAAAATCTATTGTTGGGGTTGCAAGCCATAATTGTGGTGAAATATGTTCTTGTATCTTGGAGTTATAGCACTTAACCCATCCATAAGCACTGGGAGTCATTACTTCACAAAATTTCAGTTAGGCAGGAGGAGTAATTCAAGAAATATCTTACACAACATGGTGAGTCTAGTTAATAATGATATATTGTGTTCTTGGAAATTGCTAAAAAGACAGATGTCTGTTAAGTGTTCTCACCCCCAAAGAATGGCAAGATGGTAAATTCCTTGATTTATCTATTCTACAGTGTATATATATTGGAACATATCATGTTGTACACTATAGATATATACAATTTGTATCTGTGAGTTAAAAAATAGTTAAACCCAGGCATGGTAGCACATACTCGTAATTTCAGTACTCTGGGAGGATGAGGGAGGAGAACAGCAAGTTTGAGCTGAACCTGAGCAACTAAGTGATACAGCAAGGCCCTGTTTCAAAATAAAACATAAAAAAATGGAGGTCCAGGAGTATAGCTCAGTGCTAAGGCCCTGGGTTCAATCATCAGTACTAGAAAAAGAAAAGAATTAAATACTAAAGAAATACAATGACTTTAAATCAACAGAAAAAAGAAAACAAACAAAATTTAAAAAAAGAATCATTTTACAGTAAGTTATTGTTGAGATATGTCCTGATAGCATTTAAAGTATCCAAAAGAAAATCGTTAATGATGAACATGATGAATGCTTCTGGATTTTTGCCTCAACTCTATAGGAGTAGAACCAGGGTCACTGGAGGGAGGCCCCAGTTCTAGGAATCTCTGTGTGCCACTGATGTCTGCCAAGTTGGGAAGTCACTGCTGTGATTTCAGCTGTTGGCAGAGTGGAAGGAAGGGCAAGGCTGAGACTGCACTGTATCCAGTCCAGGATCATTGACATCACCGAGTCATGCGCCATGACAGTTTTTCTCAGGCTCTTGTGTCTCTTGGGTCACAGCTAAGGTCTTGTCAAAATGTTGATTGTGATTCAGTTTTGGAGTGGGGTCTCACCCATTTCTAGCAGTCTGCTGGGTGATTCTGAGGATACCCTCTTTTGCATCTGATTTAACACAGCAAAGGATTAGAGCAGGAGTTGGCAATTTTTCTTCTACCTTGTTAAAATGTGACAATGTGAGGTATGTAAAAATACAGCAAATTTTTTACTTTAAAAATTTATTACATTATAAGACACATTGCCATTAATCCTCCTCAAAATATCTCCCCTCCCTTCAGATACACTTATCGCATCATTATTGCCACTTTCAGAAGCAGTTTATGTTTATGGCAATTACTAGCAAATAAAAGCTTTATGGGGTCAGTGTCCTCTCATCCACCTTATTCGGCAGATCTGGCACTGTACAGATTTTGGAGCTTCCCCAAATTAAAATGACCATGACAAGTACAAATTTTGAATTGATTCGGGTTGTCAAGGCAGCTACCACAGTGCGATGACAGACAGTCATGGTAAGAGGGCTTCCAGAACCGCTTCAGAAAGTGGCAAGGATGATGACAAAGTGTGTTGAAAATAAGGTGGGAGTGTATTTTTTTTCTTTTTGTGGTATGAGGGATCAGACTTATGACCTTGCACTTGCCAGGCAGGTGCTTGTGCCACTGAGCTAAATCCCTGGCCAGGGGAGGAGTATATTTTGAAGGAGATTAAGAGCAGTATGTCTTTTAAGGTAATCAATCAGTTTTAAAGATTTAAACATTATATTTTTTGACCACATCTTGTATTAAACTTTGCAGACCACACAGCCTCTGTGACAGCTATTCAACCCTGCTTTTATGATGGGAAACTAGCCATGGATAGTACACAAATGAATGAGTGCCTGTCTTTTAACAAAACTTTATACAAAGAGACATCTAACTGGCTTTGGTTTGTCAGTTGGGGTTAGAGAACCATATCAAATACTATCACTGTTTCTAAGTTACAGAGGACTTCCCAACCTCACAGGTAATTTTCTAGGCACTAGCTTTCATTCATTTGGACCCCGGAGTAACACAAAAATGTAAAGATCTAGAAGTTTAAGGAACTATTGCTAGGATATACAGCTAGTTGTTGGCCACGTCAAAATATGATGCTGGCTCCTTTACTCCAATCTGAGTATTTTTTCTTCTAAAGTAGGTTTCATTTTGGTGTTAAATCTTGCTTTGGAAATAACCTCCACAAGGGCAAATATTTTTACATTGAACTCTCTGTATTCTCACTGCCTGAAAGAGAGCCTGGAACATAGTGGGTGCTTAGTCCACATGTATTGAGTGAAAGGAATTGCACAATTTCCACTTCTAATATACGTTTAATAGGAAAAGATTTCAGAGGTAAACTGATGCAACCAATTACACATTTAGTGACACTTAGAGTAAATCCTAGAACCAAGACTTCGTTACACATGTTCTCTTTCCCGCTGAGCAGATCACTTATCTTTTGGAGAAGTCCACTTTGCTGGGAGCTCAATTGTTAGCTTGTGATTTCAGACATTCAACTCCCTCTGGTTTTGAGGCTTTATTCTCTTCCCAGCATTGGGAGTACTGCTGTGGTTAAGCAAACTACCCAGGTGACTGGACTTAAACTAATTGCTTCAAGGATAACTCCCTGGCAACAGATCCAAGAGATGATCCCTATCTGGTAATGTGGGAAACTTCCAAAACAAAATTAGTAGCCAATTCTCACATCTGATTAAATAAATTCTTTAGTTTGTCAGTTGGGTTAGAGAACCATATCAAGTACTATCACTGTTTCTAAGTTACAGAGGACTTTCCAACATCACAGGTAATTTTCTAGGCACTAGTTTTCATTCATTTGTACCCTGGTATAATACAAAAATGTAAAGATCTGATGGTGAATGGGGTCCTATGTCCCTTTCTTCTTTCTTTTCTATTTTTTCTTATTTTAGAACACCTTGTGCTGTTTAAAAAAATGAAATTCTGCTGGAGTGGATTTTTTGGTAATGATATTGCATATGAAGAGAAAAAAGTGTAATTTGCATGCAGCTCTTTTGATACAGAGTAGAAGGGCAATTTGGTAGGTGTGCTCAAAGCATTACAAATAATTTTAAAGAATGATACATAAAGATGATAAATGGTAGCTCAGAAATGAAATTTGCAAAAGTAAAGGCACTTCCACTTAGCCAGGTTTGGCTTTGATCTGCAGGAAGCAAGAGGGAAAATGCAGCTGCCAAAGCTGCAAAGAGACTGATTTGAGAAGTCCTGTAGATTTCCTTATCATTTCTAAGCATTCCTGCCCTCAGTGACCTAATTATGTCACCTGCAAGCCGCCTCACTTTGTACCTGTGCTAGACTGCCACCCAACATCTGGGATTTGGAGGAAAATTCTCACAAAATTATTTTTCTCTTGGGTCCACTTGAGCAGCTAAGTTGCCTAGTTTACCTTAAATGAAGAAATTGTAACTTTACAGTTTTGAGGTGTACTTATGCATGGTATTTATTATTTATGATGCCTTCTGGAAGCCCTCTGGCAAGAAAGAAATGCATTTGTTTCTGTTCCATTCTGTTTCTTCGTTCACTCACTCGTTCAACAAATATTTGAATACTAAGCTGTAGTAGGTGTTGTTGTCTAGATGTTCAAGGCGTTTTTGATGCTAGCAAATAAAGAAAGACAATGAGTAAACAGGAAAAGGTAAACATCAGGTGGGGGTGAATTCTAAGGAGAAAAATAAACCAGAATGAAGAAATTAGAGGAGTAAAGTAGGCATTGAGAAGGCAGCAATTTCACGTTGGATCCCTCAGAAAAGGGTCAGTGAACACTCACCATTTGGATAAAGACCTGACAGCAAGTCAGCTATGAGGCTCCATAATCTAATCATCTTTCAAAAGCCCTACCTATAACTGTATGGGGCTCTTGGAGGCCATGTGTATCTAAACTATAACAGTTAACAATGTTATCTGTAAAGCCAACTTATCAAAGGAGGGACATTAGTAACATAAAATCAAAGCAAACAAAATCGCAGACTGTACTAGCAAGTTAGCAAAGCAGTAAAATACAAAGAAAGGGATGGTATTGTAAGAACTTAGCAAAGTTGCCTCTTGGAGGTAATTTTTAATAACAATGATTAGGAATTTTGTTCATTAGTGTTTAGTAAATTATCATTAGTAATACACACAACTGACCTTCAGTCTAAGTTCATGATAGTATAGATTACTAGGTAGCATATCATGGAGTTCATTTAGTGAGAATTAAATGTGGTATAAATTTGGTACATTTGTGTTAAAGTTACCATAGTAAGTAAGTTTTCCATGGTAGGTACTCAAATGTTGGTTAAAGTGTCTTGACTCGGTAACATTTTTATATCCTACTCATGGTTGGGATTACATTTTTTAAAAAGTCAGCATTTGCTTTCTCTGGGTTATTTAGAAAGACAGCTTCAGCAGCCACAAGTAAACTAGTACCTTTTCAAAGCTGTCCACACCTGCCATATTAAAAAAAAACAACAACAAGCATAATACATTTTTATTTTGTTAACATGGGGATCAGTAGGATTGCAAAATTAATACCAGTAGAGATTTTCTACAGGCAGTTTTCATGGTGGAATTACTGAAGAAGCATTCACAAATACCTTTTTAAGTGATGGATTTGACAGCACTGTCTTTAAATAGAAGACAGAGAGCCGTGAGGTTCTTATCCTGGTTTAAACGTGTCAATATTTTCTCATTTTTCTTTAAAGTAGAAAGTTACCTATGGGTAAAACACTTGAATAAAGGGTGGTTATTGGGAAAGTGCCCTTTTATGGCTTCCATTTTTGGGAAAAGGTTGAAAATTCAGGGTGGCAGTGTTATTTGTTCCCAGGGATAATGCTTTACAGAACTCACAGTGCTTGTTTTCTGTTCGAAAAAATTAATAAGGCAGGGGTGTCTTTATGGTTCATAAATCTCCAGCCATCATATCTCATCACTGTGTTGATACTGTGTTTACTTATGTCCTCAACATTATCTCTAATAGCTCAGAGTCTGCACCTAAATTAACAGTGTGGTATATTTATTTGGGCAGGAGTTCTGAAGTTATTGATTTTTGGTCATGTTTTTCAGCCTCGGGGAATGTATATATGATATTATTATAGAATTTTAAAAAGATCCTCAATTGAGAGTATTGACTGTTAAAAACAACACAGCAGTGAATAAAATTATTTACAGAATCAGTTTCCATAGTTCTAATAAAGTCCACCGGTGTTTGTACACCACCTAAATTAATGCCATTATGTGGTGTAGCATAGATGTATTTTATAATTCCCCAGCGTCACCATCTGTGAAATGAAATTCTTCAGCAGTTTGAAGAAAATTGTATAGGATTTACCTTGGTTTCTAAGTTTTTTTTGCATGAAGTGAGACTAATAATATTTTATTTGCTTACTTAGCTGACAAACATTGTATCTGTGATATAAAACAATGTTTTGTATATGCATATGTTGTGGAATGGCTAAATCAATCTGTTTAACATGCACATTACTTCACATAGCATTTTATTGTGGTGAGAACCTTGAATATCTTCTTTAAAAATCTCTGTATACAGTATATTGTTATTAGCTGTAGTTATCATGATGTACAACAAATCTCTTAAACTTATTTTTCCAGTGTAGCTGAAATTTTTTATCCTTTGTCCAATAGCTCCCCAGTTCTCTCCCTACCCATTCAGTTCTCTGGTAACTTCATTTTACACTCTATTTCTATGGGTTTGACTTTTTTTAGAGTTCACATATAAGCAAGATGATACAGTATTTGGCTTATTTCACTTAGCGCAGGTCAGTGGGGTGAACTTGTGGTGTGCGTGCCACAGTGGACACACAGAGCTCACTGTCAGCACGGGAGCCAAGGCATCCCAGTGTTGCCCCAGTAGCAGAGCACTGCATATTCAGGTTTGCTCTAGGTAGGGGCTGGTGCCACTGAGCTAAAAATACTACACTTTCTTTACCTGCTTATTCACTGATGGACACCCAAATTGATTCTGTACCTTGTCTATGAGGATTGATGCTACTGTGAACATGGGAGTACAGATGTGGCTTTGAGACTGATTCCATTTCCTTGGATATACACCATGCGGTAGGATGGTTGGATCACAGTTCTGTTTTTAGTGTTCTGAGGAATAATATTTTCCCCAAAGGCTGCACTTACATTCGCATCACCACTGTACAAGGGTTCATTTTTCGCCACATCCTTCCCCAAACTTACCAGTTGTAATTTTTTTTATAATAGCCATTCTAACAAAAATGAGGTGATACCTTATCATGATTTTAATTTGCATTTCTCTGGTGATTAATAATGTATATTTCTTCATGTGTTGGCTACTAGTCTATCTTTGGAAGTATGTCTACCCAGATCTTTTGCTCATTTTTAAATCGGGTTATTTGATTTTTTTACTATTAAATCATCTGAGTTCCTTGCATATTTTGTATATTAATTTTCTAATGAGATGTATGATTTCAGCATATAGTATTCCAATCCAAAGGTTGTCTCTTTACTCAACAAAATAGAGCTATATATGATAAGTCCAAAGTTAATGGTGAATAATTGGACACTTTTCCTCTAAGACTGAGGGCAAGGCAAGGATTTCAACGTCATACTGGAAGTCCTACCCAGAGCAGTTAGGTAAGGTATTCAAGTTAGAAAGGAAGATGTTAATTTGTCTTTGTTTGCCTATTATGTGATGATATATACAAAACACTAAAGACTCCATCAAAAAACTGCTAGAACTGTTAGAATAAATGAATTCAGTAAAGTCATAGACTATAAAATCACTGTACAAAAATCAATAGCCTGGTAGTGGCATTAAAACAGACATGTAAACCAGTAGAGTAGGATAAACCTCAGAAATAAACCTGAGCTCTTATGGTCAACTGATTTTTGACAACAATGCCAAGAACACACAATAGAGAGAGTACAGTCTCTTTAATAAATTGTGTTGAGAAACATCTACATACAGAAGAATAAAATTAGATTCTCATCCTACATCCTCTGCAAGTATCAGCTCAACATGGATTAAAGACTTAAGTATATGACTTTGAAACTAGAATCACTGAAGGAAATACAGTGGAAAGGTCTGTGACATTGGTCTAGGCAATGATATTTTTTTTTTGGCTCTGACTCCAGCAAGAGAGGCTAAAAGGGTAAAAACAGACAAATGGGATTATATCAATCTAAAATCTTCTGTACCATGAAGGAAACAATCAATGGAATAGAGATGTTAATATTTTGTCTTGATATTTTAAATTTGCATACTCTAAAACTGCAAACAACTGCAGCCAAATCATACAAGCAATAAATTATATTTCTAGCAAATAACTCTAAGCCTCATACTATTACAATGAACTTTAAATTCATGTCCAAATTATTTTGTTGTACTGAAATTTCATTGCATTGGTAAACTAAATTCAAAAGTTAGAAATACAAATAGATTATTATTTGTTCTGAGTCATCCTGTGCTTTTAGTATTTTGACTTGTACTTTCAAATATTCAAATGCACTGCAATTGTGGCACTCAAATTCACAGCCATCTGTACCACTTACAGCTAGCTATTAGACTAGAATATTCATAAATGGCTCATGGTGGAGTATGATACACTGTGTTCTTGCATATGAGAACATTCCTAGGAAATGATCACTAAGTCAGTTGATTCTATTATTATAGATGTTAAGATGATTTGAAAGTATTTATTGGCCCTTCCATCTCTTCTTCATTAATATTTCATTTGATCATACAACTTGCTTCATTCTACAAAATCTGAATGGGAGAGGCACCTGACCCTACAGTTTAAGAGGTGATGGGAATTTCCATGTTTTATTTTCTTTCTGTTATGAGCAGCAATATTTCAAATAAGGGCTGCTTCTCCAAATTATGTCCTAGAATGACAATGACATAGAACCAGAAGCCTTGCTGATCTTCAGTGGACATTTGGAATGAATCAGAAAGCCACTGAAATTTGGGAGTTATTGTAACCTATCTTACCCTGTTCTGACTGGTATGTCATGTGTAACTGCTAGGTTTTGGGAGGAAGAAATAATCATGGAGCATGTGAACATAGCAACTTAATTGAATGATAAGGGGAAATGTGGAGTTCATTTTTACCTATGGGAATTGGTTTTGTTGTAGGGAAATATGAGGAGTGAAAGGTATGTGCATGGGACTTTTAACTGTTCGTGATCTATTTAGGGAAAGAAATAGACTAGGGTGGTTCATTCCTAGGGACTGAGTAGGCAGTGAATTATTTCAGGGAGGTAGGTTGGGTCTAGGCTGTGAATAGGTAAGGACAACTTGGAAATTTGGAAAGGTTTGGAATAAGATGAAGATGTTGTTCATGCCACGTTTCTGGACTGTTGTAATGGCAGAAGGATGGATTAGAGATAAGACTAGGGACAAGAGATACTTTCCAATGGGCTGACAGAGGAGAAAAGATTGAGGAAGCTGTCAATGAAGGGCCATTGTTAGAAGCTTGCTGTAATAAACAGTTCTATTCCATGATACTCTTCCTCTGTTCCTTCTTCTCAGTTCTGATCTACTCCATAACCTTTTTTTCCCTATCTCAATGATGTTCAACTGCCTCTATCCCAACCCCATTCTTTCTAATACTTCATAATGTTTTCTTTATCATTCGAATCTCAAGCCCATACATACTATAATTTATATATATATTTAGAAAAAACCACCAGAAATCACTCTAATATATTTAAAAGAGAAATAAAAGAAAATCAGTAACATAGTCTATAGTTCAGAATGTGCTCAGGTGAGACAACACTAGTGGGCATATGATGTTATGGTAATATACATGGCATTTGCACTGCCATCTTTACTAAGTAGTAATTTACAAACCCACATAACATTCTTTGTGTTTATGTGCAAAATAAAGTCAGGCTATAAACACAATAATTTCAGGCAGGCTTTTATCTCCATCAGTATCCTACAGAGCATTCAGAGTCATGCAGATCTAAGGGATGATTCTTCATTATGGAGCACTCTAGGACAGTAAGATGTTAAACATCATTTTCTGTGCAGTTCTGTGACAGCCTTGTATATCCCATGTTTCCAGAAAGTCTGTTTGTGGACAATCTGGCTAGATTTAGGAATTACTGTTGTTCATCAGTGTGCTGATTGCTCGAAGTTTCTGGGGTGTGATGCCATTAGTTTGTGTGTGGTCTCATTGTCCTTTCTAGAAAACAACAAACAAACACCATAAACTCTGACTTTCAGCTCTCATTGTGGACTGTGTGTGTCTTTTGTGGTGATTAAGCTTAATTGTGTAACAGACTAACTAAGAAATAAAAATTCAATCCAATTAATCAAAGGTGAAGGAGTTTTATTGCCAAGCCTGGCAATGCAGCCTCCGGTAACCGGTCTAGAGACTGCGCGCCTCACAACAAAGGGAGTTTACTTTTATAGAGGAGCAACGCAGCCGATTGGTGGGTAGGCTGATAAGAACACGGGGAGTGAGCTGGTTGGTCATTTAGGGCGGCAGGTGAAGCGTCATTCCGGGGAAAAGGAAACTTTTGTACGAAACAGAAACTTACTCCAGAAACAGGAACTTATCTTGTGACAAGAACAAGGACTTAAATCTAAAATGACGCATACAGAACAAGATGACGGTGTGGGTGGTTAGTGGATGATCTGAGTATTACATTCCCCTCTGATGTTGTGACTTGGGCCAAATCTTTGGCTCATTCAGTGGGAAGAAGCTCATACTGAGTCCTTAGGACCATTAATCTAGTGCTCTGCATCTGCTCGGTAATAAAGATGCGTAAGCGGTTTATGATACAAGGTCCTATAGTGGCGACTAAAAGGAGCATACATAATGGTCCTAACAAGGGAAGGAGATAGGGAAGTATGCCGTTCCATGCACTCCAGAGGGGATTATCATATAATTGTCTTCTTCTTTTGATTAGGTCATCCTGCAGATTTTTGATTTTATCTCTGACAATGCTAGACTTATTTGCATAGAAGCAGCATCTCTCCTGTAGTGCCAGACAAATGCCTCCCTGGTCTGCAGTAAGCAAGTCTAGTCCTCTCCTGTTTTGTAATACCACCTCAGCCAAGGAATCTATTTGGTCTTGGAGATCTTGGATTGTACTGGATAAGGCTTGAACATCATCTATTAGCTGGTTTGATAACGTAAGAGTGAACAGACATGCCTAATCCTGCGGAGCCAGCTAAGTTTCCCATAAGTCCTAATCCAACTACCAAAGGAATCAATGTGATGGCCCTCTTTTTTCGGCCTGAAGTAATCTCAAGGCTGGGGACTGGGACTGGTTCATCACCAGGTACTATGTCTATGTCTGGTAGTAGCAATGCTGGAGCGCAGACCCCTGACCAGTTAGCTGGTAGGGAGGTGTAGGCTAAATTTCCTCCACAAACAAATACCTTTCCTTTGCCTAAACAAGCTGGAGAGAGTTGGCTCCCATCGGTGCAGTTTGTGATTGTACAGTTGCAGAATGAGAGTGCTCCTAAATCTAGTGTACCATCTGATTCATTAAGAAGGGTTTGTTTTGCTTGGATGCATGTTATTTTCTCTTCAAAACAGATAGGCTGTACTCTTAGAGGTATGTTTAGCGTACAGTTGGTGCTTTGTGTCACAGTTAGGTTAACAGGAAGGGCCAAGGGTCTTTGGGTTCCTTGAGCTAAGCATAGCCAACAGTCCTCAGCTAGATTAGGATTAGACAAATTTAGAGCTTCGTGGGTGACTCGAAGTAAGTCTTGGGTTTGAGAGTCTAAGCTCACTTCCTTAGGTCTAGGCAAAACTAGCGGATGGTAGAGAATCTTAGGTGTAAGTTCCTCAATCCATTTTTTAATTTGTTGTTCTCTGGCTATGTCTTGGGGGCCCCTCCATCTGATACATGGAGGGGTGCTGTTTTATTCCAACAAGCATGTTGACCTGGGGTACCTCTACAGCCAGCAATAGCATATTTGGTGGCTGCTCCCAGAGTAGGGGTACTTGTTCCCCAATCCCCTCCAAAGGTACCCTGGCGGGTGTCTTTGAGAACTGCTGTGAAGTAAGTTTTGTCACCTATTGAGCACTCTTGTACCTCATCATAACAGCTTGAGTGCATGGTTCCCTGGAACGTGGAACATGGGCATTGGGTTTTTGCAGTAAATTTCATCTGAGGCTTATTAGTACATATCCAACTCTGAGAAACCCCTGTGAGACCTGACAGCTGTTTAAGGTAAGCCATTTTGTTTCCACAGTCTACACTCTGGGTATATGAGCCAGTGAATTGACCCAAGGACAGAGTGCCTCCTTTGCAGTCGCAAGGGTTTCCATAAGCTATTTTTAAGGCATCTCTAGGGTTACCCGGTGGCCCGAAGCCTCCCCGGGTCTGTAACAACAGACCCAATAGAATGGTTACAGCTAAAGGATTCATTATGAGAGGGGCCTAAGTATTAATTTTAGTCAGTTTTAGTTTTAAGGGGTTACCAGTCTGTTGTGTAGTCCATTTATCTTGAGAGTCTTCCTCTGTGACGTCCACTTGTTTGACGGAGTGGTGAATCCAGGCAGTCTTTCCAGCTACCTTGACTGCGGTCGGTGTGCTCAGCACCACTGTATAGGGTCCTTCCCAGCGGGGCTCGAGTGATTCTCGATGATGCCGTCGAATCAGGACCAGCGTCCCGGGGTCGATGGATGAATGGAGAGGAGTTTCCTCAGAGGGAACTGGGCTCTTTTGTCTAAACAGCTGGTGGATAGAAGTCAATATGGGCTGCAGCACCTGTAAGGACTTAATAAGATCTTGGTTAGTGAGTTCAGCTATCTTGTCTTCTGAGAGCCCGGGAACTAAAGGAGGCAGACCCCCATAGAGAGCCTCAAAGGGGGTAATTCCAGCAATGTAGGGAGCACAGTGGGCTCTTAGGAGTGCAAAGGGAAGGAGGCTTACCCAATTATCGCCAGTTTGTAGAATCAATTTGGTCAGTGTCTCCTTTAAGGTTTGATTCATTCTCTCTACTTGCCCAGAACTTTGTGGCTGATATACACAATGTAGTTTCCAATTAACTTTTAGGAGCTGAGCAAGTTTCTGGGTAATTTGAGCTATGAAAGCTGGGCCATTGTCGGACCCCATAGATAAGGGTAGGCCAAATCGTGGGACTATTTCATATAAGAGTTTTTTGACTACAACTAAAGCTGACTCGGATCTAGTAGGGAATGCTTCTACCCAGCCAGTGAAGGTATCAACCAACACCAATAAGTATCGATGCCCCTGAAGGCCAGGTT